>JAIEZT010000107.1:7998443-8263443 GCA_019594935.1 Periophthalmus modestus
TTTTTAAACTCCATACTTATCCATTGCATTTGTCTCCGGTAGATTAGACTACTGTAACTGCCTGCTCACTGGGCTCTCCAAACGAGCGTTAAGACAGCTGCAGTACATCCAGGACACTGCTGCTCAGGTCCTGACTAGAAGGAAGTAAGAACACAGTGCGCTCAGGTCTCTGCACTGGCTCCTGTGGCTCAGAGAATAGACTTTAAAGCAGCTCTGCTTGTGAACAAGTCTCTCCATGGCCTAGCACTAAAGTACGTCTCCTACATGTTAGTGCCATATGAACCATCTCGCACTTTGAGGACTTCAGGGACTGCAGCTAAAACCTGGAACAGTCTTCCTGTAGATGTGAGACAGGCCTCTACTTCGACAATGTTTAATCCAGGCTCAAAACTGTTCTGTTTAGCTGTGCATATGACTGAAAGGTTTTTATTCTCTGCTCTTCTGATTATTTGTGAATAGTTTTGATTTGTGTGATTTTAATGTCTTTCTTATTCTGTAAAGCACTTTGAATTACTTTGTGTGCAAATTGTGCTACACAAATAAACTTGCCTTGCCTTACCTTACAGCTTCAGAATCACTGAGAATCATTTGGATAATTTCAGCCCTGGAATTGCCCATCTCTACCGAACAAAAGGTAAAAGATATCTGTTAACTTGAAAACTATCGCTTCATGACATCACAAGGTGGAACAGAGCATTTTGAGCTTTGGAGGCGTTGACAGACTAATAATAAAGTATTACTCAAACACATGAATGGAACAAAACACAACTCCAGGTATGTTTTTGACGCGGTAACAACATTCTAACATTTCTGCAATATAGGACAGTTGAATAAGGTGTAAGACGTATGAATTTGCATGTTCCCCGTGTGGGTACTCCCGTTTCCCCCAATAAACTAAAACATGCTCACACTTCTGTTATCTGCCCCATCTCTTTATTGACTCCTCTCATAAGGTTTGAGCCGCAGACCATGGGAGCTTTTGGTAGAGAGGTTAGGGGTCAGGGGTCAAGTAGAGCGACTGACCCCAATGAAAAGCGGCAAGTGAGTATTCCCGTCAGGCCATGTGGTAATGAAGGCCAGCCACACATAACTCCACTCTTACACAGGAATCTGAGCCTCCATCTTGGATCAATTTGAGGCCGTGTAAAAAGAGTGTTTGTGTCTCGGGTGTCGGCTTTGCTAACGCCACAGAGGTTTACAAGAGGAATTCAACAATGGGCCTGGAGAAGTGCCAAGAGGAATGGGAAAAATGTTGACATGATATCTTCAAACCCATGTGTTCAAACATTTCTACATCTATTCTGAGTTACATTTTTTTCTCGTAAAGCAACAATATATAACTTTCTGGAGGTGGCATTTCATTTGCATATTTCCATGGAAATAGAAAGTTAAAACCATACTTTGGAACATTCTCTATGGAGATAGATCAGTTTTTATGCCGTACTGTGGAACATTACAGCCAAGGGAACAACATTTCAAAGAAACAAGCGGCTGGAGTCAGGTTTGTGGAGATGCAAGCACGTTCACAGTAAGGATATATGCTACTCTATGTTTGTAGAGGAATAAAAACATTCAAAATGAAAAACAATGCATTTATTTTTGTCTACTTTTGTGTTTTTATGTTACATGGTGGGGTTTTAAGAAATTGTGAAATTCATGTGTTCATAATTGAGTATACAGCAAGCAAGTAGCTACAGGCACGTCCTTTGCCCACTGCTAAAGACACAAAAAAGGAAAGATACTAAAAAAAAAAAGAAGACTGAAGAAAAAAAGAGGACTTGAAGGAAAGATCTTTGTTATGTCTATTGTCCCTGTCAACAGCATTCATTACTCAGTTCACCTGGAGTTTGTTCATTGCTATTCACATGTTGTTCCCTGTCTCAGAGTGTGGAGTGCAATTGTTTCAGATGCCTGCCTGCTGACTGCCCGGTGATGACTGGACCTTAGATGCCCTCTTGTGCCCTGAACCTATTCTGTGGACTCGGACACTCGCCTGGCTGGATGACCCGGTGCCTGGCTGGGGTGGCTCCCATCCCGCCGTGGGTGGGCCCCTCTCTGTCCCTTAGTTGAGTCGGCTCTGGCCATATAGACTTGAACTCTATCTGCAAATGGATGTGCATTAGTGCTGGACACATCTGCAGCCTGCCCGTCCATGCGAGTGGATCTCTCCTTCACTGTGGTTCTCCTCGAGGTTTCTCTTTTTCCCACTGCTTTTTTTTTGAGTTTTTCCATGCCGAGAAGGAGGGTCTAAGGACACGGGATGTTCTGGGACAGTTCTCCATTTGCTTGTTTTCTGTTGATTAATTTGCTTGTCTGGTTCTCTTTCATTGTTGATTTTCTAACTTTCTGTTGGTTAAATTAATTCTCATGTTCAGCCCTGCTGTTGTGATTGTCGGCTTTACAAAAATAAATTGAACTGAATTGAATTTTTTCCCAGAACACAATTGTCATCAATGACACTTTCTGCTTAAAAACCTAGAGACACTCAAGCAAAGGCAAAGAAGCAAAGAAGCGCTGAAGATACTGGGCCCCTGTTCTTAGAGTATTTAGAATTTAAAAAAATAAAACTTTGTACAACCCTATTACATGTTGTGTTATGGACATTAAAGGCCCTGTACCTCATTTCAAACCAAGTGTCAGGAACATGTTTTAGGTTGAAGTTTTAGCCCTGCCCACTTAGTCTTTTCTGCCGCTGTGATATTGCGCCATGACACAGAAACAACTGTCTGGGATAGTGTCAGGCACTTGTTTCCTTATAGTTCTCAAATCTCTCCTACTATTTGCTTTTGTGTCACTCTTACAAATGTGCTGAGAGAGAGTATCAAGTGTCAGGCATTTGGTTTCCCATGATTCTTAGTAACAATGTGCTCGATTGGAACAAAAAAGGCAACCCTGTCAGCAGCTTTTGTGTTAGTTATTGGTTAAAACCCAGTTCTAAAAAAAAAATCATGTTTACAGGGCAGAAATGGACTTTTGCTGAATAGTATTAGAATGAAGGATTACACAGATATAAGAACACATGGTAATATAAAAGAAAGTACTGTGATTTAATGGTGAAAATCATGATCTATCAAATAAAGAAGGGTTTTTTTTTTTTATCATCGAGTCTATTCCTTAGTATCAAAATCAAGTTTAATTTTTTTGTATCGTGACACCACTATTTTACACTTTTCTTATTTAGCAATTTTTATCAAAGAATGAATGACGTAAAGGACATTTATCTTGACCAGAATAAATTAAAATCAAGTACAGGCCCTTTCAAAAAAAAAAAAAAAAAGTTAGAGTTAGATTATTATGGTCAAACTTATGATAATGTGCCAAAGGGTGTGGGTGTACTCCTTACGTCGATGAGGTCGAGGTTCACTAGTTGTGGCGACAGTAGCAGCGCCGCGGTTAGCATTACGAGCTAACCCCACATGCTAACCCGCACTTAGCTGGGGCGTTTTTAGATTTTTTACACTGGGCCAAAGCCACGTCTTAATTAAGCGTCCCTGGGATTACACCCAAACGAGGCAGTGCGGTGTTGGCCGGCACACTCGCGGCACATGGGAACGTTTACGCCTCTGTCTAATTAACCAAAAGTACGGAAGAGGGCATTATTACGGAGGTGTCAGCTGGACACTTGTGGATTTACGGTGATAAAAATGACAGATTTGGCTCCTCCCCCTCTGCTGTTTATGACTTACAGAAGGGTTTACTGTACATCAAACCACAGCTTCTCTTCGGTGGTTATTTTGAACGGCTGAACTCAAAAGGAAATTAAAAACATGTGACTTTTGCTTTTATGTTGGGAGATGTTTGAAATGACTTTTGGAATATTTCTGTCAGTATGGGTTGGGTGAACAAGACACTATGTTCACAAGCACCTGGAGTTATTATTTAAATGTTATGGTAATCTGATCACTTTTGTCTGCATGTGCTGGGGTTTAGGTATGGCAGTTCAGATCAGAGAAAGTACTTTTAGGTTTAAACCAACTGGTTTTCAGGTTTTAAACTTTTTTGATTTCATAATTGTTTTGAGAACCAAACCACCAAATTATAACAAACAGCTTGGCCATTATGTCCAGTGTTATTTATAATTAAGAATTAATTCAGCATTAAAAATAATACCAGTAAAAGCTATATTTGATTTGAACATGTATCTGGCGACACAGTCAAGTTTTTGCTGGTATTTTGCCTGCATATCTCAAAGCTGTGAACAAGCCCTCTGTGTAGAACAGAGAGTGCACCATGTCAGGGGAACAGAAACAAAAGGAAACTGCTAAGTTTAGCATCACACACTGAGATCAATGTTCTCTATAGAGAAGAAAGTGGAAGGGATTTTAAACTATGCAAGATCAAACACGCATGAAAAAAAACCCAATGAGTCCTGTGTTTTTATGAGAAATGATATAAATTAAAACTCATGAAAGTAGATTTTTGCATAACTGATAACTGGTATATTTCTTTGGAATTGAGTCCACAAACCTGCCAATTAATCTTAGTGTTTAAGTCCTTTGGGGTAGAATATTGGCACAAATTTTTTTGAAGGTACTGAACAACATTTGCATTTTGGCAATTAAAGGAACTATATGTAAGATTTAAAATATCATAAATTTGACCCATGCATGTCCCCAAAGAATATTGTTTCCAAAGTGCATTTCACCAAAGCAACAAGGCCATTCTCAATAATTACAAGTGGTCAGGATTCATTATTCTCATACACAGTAAAAATACATGTCATTAAGTGTGTTAGCATTATTTTTATCTCTCACTATGTTTCTGATGTGTTTAACCGCGAGGGTGCTGCTAACCTGCAAACCTGCATATGACACTTCATCACCCAGTTTTTAAAGAAAAAAAAGTCCTAATCTGTAGAGGAAATTGCAGTTGCGCGGGGCTTTGTGGCTAACAGACAGATTAGTGCGTCTTACGGAGGCTGGGACTGGGTAAAGCAGAGTAAATCCGCGGGCCTGGCTGTTTACACACACTGCAGTTTGAGGCTTTTAAAGAACCTTCTCTGACGAGAGCACAAATGAAGAGACCATCTAGGGATGGTCATATTAAACAAGTGCTGGGACAAAAATAGACAACATTTCCTTCCTCCTTCATTTTAAGATGGGTTTAAGCCTGCAACAGGGCAGCACCTTTCAGTTCTGTTGTGAGACTATATGTTTCAAAAAGATCTGCACTTGCCTTTCAAAGGAGAGACAAGTTTTACACCCTCTCATCTCCTGTTGCCCTTGCTGCTCCACACTGTAGTTAAATCCAGTGGACAGAGGAGCGCATCACAGCACTGCTCACATCTGTCTCATGGTTTAAGAGACGTCTCAGGCTGTTGGGCTTATCTTCTACAGCGTTAGCTCTTCAGTATGTCATGTAAACAAACAGCACTCTGATGTCACCAGGCCGTGCCTCTGTTCGGTTGCAGGTGTGTGAGACAGAACCATCACAATGGTGCTTGAACACAGCGCGCTTCTAAAAGCCTAGTGTGAGTGTGCCCTAAATGTAAATTATTTTATTGGTTGCAAACCTGGTATAAAGACTGGATACCTTTGTAGTAGATTACACTAAAGTCATCATTTGATTCTCCAACATTTTTTCTATTTTAAATGTACAGTATGTAACTTTCTATGGTATGTCACCTTAAGCTTGCACAGCAAAATTATTTTCTGTGATATCTGTGAGTTCATAAACTCATGAGAATCCAGGCTTGGCACTTTATGCATTTGTTGAGGGAAAGATGTCTGATGTTTAACAAAAGTTAGATTTTTCTGCTTGTTCCACTGTTGTGGCTCTTTGAGGATTTGTTTGAACATTGGAATAGGTCCCAATTGCTTTTGGCAAGACCAATCCCAGATGGATAATTGTGTAAAACTCATGTTTTTCTGTCCAATAAAAAAATATAAAAAAATATGCTTTTATTTTGGTATATGTTTACGAATGTCCAATTCAGGACAAGCTGAAGTATGCTAACTCAACTCAGGAAGCACATCTTTGCTGTGAGTCAAAGCCAGTGTGTTGTAAACCAGTGTTGTGCCATTGAGCCAGTCACAGATGTGTGGTGTGAATCAGTGTATTGCGGTGGTGTGTTCCTCATCTCTCCCTTCACACGTGCACAAATCTGCGGCCCTTGCGAAGAACAGGCTGACTGAAAGCCGTCCTCTGCGCCTCTGTGCTGGCTCTGTGTTGACAGTACATTGTGTCCCTTGAGGGCTGCCGTCCAAAGCCTTGACATTTTCACACATTATTGCTGTGTGGAGCCCAGCTAGGATTTCATAAGATGAGCTAACAGCGTGCTTGGTATGCTAACCCTCATAGTAGTCATATGTGTGTGTATTAACAGCCATGAGTGTGCACATGAAGAGCATGTGCAAGAGCTGAGAGTGCATGAGCCACTCACTCTCTTGGTCCTTCTTGATTGAAGATGGTGAGTGTACACAAGCTGGGAGTGCACACTAGGGGCACAGAGCTCAACAGTACCGCCCAGTTTGAAGTTCATAAGATTCCATAAATTTTTCGTGTCGACTTTTTGAAAAATTCTAATATTAAAGGGCATATATTTACTAAGCCAGGTGCCAAATTACAAGTGCTAACTAAAAAATTACATGTGCTATTTGTGGGTGTGTTGAGCATGATTTACCATTACAAACTGCGGCTCTTATTCCTACCGCAATTCTAAAATGTAAATGAGAGTTTAGCATCTGAGCAAAAGGAATTCACTGTTTTGGCTTTGTGCACACACGCATAGGCCTACATGACTTTGATTTATGTGCTCACTGTTATGCCTATTTGTATTCAGAGCTTTTTCTTCAATCATTGACTACAATTAACACTAGCTTCTTCATCAGCTGTACATTGTGCTCACTGTAGAAATGCCTATAGGCACATAAGCCTCGTGCACGTTGCTCAGCCTTATCCAGAGCCAAATCCAAAGATGCATAAAGGAGAAATAGCTAATGCGAACACTCGAGAGATGTGTAGGGAAATCCAGACTATACTTTTACTGTAGTCTTTTATAATGCTGCCGACAATGCAGAGTCTGGGACAGATTATAGCGGAGTTGAATTAGCGGGAGAATAAAGGACACGGGCGAAGGCTCAGCGTAAATGAGATCTATTTCTATTTCTGGCAAAACTGTGGTTATATATGTGATAGCCATTTAGATGAGCAATTATAGCTGCAAAGTTTTCTTGCTTCTGTTAAATGCCCCAGAACGCCCCTTGTTTGCACCTCTCTGGTTCGTTAAAGAGGGTATTTTACTTCTAGGGGGTATTAATGTGCAAACACGTAACGTATCTAGATCACCATGTTGACTTTTATTGTTTTGAAAATGCCATATTTGCCAAAACAACATATTTACATGTTTCACAATGTGCACTAAGTCACGCTAGGTCGCTCTCCCTTCCGAGCGCTGTCACAACACAATCAGCGTGCATCTTGCTAATGAAACTACGACACATCGCATCAGGTTTGTCAGGTTGCTATGTACAGTTTTGCATCATGCTTTTATGTATTTATGGAGAATTGTTGTGTGAGAGTATGGATGACATGGGCTTGTGGGCTGAGAATTACACAGAATCTTACAGCTAACCATAAGGAGGAGGTTTGAATACGGCCCGGAAGAGTTTGCTAAAATACTCAAACATGCATGGATGACATCTAAAACCTCTTCAGGCATGTTTTTGATGAGGCAACAGTGTCTATAACCTATAAAAAAAAATGTTTAGCATAATACCTCCTCTTTGACCTGCTTCTAATCTTGACATGCTGCGGTTCTTTGACCTGCTGTGGATTGGGACAAGAGTGATCTGAGCGGTTCTGTAGAGAAGTGACACAAAAATAGCATCAAGAGCATGCATGTAAACGTGGCTTGTAATCTATAAAGAGACTTTACATCTGAAATATAAGATGATGACTGATTTTACGTCAAGAAAAAAAACGAGTTTAGTTTGCAGTGGTCCTCACTTACCTTATGCATTCACCGCAATGAGTTTTCACAATTTTTAGAGACCAGTCCTGATTCTCAAACAATAAAAGGCTTTATAATTATATGCAAACAATACACAACAGACTTATTTTGACCTCAAGAGCTGCTTATAAAATATATGTGGAAAAATCAGCTAGTCAAAGGTCATGGCTGCTTTGTTTACCACACAGTCATGGCTTGGCTCGACATGGTTTGCTCTGGTCCTGGAGTCAGCACAAACGCAGGCGGAAGGGGGAGGGCGGAGGGGGAAAGACATTAGCCACACCAGCTGTTTGCCTCGCCTATTCATCACATGCACACTGGCAAACATGCAACACAGCCTGGCACGGTCTGTCTACCAACAGGGTGGAGAGATATCCAGATACTGTACAAGACGTGGCTGTGCAGGGGAGGGGAGACGGGAGAAGGGGTAAGTGCCAGACGTGGTGGATGGAGTAGACAGAATTTGTACTCAAGAGAGTAATTGTACTTCAAAATGACAGTAAAATTAAGTTCAAAGTAGTGGTTCATGAAATTACTCAGGTGTAAAAAAGTATTTGGGGAAACTGCTACTCAAGAGTCATCTGGTTTATAATTTGAAGTTATGCAATTGGAAGGACATATCTTTAAAGCTACAGTACCTGAATTTGAAGGTGGAAGTATGTATTAAATCTGTCTAATTTGTCTGTAGCGCTCATAAACCCTTTGGTACATTGTTAATATTCACATGCATGAATCTGCTTTAGAACAGCTTTTTCATACGGCAAAGTCAAACTGGGTGGACCGCCCAAGTGCAGCCAATCAGAGCGCTGCTTTCTGTGCTTACTTCTGGGTTGAGGAGACATGACATAATTTATTATTAGCTGCAGACAGCGCCCACCTGGCTCATTGAGGGGGAAACCCAAAATGTAGTAATTTATATATATAAAAAAGTTGGCAAACCAAGCTTTAAATTAACGGTACTATGTTACACAAAATTGACTCTTGTGAGCTAAAAGCCATGTTAGAATGTTGTTACCTCATTAAAAAACACACCCAGTCGTGTTTTGTTTCATGCACACGTTTGAGCAAAGCTTTTTTATTAGTCTTTTTACATCTGCAAAGCTCAAAATGTTCTGTTGTGGTTTTCAAGTTAAAAGCTACCTTTTTTATGCCTTTGTTCAGTAAAGATTTGAAATTCTAGGGGTGAAATGATCAAAATGATTCTAGTGAAGGTGTATGGGTTTTAAAAACACTGTGGAGCCCTTCCCTATTATAGCATAGCATCACAAGATGGAACAGAGTGTTTTCTGTTTGAGATGAACTCCAGGCATCCTAATTATTCACCCCAATGACTATATGCCTAAATATTTGTGTGTTAAACATCTTTGAATGAAACAAAACACAACTCCAGCTAAGTTTTTGATAAGGAAACAACATTATGCTATAAGAAGTAACATCCCTTTAAGCACAAAATTCGATATTTTAAAACAATAGATCATAAGAAAAACTACATCATCTGGAGGGGAGGTGCAAGAAACACAAATGTTCAGATCATTTTATATTGTCAACATAAAGTTATTAGGCAAGAAAAGCAACTACAGGGTTAGCAGCTTTTACACACAGTAAGACCTCATGGAGACCCAGGGACATAGCTCCCACAAAGGACATTAGATTATGTAATTTTGACTCAATTAAGGGAAAGCCACCTATTTTCTATTCTTATGCGTGTCTCTTGGGGATTAGGTAAACAAGTTAAGACACTAAATACAAAATCAATATACCAACGCACAATAGAAAGTAGTCCCAGTGCAGAGAAGGTCTACCATCCTTCATCACAGCAGAGGCGTGAGGTGGTCCCAGTGTGAGCCCTGTGCACAGCCGGCTCTTTGTTCTGCTTTTGTCATCATCCACACACAGGCTCAGCTGCCCCCTCTGCTGCCCATGAGCACCGCTGCAGCACACTTGTTGCCTCTAGTGATGGGACTTTTGGCTCCTTTGTGGGATCCGAATGTTTTGGATCAGTTCGCTTCAAAGAGCCGTTCAAAAGACTCTCTCTTTTTACAATGTATTTATACGACCATATAAGCCAGCATGATAACTTATTTTATCTACCAACTAATCCTAGAGAAATAACCACGGCTACGATTAGTTTAAAATGGTTCAAACTGAGAGTACGAGTGTGTTTATCCTTTGAAATTATGAAAATATAAATAAAACAATACAAAAGTAATAATTTAAAAGTAACTCTTATTATGATGCCAATATGTTTTCCGGTTATTTTCATGCATGGCAGAGGACAGCCGACTGGACAAATACAGGTAGAAAGAATTCAGTTCTGGCTAGAAATACCTTGAATTCTATTAGCCACTTTGCTGACTTGGATTTTCTGCTTTGTCTGACTCAAATATTGATATGATTTAAAGGAGAGGTATTGTGCAAAATGGACTTTTTAGAGCCTTTAACAGTGTTCTAATGCTTTTCCTTATCATTTACCCTCTCCAAGTTGTATTTAGTCTGAAGCATGTTTCAGTAATCTTTATACTCTTGCATTCAAAACGTCATTTTCACCACCACCAGTACACACCCTTCACTTTTGGCACAAATGACAAAAACTCTGCTACTCACTAACTAACATGATCAGCAGCTACACATGGGAGGTGCCGACAGCTGCACAGTTCTTTGTTGTGATGATGTTTACTGTGACGTCCACTCACATTGGGCACCACAAGTCAGCTGACTATTTTTTTATTAAGTCCTTTTACATGAATATTGCAATTTAATTTAATTTACTATATAGCAGACACAAGCACAATAAGACTTCTTATAGAGAGGCTAAAGCATACTGTATTTTGACTACCATGTTATCTTTTATTGTTTTGAAAATTATATGTGTGTGTGTGTGTGTGTGTGTGTGTGTGTGTGTGTGTGTGTGTGTGTGTGTGTGTGTGTGTGTGTGTGTGTGTGTGTGTGTGTGTGTGTGTGTGTGTGTGTGTGTGTGTGTGTGCATATATACGTGTATATGTATATATGTAGGTTCAGGAAAGATAAGCTAACTTACTCAAAAAATGCACAGATAACATCTAAAACCTCTTTAGGCTTGTTTTTTGATTATAACAATATTATAACATTGAAGAAAGCTCAAAAAATCTATTTTGCATAATATCCCCGTTTTAAAGATGGGGTACCTGACCTTTTCTTGTAAAAGTACATTTTGTGTGTTCCCCCAAAGACTATTATGAAAGCAGAATTTTGTGACAAAATGAGACTTCAGTGTTTTGTGTACTATCTGCAGCTAATAATAAAGTGTTTTTATTTCTCATTACTTCTCCCCAGTTTCACTTCACAATCTGAAAAAAGCTGTTATAAAGTCGTGCATGCGACCTGAAAATGAATGCATGCAAATGGTAACAATGTGCCAAAGGGTTTTGTGAGAGCAACAGATGAGTCAGGTAAGCCTCATTTCCACTGGCATGGTTTGCTTGGAGCCGCTGGAACTGTTGCGGGGGGCACCCTCAGCCGGAGACCATTTCCATTACAAACGGCCCAGGCAGCTTTTGGGCGTGATGGGTCAAGTAAGACACACCCAAAGACATGATGTAGTCCTACCCCACCATAATATAGGCGCAGGACAGATATAAAAACACTAGTGCTACAAGAGCACAGCACAGACACAGCTGATCAACACAGATCAACAGCAGCAATGAGCTCGCAGGGTTTGCGCCTCCATGCAGCCACTGATGGACCAGCACTATTCAATTCAATTCAATTTATTTTTGTAAAGCCCAAAATCACAACAGCAATCGCCTCTTAGGGCTGAACATGGGAGATCCATTATGCCAGCAGTGGTGCGTGTGACATGTCTCGGATAAACAAGTTTCATACTTTCCCGTACCAGCCCTTTGGAAACAAGGCTATAGATTTAAATACATACTTTTTCTGTCCACTGTGTGAAAATCAGGTATCCAACCTGTAAAGGTCCGATATTGCACAAAATTGACTCTTGTGAGCTTTAAGCTATGTTATAATGCTGTTACATCCTCAAAAACATACCTGGAGTTGTGTTTTGTTTCATTCACACATCTTTTAGTATTGGTTTATTAGTCTGTCTATATCATCAAATCTCAAAATGCTCTGTTCTATTTTGTGATGTAATGAAGCGAGAGTTTTCAAGTTAACAGCTACTTTTTATCATTTGTTCTGTAAATATTGGCATTTCCAGGCCTGAAATCATCTAAATTATTCCAGCGAAGGTGAATGGGGCTAGTAACACAGGGGAGCACTTCCTGTACCACCACATGACATCAAGACAGAACAGAGTGTTTCTGTTTGAGAGAAGAACCCAGGCTAAATATGCAGGGATTGTGTGTGAATGAAACAAAATACAACTCCAGGTATGATTTAATGAGGAAACAACATTATAAAACAATTTGTCAAGTTGACAAATGTAAATTTTGTCTTTTGCAATGGATCAGATCTGGATGACTGATGGATTACACACACATTATAGCATAGACCAGAAAACAGTGTTATATGAGCCCTTTAAAGATGCACTATGGAACTTTCCTGGTCTGCCACCTACTTGTTATTATTATTATTTACGTAAATCCCATTAGCCGATAGCCGTACAATCAGTTACTCTTCTTGTGTCTAATGCTGTGCATATTTATAGACCACAGGACTTTTTAGATGTGTGGCTGGGAGACCACTGGGAATATCAGGTGCCACAGTGGGGCCGCAATGGCAAAAACTGTCTTTGTGCCCTTAGGCAACACACTTTCTCATATTGCCTAGTATTAATATGACGCCTTAGATTGCTTTTGAATTATTTTTTTGTGTTTGAGCGGACAATTTCTAACAGGAACATGATTCCAAGTAGATATTGCTCTATTCAGAAGTGTTTCTTCATAAAGTTTGATTTGGAGCACGGTGTGCCAGTCCGCACATTTTTAGTAATAGAAAAATACAGTTTTCAAAAATGTTCACCACAGTATATAAACTTATCAGCACACACGTTTAGAAAAGCCTAAATGAGATGTGCTGAGATGGTGAGATGTGTAAAAGGACAGCGCTGTGAATGGGGAGTACTCAGGCGAGAGAGCGATCGCGTCTGTTAAGAGGACGGACGATTAAAACGCGAATAAAAGCCCCGAGCGGAGAGCGAGAAACGCAGAGATGATCTGGAGAGGGGGAGAGCGCCGTGTTTTCAATAATGTGCTTCTGCTCTCAGTTCCTCAAAAATATCTGTTTAAAAGGATTGGGTGGAAAATTCACGAACGTTATAATAGGATTTCTACATGTAAACATGGCACTCCAACTGGGGGGCTTATAGTTATCTGAATTTCTCTCATTTGAGTAGCACAACTGGACTCAAAGTGGGTAGTACTTCTCCATACTACATCCTACTTTTACTCCTACTTATGTAATCCTCCTACTTGTGTAAAGGAATGGGCTACTCACTATTTACATGCTTTCAACTGGTCCTATTTTTTTTTAGAAAACATAATATTAATTTCCATTGTTACACAGACGACACACAACTATACTTACCTCTGGCTAATAATGATCCCACTGCTTTATCATGTGTTTTCAACTGTCTCAATGATATAAATAACCGGATGTCACTTCTTTTTTTTTTTTTTGTCTCGAAACAATTCTAAGACAGAAATCTTATCATTTTGTTCAACACATACCAGAAACGTGACATAAGTTTAATTTATGCAGGTATAAATGAATTACAAAATAGTTCAAATGTGTTTCTTGCAAATTAGAAACATAGGAAAAAGTTAATGTTTTCTGTCACCTGCTAACCAAGAAAAAATGGTCCAAAAATCTCTGAAACATCTCCAAATTATACAGAACTCAGCGGCAAGACACATGAGGGCATTGCACCGTTACTAGCCTCCCTACACTGGCTCCCCATAAACTTTCAAATTGATATTAAAATTTTATTAATAACTTTTAAAGCTCTTAATGGCCTCCACCCCTATTATATTACTGACCTTCTCTGCCCCTACGTTCCTGGTCGCTCACTTCGTTCTCGAGACCAGATCCTTCTCATTCTACCCCCCTCTCGACTCCATATTAGAGGGGGCCATGCCTTCTCTATCAGCCCCAAAGCTGTGGAATTCCTTACCCGAGGAACAAAGAACGGCTGACTCTGTAGGCGCTTTCAAAAGTTTGCACTGTTTTAATCTGTGTGTGTGTGTGTGTGTGTTTTTTTTAGCTTTTTACCATCTTATAACATTGTTTTCTCATTAAGAATACACCTGAAGAAGTTTTAGATGTCATCCATAAATGTTTGAGTATTTTAGCGATCTCTCCTTGGCCCTATTCAAACCCTCCTGAGTGTTTGCTGTAAGGTTCTGTGCAATGCTCTGCCCACAAGCCTGCATCATCCATACTCCTGCACCACAATTCTCCATAAATATACAAAAACATAATGCAAAACTGTACACAACAACCTGATACAGTAAATCTGATGTCTGATGTGATCTGCAGTGGCTTCATTAGCAGCATGCACACTGATTGAGTGCAACAAAAGCGAAACTTATAAAACATGTTAGTACATTGTTTTCGATGAATATAGCATTTTCAGAACAATAAAAGGTAGCATGCTGATCTCAATATGTTATGTGTTAGCAGTAGCAATGCATCAGAGTCTACGTTTAGTTCCTCTCTTAGTTTCCTCTATATCTTGGACCACTACTTTGCATTTGTGAGTAATATTGTTTTAGACTAGCAGTACTCTTACTTGAGAACTATTTTTGGCAACTCTATGCACAAGAAACAGACTTGCAAATAAAATAAAAAATAAAAATAAGCTGAATAGGATATCAGCCTCCAAATATCGGTTCAGTCGATATTCTGGCTAGACATATAAACTGATGCAATAAGACTATTAACTGGTTTGAAATTGTATTCATACAAAGCTGTTCTGAAGTTACTTGTGATAACTAACAGCTACATAACAAATTTAGATCAGTTTTGTCGTATTTTTGTTTAAAGGAAATACATGTTTTCAGTCTCTGCATTGGTATTGGTTGATATTGGGTATTGGTAGATACTTAAAGTTATAATATCAGAATCTGTATTGGAACTGAAAAAGCTGGATTGATGCATTCCAAGCAAATTAGATAATTCTCCACCATGGACTAGATGTATTTCATAGTTTTCCGCCATTATGATAAAGTCAAAACTACCAGAGTTTGACCAGTTTAAAATAGAACTAAACTGCATATCTGGTGTTTTAATAGCATTATCTACTGTTCCTACCCCTAATTTTTTGGGCAGTTTTAGTGCAAACTAGGTACATTTGCATGATATTTGTGATGACAAACACCTGGCTGCAGGGGCGGAGTCTCAAATGTGGATATCTGTTAGACCAGTGGTTCTTAACCTTGTTGGAGATACCGAACCCCACCAGTTTCATCTGCACATTCACCGAACCCTTCTTTATTGAAAAATGAAATATTTTAAATTTTTTTTTTTTTTCAAATTCAAGACATAGGTGAGTTTTGCTGGTCACAAAATGAACCGTGCACTAACATCACTGTGTCAAAGAACAAAACCAACACATGAACTCACAACAAATCACAGACAAACTTTTCACAAAGACATGACCTTTTTAATACTACCACTGAAATGATTTTAATTTTAACCTTATGTATTCCAATAATGAACTTATTGTATTTATGCTATTTTTCATTTTTAACATTTTAACTCACACCCATCACCTCATTTCCATCAGGTACAATAATAATGAATATTTACTGCAAATCAGTGACTTCTGCTGTTTCCTTTGAGACCAGTTCAGAAATGTGGCTTCACCTTGTGCCTCGTGTCATTTTCACAGCAAAGTCTGTTCTGTGTCTGATGCCGTGTCTCATTTCACCAAAGCGCCCTTAAATGCGCCGTTTGAGCGGGTACTTCGACCCGCACTTTGAACAGTACATCGAACAGCGCATTTGTCGAATTGAGACACAGCGTCAATTTGACAAATGTACCCGCCCGACTTAAATGAGCCATGGAATGGCGCATTTAAGACGCTCGCAGTCCGCGAGTCTATTGGAGGTGACAGCATCTGACGCTATAGAGTTAAGAAAGAAATGACTCGACAAATCATCACGACAGTCACAAGTTGAGAGTCACCAAATTCTCTGCAGCACAGATTGAACAAGCAGCGTGATCACCTGCAGCCAGTGATGGCCGAGTGGGTGGGTGTTTTGACCTCCGCCGAACCCCTGAGACTGACTCATCGAACCCCTAGGGTTCGATTGAACCCAGGTTAAGAACCACTGTGTTAGACCAATCACACTGTTCCTTATACCTCTGGACCCCACCTGGACCTCCCCCCCTCACTTTCCCCTCACTCTCCCCTTTAGTCTTCCAGATACTGCCCAGTTTAGCAGCTCCATTTAAAAGGACTTCCTGTATTACCACATGACATCACAAGGTGGAACACAGTATTTTCAGTCTGAGAGAAGAGCTGAAGGATTCCTGTGTTAAACATGTGTGAATGAAACAAAACACAACTCCAGGTATGTTTGTGATGGGGAAACAACATTAGAACACAGATGAGAAAACAACGTAATACGAGCCCTTTAAAAATCTTGTGAGCTTGCCTTTTCCACAGATCTGACCTGTAACTTGGTCTGATGATATCACCTGCTTGTCTCTGCGGAGATAGGTATGTTATAGCAGGTATGTTCTCATTGTAACCCTCACCCGCCTGTTCCAGTCCCGGTATCGGAGTGTAAAGTGGGAGATATTAGTATGTCACACTGCTCCCTCCTTTCTCTGTGCTCTGTCCCTGATTTAGAATTCAGCCTAGTACCTTTTCCGTTTGGTGTCATTCTGATGGGAGGATGATTGACAGACCGAGTAAACAGACAAACCATATCCGGCTCCCTGGACGTGGTGACAAGCAGCAAAAGTACTTATTCAAAAACACTCTAAAATAGTTGTTTCGGGTTTAGAATAAAATGAGACTGTAAAATGGCAACCTAGATAATTGTAATAAAGGTGCACTGTGTAACTTTGTTGATGAAGGATACGCCACCCGCTTGTCGCCATAGAGATGCTATTGCTTTGCTTGGAATGTCACTATAGAGTAAACATATTTATCTACATTTTTTCAATTACAAATGTTTCATATTGCTAAAACATATATTGAATAACATGCATTCTTCTTGTGAGCTGAGTCGCCTCTACACAGATGTGACCTGTAACAAAACATTCAAAATTAAAGGCTCTGTACACATTTTTTGCCCATGCATTTAATCAAAATGAGGTCAAAATAAGTCCGCTGTGTACTGTACCGCATTTAATTATGAAGCGTTTTATTGTCTGAGAATCAGGAAATACACAGTTAGCATTCTAGTTCTTGCTACGTTTACAGTCACAGCAAAACTCTGCTCTGTTCTCTGAGAGCTGTGAAAAGCGCTTGATTAAGGATAACTACGATGCCCATAATGCATGAGGTAATTGAGGAATAAGCACCTTTACCTTTAAATAAAAGCAAAATAGATCATCTAGCAAAGTAATAACATCTCCATGAAGACAGGCAGGTCCAGAAAAGCTACTTAGGGCACCTTTAAGGGTCCTATATTATTCAAAATTGACTCTTGTGAGCTGAAAACCCATGTTATAATGCTGTTACCTCATCAAAAACATACCTGGAGTTATATTTTGCTTCATTCACACGTTTGAATAACCCTTTATTATTGGTCAGTCCACATCTCCAGAGCTCAAAATGCTCTGTTCCACCTTGTGATGTCATGAAGCGGTAGACAGCCTAACTATGAAGGGTTTGTGTGTTAAACATGTGTGAATGAAACAAAACTATAATTATGTTTGTGATTATAACATAGATCTGAAAACAACATAATACAGGCCCTTTAAGTCTAGATAAAATTGAGCCAAGAACACTGGCTTTCATTTTTCACACTAAGTACCACCAAAGAAAAGATTTTGCTTTCTGAGTACCACCAGACCTGAACAAAGTAAGAGAAGCACAGTACTCCAGGTGTAATTTAGGACTAAACCAGGTCTGAAAAGTGGACAATATCATTTTCATTTTAGTTCTAAACATGAAATAAATTAGTTTGCCGAATTTGATCCACTTTTTTTGTGAATCAAATTAGGCAAACCCACAAACTGAAGAGCTGTCCATGTACATACCACAGTTTGAGAAACACTGGTCTATACCAGGAAGCAAGTACTGGACCAGGATCTCATGGACTGGGACAACTCTAAGGTCTTAGGCACAGCAAGCAGCAAGTACCATCATTATCAGGGAAGGCATCGAGATCCAGAAACGTGTCCACCACACTGTAAATTGGGATGACGGGGTATATCAACTTTCTCACACCTGGGATTCACTTTTGATACTGCAGATGGTACTGGTAACAGATATCGTTGGGTATAAATTGACGTAAAAGGACTATTTACTTATCGTAGTTGACCTAGAAAGTCTCATAACTTTCAAGGACACAAGTGTCACGTAGGAGCAGAGCGCAGCCAATACTGTCAAGGTATGAAATAAACACAGCGCTGTACATAATAATCTAAAGTATAATTATAATAGAAGAGCTAATGAACCTAATCCCCCTATTCAGCACCAAAATGGCTGACAAAATATGCGCCAAAATATCTCTAAAATTCTTGTTCCTCTCCACAGCTCCTGGAGGCCATCAGATAGAGAACTTTGGCAGTATTGTCGTGGATTTCAGATGGCGGTGCACAGGTCCCGTGTGTCTGAGCACTTTGTGAAGCACAGACTGAAAAAGGAGGTTATTGTAGGAGTGAGCTGGCCTTTACAGCCTGTCATTTAGTGATGTGTGCGTGAACAGAATCAGGACGAGGCATTAGTGAAGGAGGGAGGAGGGAGTTAGTGAGGAGGGAGGAGACTAACAAGGAACCTACTGCGACTTTATTATTCTGGGCTCGTTCCTCCATCCATTGTGTTATGAGTATTAAAGGAGACCTATTGTGCTTCTGTCTGCTTTATAGTTATAATCTATGACACCTGCTGATTATTAGTTATAATTTGGACATTTTAAATTGCAATACGGATCTAAAACGACTTAAGAAAAGAAACAAGTACACATTTAATTTGGTCTAGTTTGTGGTGCCCTATGTAGCTTTTCAGGTTGAGGGTCTATCACCTGCCTGTCTTCACGGAAATGTTATTACTTGGAATGGATGAACCGATCACAGGCATTTGCTCATTCAAAGGATTACTGGTACCAGTGATTTTTATTTTAGTCCAATACCAAGTAATACTGTTTCAAGTGTCACAATATCAATCCAATCCAATACCGATATCAATGCATTTTGTATTGAAATGCATAGAAACTCATCTTATATAAAGAATTTGACCTCAGTCCAAGCTCCACCCATCTTGGACTGATCAAAAAAAATAAGTATTCATATTTTTGCATGTGAATTTTGAATGAGAAATGATAACTGAGGGGCATTTACTGTTAGTTGTTCATATTCTAGAAGCAACAGATTTGCCAGACCTGTTAAATGTACATGTATTAACTAATTCGGGCCCAGGTCTACAGGGGTGCAAAAAGATGCATTGCAACCTCATTTAAGACATTTAAAATAATCCCTCTTAAAAGTGCTGCTACTGTCTTGAAAAAATTAAAAACTGTTTTTTATTTTAAACAGTTTACCTCGGTCAAAAGTTATTCCTCACTTACCCTATACATTCCGAGCATCCTAATTATTCACCACAATGAGTTTTCACAACTTTCAGAGACCAAAGTGGAGCTTTGCCGTGGCAGCATTTATCAGACAATAAAACACTTTATAATTAGATGCAGATAGTACACAGCGGACATACAGCAGACCTCAAGAGCTGCTTATACTATATATCTGTACTGGGGCAAGACTAATTTTGCTGGAATACATGGGGTAAAAATCAGATACAAGCCCTTTAATGAGTTTTGGCTTTTTATCCTTTTTAAACTCTGATGTACCCCTTACCTGAGATAGCACTACATTGCAAACAGTGCAGGGTACAATAAAAAAAGTTGA
The DNA here is from genome assembly GCA_019594935.1 of Periophthalmus modestus. Lineage (NCBI taxonomy): Eukaryota > Metazoa > Chordata > Actinopteri > Gobiiformes > Gobiidae > Periophthalmus > Periophthalmus modestus. Next base: position 8,018,419 of record JAIEZT010000107.1, read on the forward strand.
ACTGCATCAGATTTTTCGTGATGTTTGGATCCCTCATTTGGATTCTGTGAATATATGAGGACAGCTGACGATGCGAAGAAACTTTAGAGGAGGCGTGATACGAGTGGGCGAACTAAGTTATGACAACTATTACGTCTGACTGGGATATAAAGACGTAGCTCAAGATAATACATGACTGTACTGGCCGCTAGACCATTACGCTAGGATAAAGGCATGTAAATGTTATGAGGATTAGCTACAGCTCTTTACTTTACAAGCCCATGTGATCAGGCTGTAAACTCTTCTACTTTTTGTTATTGGTCTCAAAAGCTATGATATATTTTGTCAGATTATATAAAATAACATGGTTTTCCTTCTCAGAGTGTTTTCTGTTTGAGCAAAGAGATCAGTCAAATGTGAGTTTTTAATATGAGTCCTTTCACACAGTACAATATGAAAACAAAACAAAAAACAAACTAACACATTTCGCTTTGAGAAGGGTAACAGCAACAACAACTATTACTCTTTGGTTTCGACGTATTTCTCTGTATAGAAAAGGAGGAGTTGAACCACACACACACACTGTCTCTCAGCAGGACTCTTGTATGCCCCTTTGTCTGGGCCGCTCCCATTACAGGCTAATTCACCCGCGCTGCTCTTATCCTTTTAATACACTTCCTTAATGCGCGCGGCATAATTCTGCCTTCAATCACACAGCTCTCCGTGATGGCAGATAACACGAGCGTGGCGGTCCTGGAAAATCACGCTCTTTGTCCCTTTTTTGGCATTTCCATTAGACTGTAGTGAAGAAAATCCATTTGGACCACACTAATCTTCTGTCTCCTCTCCAGTCCTACCTCCAAAAGCACTTAGACAAACACACAGGTGAATTAAGGTGCTACGTTGTGCAAAGACTAGTGCTCCTCCATGTTTTTAAAGTCCAGTTACCTTCATCGGATCTGCTCTGATCTCTTACTACTTTATTTAATTGTTATAAGTGCATATGACATGTTAGACTGCTCATTTCACTAAAATGCAGCTTACTTAAATATATTTTTTATTTATATTATAACATTTTAGTAAAGCTCTTGACTAGTTTTCTTGTTTATTTTTTATTAATTTTGGTGAAGTCTATCATTTTACTTCCTGTTTGGACATGGGTAGCAGATATAACATGGAGCTCAACAGTGGCCACTCACTCTTATACCATAACCACTGTTAACAAGGGCCAAAACCTGTCTAAATTACACAATAGTTACCATTAGACTAATAAATAATAAAACGTTTATTTTGATAAAACAATGTTTTAAACTGCAAGAAAATGCGCGCGCAAATTGTTTGAATTTTTCAGTGTTGATGCTAATGCGCACTGCTGCTTCCTGTATTTTTGTACTTTTCTCCTCAGCTTTTTCCCCCCACAAACTACTACTTGAGTTGTGAAAAACTATGACCTAGAGCTGTAGGCCTTTAGTCTTTTAGTCAATGAATTTGTATTTGTAGACTAAATTTAATTAAGATTATAAGATTTAAATGGGACAACAACAGAAAGGAGTAGTAAGTTAGTGAGTGAGTTATTTGAAGATTTGGTATTTTTTGGTATTTATATGTAAAAAGGCAGATTAAACTTTTCTGCATACATAGTTATATTCTTGTGAATGCAATTTGGGTCAGATACACAGAGATACAAAATAGCTTTGAGAGCTTTTGCCATGTTCCCTTTTTAGTTGATTAATCGATCAGCAGAACATGTTTAGTCAACCAAGAATTTCTTCAGTTGACTCCAGCTCTACAATGATAAATATTAACTACAGGTCCCACCAAACCAAGTACTAAACATTTTGCTATAGTTACAAAATCCCTTCCCTTACTGGGGATATTTGTGCATTTAAGCTGCAGAATTGACTTGTCAGAGCCATTAACCATGTCATTAGTGTTTCTTGTTCCACTCAAAGTTGTATTTTGAAGTTGTATTTAGAGTGATACACTGCACTTGAAAATAAAAAATCATCTACTGCTCACTACTTTGATTTGTACCTATAGGTGGCGCTATCAGCGTGGCCTTGGACTTGCTTGTTTTATTAACTTGTTTAAGATTAATATTGTGATTTACAGGATGTCCAATATGGTCTCAATGATGCATCTCTGTTATGTCACCTCCTGGTGTCACGGTACATAAATCATATTACATGGTTGTGCCACATCACAAATGAGGGGCAGAGTGGTTAGGCTTTTTGCCTGACAACAAGAGGGTCTAGGGTTCAATACCTCAATTAAGTGAAGCCTTTCTTTGTGGAGCTGTGTTTAGGTTTCCTTTGGTTCCCTCTAACACTTTAACACATATGCTGTAGGGGAATTAGATTCACTTTCTGTGGGATTTTGTTGGTGAAATAAAGGTTTATACAAATTACATAAATAAAGATACCACATAAAGCCCTTATATAGTGACGTGAGCTCAGATGAAGGATGGCAGCTGTGTGCTCAGCTTCACAGTACAGACATTTCGTCTGAGCAGAGGAGGAGGAGTGGCAGCTCCAGCATCCTTCATCATCGGCCACAGCGGCCCGTCACCTAGCAACCTGTACACAATAGCTGCAGTCGCCTTGGCAACAGCTTGGTTGAGCCGGAGGACGAAGCATGCACGGAGAGACAGGTAGACAGATGGAGTGATAGAAGAGAGGTGTGAAAATCACAGCTCCACAGGTGAGAGCACAGTCTAATGAGGACTGCCCACGCGCAAAAACACGTCAAACACACATGCACACACACACCGCTCCTGGATATAATACACTGTAAGGACCATGGCCCTCTCCCAGGGGGGTGGAAGGAGCACGTCTCAACTCGCTCCCTGTGGCTGCAGATTGTGATTGGCATTACAAATACCACCAAACAGGCCCTGGAAATGCACCTCTGAGTATGTTCTTTTTTTTTTTTTTTTTCTTCACCTATTGGCCCAGGCCTCCTGCTCAGCTCTGGCCTTTCAGGGAGAGGGCTTCATGGAGGTTTCACTCCACATACACATGTATGTGCACATGTATGTGTGCATGCATGCATATACACATACACTTGTGCATACACATGAGACCTGTCTGTGATGGTGGTGCATTAGGAGGAGCTGATGTGATGCTGGAGCTTATCACATCCTGATCATGGGCCAACCTCCAAACGAACTCCTGCAACATCTGTGCTTTGGACCACAGCTTCTTACGTTCTCCCATGTTCTCTCATTTTCTTCTATACTTTGATATCCTCTCTTAGCAGTCTGACCTTGGATGGTTGGAGGTCTTTGTCTTGATGAGTCCCTGGTGTATTAGGCTTTGCGCTGGTATAAACACAGTTTAGTGTTTAGCTTTGAATGGGCCGGAGCATTCCTGACTGACAGCGTGAGGCACACAGCCTGCTCAGAGCTGCTGGCAGCCTCACTGGAATAGAATATTGAATGTTCCCAAATATGGGCACATCCATGAACACATCTGTGAGACAAAGGCACGGACAGCCTGGTCAGGATGAGTGTGTGTGTGGGTGTAAGAGAGAGGACTGAGCAGGGCACAAGCATAGACACACACACACTCGCAGACACACATTCACACACACACACATGCACACACACACACATGCACATGCACACACACAGGCACATGCCTACACACACACACACACATACACGCACACACACACATGCACATGCCCACACACACGCACACACCTACACACACACACCCACACAGACACACAAACTCGCACACACACACTCTCACATGCGCACACTCACACACACACACACACACACACACACACACACACACACACACACACACAACAAACACACACACACGCACACATACACACACTCTCACATGCACACACATACACACACACACACACACACACACACACACACACACACACACACACACACACACACACACACACACACACACACACACACACACACACACACACACACACAGGGCAGAGCAGGGCACTGTCTCTCACACTGCGCACATACACAGCAGGTAGAGACCCATAGTGCAAACAAACAAACACTCAGTCATGGGCCACAATTCTTAGATATTTACTTGTGTGTATGTGATGCCCCTTGTGGTGTCTGTAGGTACCCTGGCTACAGACTGGGTGTTGTCATGGTTACTGGCCCACCCATAGGTGCACAGGTGCAGGCAGGATATCTGAAAAGTGCTTTCTTTGTTCAGTTTACTATGGTTTACTTTAGCCTTGAAAATAGTTAAGCTTGTCATCTTCCTAGTTCATAGCCTTGTGAGCCAGCCCCTCCTACTCAAGTGTGCAACTGAACCAATCCACATTCATTCATGTTCATTAGAATCATGAGGTGTGGCCATGTAGCATCTTCTTCCTTCTGTAAAAAACCTGTGAGCGGTGAACTCCACAGGGACCCATCCCCAGATCTTGAGTGACTATAGCTAATGCACTAGCCGCCGTGTTCCAAACAGGAAGTGAGCATAGGCATGAAGTGGTCCCTTAAAGCTCTGGTTGTAATTCACTTTCTACTGAAAAACGATGGTCCCTCGATGTGTAATCACTACTCTGAGCTTCATCATATCAGTCTTAAAATGTCCAGTGGCCACTTGCTCTACATGCTTCTGGTGTTTTTTTTAGCTTTTTTTGTCCTGAATCAATATATGAAGACGCTACCTGCTTCCCGTGCGGTTGTTCACGCTAGCGTTAGCAACAGGTTTGACAGACAGTGCCCCTGCCAAACAAAGGTGTGTAACTTTAACCACCTTGTTTCTTATGGGCTCTTTGGTTTCGTGCTCAGATCCCAGGCAAGGAAACACAGGCAAAACATGCAAACTCAAGACAAAAAGCCAGAAAAGACAATCTGGCTACCACCATATGATGTTGACCAGTGGAGAGTGTTTAGAGCTGTGCAGAGGGAGACAGCCAAATATTGAATCATTATTGGATTACTTTTGGCTGGAGTGATGCTGCACTAGCCTGTGTAAAGGTCAGACAGTTGAAAGGAATGAGTGACGGCTTAATACGACATAGCCTGTAGACACACAGGCCGCTTAAAGGTCTTATATTATGCAAACTTGACTCTTGTGAGCTTTTAGTTGCATTAGAATATTGTTACCTCACCAAAAACATGCCTGGATTTGTGTTTTGTTTCATTCACACATGTTAGATTATTAATCTGTCTACATCTTTAAAGCTCAAAATGCTCCGTTCCACCTTGTGATGCTATGTTTTCTAGTTAACAGCTATATTTTCTGTTTTGTTCAGTAGAAATTGGCTATTCCAAGTCTCAAATGATCCAAATGATTCTAGTGAAGGTGTATAGAGTTTAAAACACAGTGGAGCACTTCCTTTATTACCACATAACATCACAAGATGGGACAACCTAAACAGCCTAAATATGCAGGGATTGTGAGTTAAACGTGTGAATAAAACAAAACACAACTCCAAGAATGAGGTAACAACATTATAACATAGATCAGAAAATAGCGTGATATGGACCATTTAAGTCACAGAATCAGACTGAGGCCAGAGAAACAAAACAAAATGGAGGTGATTCAACTTTGTATTTCATTTAGGAGATGAAGCAGCAGCACTGAAATAGTCTGGGACATCTATTGGATAAAGGGAAGCCAGGAAATGATTGTAAGAATCAAACTTAATCTCAATCTTAAAAACATGAAAAACAGAACTTGTTCATTTTAAACTGTTTGCATTGATACAAAGTTATTCCTCACTTACCTTATGCAATATGAGCATCCTAGTTATTCACCATGATGAGTTTATAAGTGATTTTCCACAACTTTAAGAGAGAGATTTGCATTCCTGATTCTCTGACAAAACACTTTAAAATTAGATGCAGACAGTACACTGCTGACATTTTTTAACCTCATGAGCTGCGTATACATTATAGCTATCTGTACTGGGGCAAGACATTTTTTTTCTCAAATGCATGATGTTACAGGCTCTGTAAGAACATGTATGTATGTGCTCTGTATATTGTAGCATTCTGGTGAAAGGAAACACGCTACTGTAGGCCACGCCAAAACAAGAGCAAAACGAAAGCAGTCCCAACTTCTAGAGCCAGTCTCCAAAACAGACCAGTAACTGACGAATAAAACCTTCACATCAACTTGTCGGCATAGCAACCGCATACAAGAGCAGTTACACTAACAACAACACATAAGCTGTTACGTAAAGAACAAAAGGTGTCAACTCTGAACTAATCACAAAATATCAGGTCATTACAATAGGTTCCCCATTTTCTATAGATTGGGAGCAGCACGGTTAAGCAGCATAGTACCAATGTGAACATAAGCCCACACCTATAGCCAGTATAAAAAATATGTCTTATGAAACAACACAGATGTATCATTTTGATTGAACACAACAATAGCCCTGATATAACTGCTGGATGAATACAGCTGATATAACAGAGCAGTTTGTTGATTTCATTACTTCCCTGAAAATCAAAGCTTTTCTGGGGCACAGGCTGGATTCAAGTGGGCTTATCATGTCCAAGCCCCATAACACCCCCCTACAGGTAGCACAAGCAAGGAGACCTCTGTGTTCTGTGTCTGTGCACGTGTCCTCTGTGTGTGTATGTCCTATATGCAAGTGTCTGTATGTGCTAACGCCCTATATATGTATCTGTGCACGATTGAAATCAGCAGACTGACCCAAATAGTGCCATAACCCCAAGCTCAGGTGTTGGTGCGACACACATGGGTGGGGCATGGACAGGAGGGGGTTCATGGGGCGGGTGCAGGAGGCTGGAGACAGCGCGGACAGGGGGAGGCACATGTCGCAGGAGGCTGGAGACATAGTGGACAGGAGGAGGCACATGGGGCGGGTGCAGGGGGCTAGAGAGAGAGTGGACCGGATGAGGCACATGGGGTGGTGCAGGGGGCTGGAGACAGAGTGGACAGGAGGAGGCATTGGGGCAGGTGCAGGAGGCTGGAGACAGAGTGGACAGGAGGAGGCACATGGGGCATTGCAGGGGCCTGGAGACAGTGCAGACAGGAGGAGGCACATGGGGTGGGTGCAGGAGGCTGGAGAGAGAGCGCGTGTCCCGACTATGATTTGGACTGTTTTCTGAGCCTGGTGCGGTCCTCTCACCTCAGCATGACTCACCACCGACTGAAACACACATTCACACACACGCAGATTGGACAACCCTACTGTTTTGCACTGAACCATACAATTTTTTGGTAATACCTACAACTCAAGCCTATCATGTGAATACTTTTTAGGATGTGAACTGGGCTCCTGGTTTGGTCCAATTAAGTGGTGGGCCAATGGTCTTGTTCTGTGTTAACACCAGATTTGTAGCTCTCTGAATTGAGTGTTACAAATTATAAATTTGGAACAGCTCTTGCTGAATGTCATGATGAACATTTGAACCTGATGGTCGTGTGACAACAGCAAGGCAAGAAAGTTGAGAGAAAAGCACAAAGACCTTTCTTGTCCCCAAATGCACAAAATGTTTCTCTCTGCACGTTTAAAATCTAAATAGTCTGTATTTCTACTAAAATAAGCTGATGTACATCTGTGCCGCCATTTTTGGTGAGCACTTCACCTTTGGCTCCACAATCTGCTCTGTGATTGTTCTGAACCACTGGTGGCCTGGGCCTTATTGCACTAGTGGTGTCAGGCCAGATGAATTTTTGTTAGTCATGGGAATTCATCCTTGCTGTGCAAGGTTAGCGCCTTTGTACTCTGCATACCCTCTAATTAATAGCTTGAAAACTAAACTAAGTTAAAACAGAATTCAGGGTTGTGAGAAGTGAGCTATGAAATGAAGAACAAACAAATAATAAATTATACTCAATTCATTCTTGTTGGAAAATTATGCATTTTGCCTGTCATACGTGCTTCAGGTGTCAAACTGTCATTAAACTATATGTCCCCATAAGAAAATCAAGTCCTCACAAGACTTGGTGAACATGCACACACACTTTCACACACACAGACACAATCAGATGGCGAGCGCTGCCGTCAGCCAATCAGGGCTTGGTGCTGTGAGCGATTAGTAATCAACCACATTGTGTCTGAATGCAGATTGTTAACATGGTGGCGGAGCAGGGGGGGGGTCGTACCACTGCAGACCTCATCAGTGCCCCGGCCAGCTCCAATCTGGCCTCTGCACCCAGAGTCTTCTAGTGCCTTCTGATGCTCTCGTCTATGTGGGTCTTTAGAAAGTCCAACCGCAGTCCACATTAAGAGCTAACTTAACAGGTGTAACAATTAGCACCAAAATAAGCATAAATGATACCACCCATAATCATTTGACAATACAATTTGAGTTTTATTTAATTTAGTACCACAATCTTTCTTTAAAAAAATAACTTGTACATATAGTTAAAGCCATAAGCTATACATAGCGATACATAACTTTGTATTAGAAACATTAATACATTAGAAACATTAATACATGAAAATATATCGCCTTTTTGTTTTACAACATAATTTCTAACCAGAAGGTTGGTGATTTAATCCCAACTCAGCATGCTGTCATTGTGCCCTTGAGCAAGTCACTTCACTTGCCTTTGGTCTAAGTGCAGTTTTTGTTATTGGTGTTAAGATACAGCAGACTGGTTGCCTTGGTTCTGTTTTGTCAAATCCAAGCCAGCATGTAAATGAATAATGTAATAAACTGTAAAGCAAGTGTCCAAAAAACTCCATCTAAGACTGATGCAGCACTATAATTATCATTAAATGCATTAAACACCTAGAGTGAATATGGACTTTTTATGCTAACCTGAGACCAGACTGCTACATGTCTGCTCCTGTTAAAAATGCCTGATTGGCTGAAGCACCAGCTCGTGACTGTACCATGATTTTTCCTCAGCCAATTTGACTAATAGCTCTGTGACGCAGATGGATTTTGGTGCAGCCTTTGTGAATCTGCATGTGAATTGGGCTCTAGACAATTATGAACCAAACTGCACACACGTCCTAGGCACTCACAATTATGGATGAAAATAAAGCTGGGACTGCAGTTATGGAAGAAAGCACTGTCTTATTATAGTCCTCTCAAAAACATATGGTCTTTTGTTCGAAGGGATAATGCTTGTTTTATGCTAAGACTGTATAAACTATGACATTTGTTCTTAGTTTTATTTTTAAAAGATTTTTAACTAGAAGATTTTTTACATATTTTCTGAAGAAATTTATAGGCCATAATTGAATCTGTGACAAAGTGGGCCTTTGTCCCTTTAAGTATTTTGTTTGTTCACATGTCTGTTAATTTTCCATAACTCTCCATCTCAAACTAAATAGAGCTATCCCGGGTTTGTTTTGTTTAGTTTTCCTTCATTTAATCACCACTCACTAGAGATGTTCCGATCGAGCTTCTCAGCTCGACACTGTACCGACCCTAGGAAGCGGAAGTGTCACCGAGCATTGTTTCAATACGCGTTTCACCACGCCAAAAATCACATGACCAGGCAAACCGAGGCCTCGTTACATCTGAAGTGTCAGAGATGAGTGTCGAGCTGCGGTTTCAAGCTGCTTCACCGGAATTTCGATGGGGGTGGCTCGTAATTGTGTCACAGCTTTACAAGAGTCTGAATCCCCCCACGAATTGTGGGTTTTGAGAGGAGGAGATTTTGTTGAAGGCATTTCCAACACTGTACTTACGACGGCGTATAAGTGCCACTTAAAAAAATAATGCTGTGAGCGCTACGAGAATAAAGTCGTAGCATTTCGATATTAAAGACGTAATTTTACGAGAATAAAGTCATAATTTTATGAGAATATTGACTCCTGTGTGTGAATGAGTATATGACACCAGTTTGAAAAGTAAATCTTTTTATTTATTTTTATTAGAAAGTAGCCATTTTATTAGTATAGCACATTTAAAACGTGAGATGTGTCAAAGTGGGAAAAGCAACTTAATTTAAAAACAAATTGACACAAAATAATGTAAAACTATTTCATAATAAACAGAGGAATATGTTATAAGATAATAAAAATAAAATGGGAGTGATAAAAGTCACAGAAAAGGGGAGTGGGGGTTAGAGGACGGGGGTGAGCGAGGTTCACAAAAGCTTTACGTCACATCCACACAAATGGATTACACAAACAAATCCAGCAGATGTCGCTCTTCTGACTGTGTCAAATGATTCGAAGCAGTGTGTCATTTTCAGTGCTGTTGTCTCAAAGTGGTTCAATGTTTCATGAGGTTTCGGTTTCACCATCACTACCACTCACACACTTGTTACTTTAAAGATATTTTATTTGGTTAAGTTAGCTAATCAGTTCCATATTACATCTACTTACCTGAATCTCCACATGGTCCAGACAAAAGAGGGGGCGTGCCCAATGTCGGCCATTTTTATAGGCTTGGGTGTGGCTGTGGCCTGGACCATGTGGAGGGGAGAACTGGTTTTGAGTTCATTTTGTTTCTTTTGTTTTAGGGTCTTATGTATTTTGTTTAAATTGTATAAGTGTTTATAGTTTATGTTTTTGTAAGCACTATTTCAGTTATGGGACTTAGGCTCAGAAAAGTACTAGCAGCAAAATGATTCGGAAAACGTGTGTAAGAAGGCTATCTGTGGGTTTTTTGTTTCATCAGTTTGTTCATTTCTGTTGCTTAGATTATGTTGAGCACAGTTAAGTTTTGTAAATATGTATCATTTTTGCACGTTTCCACGGTGCCTAAATAAATGGAATTAATGGGACTATTTCGGAGTCTGCCTCCTATTTCGATCACTCGGGCCAGCGTCCCCACAGAATCCCAATTCAAATGTAACTATTTAAAAGCCCAACTAAATAGACATTGCATTTCATATTGAATCAGGAACATGTCAAAACAGGGATCATTGTCACTTGCGGGTGTAACCATAGACTGATATATATATCCAAATAGGAAGTGATCATGGGCACACTTCATGCTCTAATTCACTCTGTACTGTGAAACTGTCGCCCCTCTCTCCGTAACTGCTGTTGTCAGACTCGTCATTTTGGTCTTAAAGTGTTTGTATCAACCCACTCTACATCATCCTCGTATTTTATTTCACCGTTATGTCCGTAAAAGATATGAACATAAGTAACAGACAAATCAGGTGCTTTCTTTCCCCAAGGTCGATTCCCCTAGTGTCAGCTACAGGTTTGACTGACAGTGTTGCCTTACTCCAGATTGGCTCTTTGGTTGGTACAATACTCGCAGTTTGAATTCCAAATATGGAAATCTGCTCCAAATTCACCCCTTTAAGTGTTAGCCTCAATGAGCTTCGATTGACTGGAGCCAAACGCTATGGGTGATGTCACACTCACTTAGTCCACTTCACTTAGTCTTTCTTCTTGCACAGTCTATGGGTGTAACTGGCGCTTATGGTGACAGATGTAAGCTGCTAGGGTTGGCCTGGTGTCCTCCAGTGTCCTGTAGCAGTTACATATGCAAACATGTGTGTCAGTCCTAAACACATCTGTCCTGGTTCAGTCCTGGTTCAGTCCTGGTTCAGTCCTGGTTCAGTCCTGGTTCAGTCCTGGTTCAGTCCTGGTTCAGTCATGGTTTAGTCCTGGTTTAGTACTGGACACATCTGTACCTTATCTGTCCATGGGAGTGGATCTCTCCTTCACTCCTCGAGGTTACCCTTTTCCCCACTGGGTCTTTTTGGAGCTGTTTCTGCAGTAGGAGGCTCACTGTTGGTTATTCTGCTATTGACCACAGTTTGATTTTTTAAGTTACTGCTGGTTAAATCAACCATTTTGCTATACCCCGAGAGGCCACTGCTGTTGTGATTTTGGGCTCTACAAAAATAAATTGAATTGCTTGTTCTCTGTAGATGTATTTCATGGCCACAGGTAGTTTTTCCTCCAATCTCCTCACGCTGCTTGTACTTGAAGTTACAGGTCTGATCTGTGGAGAGGCAACCCTGCTCACAATAAGTATGCATGTGTTTTAGAAGGTATTTATAGCAGCTGTATTTGGCTAAAAGCATCATACTGTTGACCATTCCAGACTAGGCTTGTGAAAAGTATCGAAAATCAAATACTAATCAATACTACAACTATTATCAAAGCTAGATATACGAGCAGGCATTGATACAAAAATTTCACTTTCATGTGACTTTAAGCTTTATCAGAACAAGTACAAGACCAAACAGACTAGCATACTATGGACCACAATGCAACCTACCTGGACAACTCAGGGATTACACAGATCATAACATAAAAGAAAGTACTATGATTTGTTGGAGGTGTTGAAAATCACATTCTATTGTCTGAAGAAAAAAGTTTTTTCTTATCATCGAGACATCGGAATCACTATAGAGCAAAAAATCTATTTTTCAGTATCAAAGTTTTGAAATTTTAGTATTGTGACACCACTAGTCCTGCATTAACATCCCCACAGAGACTAGAAAGCAACAGACCCTCGTCCAGAAAAGTTACAGAATGCACCTTTACATTTTCAGCATAAATATCCCTATACTCAACTCAACTCAACTCATATTTTTCCTAAACTGACTAACAGTGAGAGAGATCAGATTAGCAGCAGCGGCTTTCTGACAGTGTTCCTGATTACTTTTAACAGTGCAATATCCGACTTGTACCCGGGCAATATTGACAAGTGAAAAGTATGCGCAGTCTGCCGGCTTATTATTTTGTGTTTTGTTTGGGTCTAATATAACAAAAGGGATGTGTTGTCATAAATCATCATTGCAGTTATGATTCATACCTTTACTGTGGCCATCACAGCTCAGAAATGCGATACAATTTTTCCCCCATGTATTTGAGAAAAATTAGGCTTGGCTCAGTACAGATGCTTTGTATAAGCAGCTCTTGAGGTCAAAATAAGTCCGTTGCATACTGTTTGCATCTAATAAGGATATTCAGAAAGTGCGGGTTAGCATGCTAGTTGATTTGGATGCTCAGAATGCATATGGTAGGTGAGGAATAACTTTGGACCAGTGCAACACTGCAAACCGTTTGAATGAACTAGTATTGTTTTTCATGTTTTCAACACCGTAAAAATAAGGAACAGTGCTTTTAATCAATGCCATCCATCCATCCATTTTTTTCCGCTTATCCGGGGCCGGGTCGCGGGGGCAGCAGTCTAAGCAGGGACTCCCAGACTTCCCTCACCCCAGACACTCCTCCAGCTCCTCCGGTGGGACCCCAAGGCGTTCCCAGGCCAGCCGAGAGACTATGTCAATGCCACGTCACAATAAATCAACAAATGTATCCTGGTTCACACATTCAGCTGTTACTCGGCAACATGTTACGCCATCGTAGAGACTTTGTAAAAATGTGTTTGACTGTATGTGAGTATTGGAGTGAGGGTCAGGGGGCATAAGGCCACGACTGAACCTGGACTAAACCAAGACTGGACTAAACCAGGACCAACGAACTGTAGATGTGTCAAGGATTGAATCAGGACTGAACCAGGGTGGACAGACTGTAGATGTGTCTAGGACTAAACCAGGACTGAACCACGCCTCAACCAGGACTGAGCCAGGATCGACTCAGGACAGACAGGCTGTAGATGTGTCCAGGACTAAACCAGAATGGACAGTCTCTTAATGTGTTCGGAAATGAACCAGGACTAAACGGAATAGATGGGCTGTAGATGTGTCCAGGACTGACATTCATCCATTTGCAAACAACTAACCTTTAAATGATTAGCCACCCAAATACAATAAAGCAGAGCAGAGATTAGCCACCCAAAATACAATAAAGCAGAGAAGAGAACAAGAAATAACTGTTATTAAGCACTTATCCCAATTGGATTACACCAGTAATGATTCGCACCAAAGGTATCTACAATTCTGTTAGGCTCTATTAAAACAGGCTTATTCTGCAAAATCCACTTTTCAGAGCTTTTATAGTTGTTTCCCCTTCTCATTTACCCTCTCAACTCCCGTTTTCACCATCGATACAAGCCTACTGCTCTGTACTTACTTCGTTCTCCAATTTTATTTTCTTTGTCGGTGATGCACAAAGGACTCGGCGGCGTCACGTCGTTTTGGTACAAATGAAAAAACATCTGCTGCTCACTAGCATGATGTGCAGCTATCCGTCAGAGATGCCGACAGCTACTCTTTGTTGTGATGACGTTTATAGCGATGTCAGCTCCCTGGTAGGCACTGCAGTTTTCTAATGTGGAAGTCAGCTGATTTGTATTTTAATTAAGTTGTTTTAGGTGAATATTGCGATTTAAAATGTGCAAATTATAACATTATGATCCACAGGTGTCATAGATTATAACTATACAGGCACAATATGTCTGTAAATGTGTTTATTGGACTGAAAACAACTGTTTAATGGACATTACCACATGGCTGTTAGCCTCTGTCGTGCTTTTAAACTCTTAATATTTACATTTGGATGGAAGATTTACTTCTGGAACACTGGCGGGCTTTGAAGTGGGCGGGATGGTTGAACTCCATTTGGATATTGTTACATCCTTCCTAAACAGAATACAGATTGGAATAAAACGTATCAGAACACACACTTCACCAATACTTTACAAAGATGTGAACTCTTTCCAAGTTCAGATGGGCTCATTGGTGATTGACAGTTTGTTACTCAATCAGGGATACACATGGTCTGCCTATATCAAAACAGCCTACAAGGAAAACAGAAAGGATCATAAACATTTTGCAGATTTCTGTAAAACAAATGAGCATTAAACTCTGACAGTCTGAGATGATAGAAATTTCAATTTGTTCAAAATGATAGGTGACCAATGTGTTCCTTTGTTTGACATGTGCCACTGAAAAGAACCCAAAATGTGATTCGACGGCACTGTTTGGTTGTGGCTTGAGTCGTCTAGACTTGCCAGGCAGCCACCTGTGATTACCACCACCCCAATTGGGCTGCTCTCTCCTTGCTTCCTGTTCCTCCTTGACCCTCACAACCACTGAAGACTTGTGCAATTTTTCCATCTTAACCGAAAGTCCATTACAACCATACACCAAACTACACCTTAGCATTATCCTCCGGAGCTCATGTCTTTTCTGAGAGCATTTCTAGCGAGTCTTCCCGGGCCCCTGCACTTGACCCGCTGTACCCGCCCTCGCTCGCAGCCTCTCCGCACTTCACTATTGACTGACAGGACAAGTGCAGCTAACAGCATCCCTGACCCGGCACATTTGTCCAGATCGCTGTGCTTTTGTGTGAGACGGAGAGAGAGATAGCTGAGAATTTCTTTTTGGAACAATCCCGGCGCGTTTGGACGGCTTGGAAGAATCTGACACATTTTCTCGAGCGCTGCCATTTTTGTCTCATCTCGCGCCTCTCTCCAACTGTTGTTCAAACTGTCAGATGTAAAGGAGGGTTCTGTTTGGATTAGCCATGTCTAAACTGTGACTGAAAATGTCTATTGTTGAAAATTATTAATATTGACACGCAAAACCGGGGGGAAATGTGAAATCTTTTATTTATTTAATTTGCATAGAGTCAGATGGTAGAATAAACAGGGCACTATTGGCAAAAAATAACATTGCAGTCATTTTTGGGATTATTTCAATAACAATGATCAGATTATATTTAGGAATCCGTTCCAAATGTGAGAAAACCTGCTTGTAGATAGATGTTGGTTAAATTGTCTGTACCAGATTTTTTTCCTATGTATTTGAGTAAACATTATCTTGCCCCAGTACAGATATCCTGTATAAGATGAGGTCAAACCGAGGCCGCCGTGTACTGTCTGCATCTACTTATAAAGTGTTTTATTGTCCAAGAATCCATTTTAAGGCAAGATCAAGTACAGCACCTTTAAGTGCTGTTGGAGGTTCTAGTGTAGGACAAAATTTAAACAAAAAAACAAAAAAAACTAAAAAATAAAAATAGAAATATCACCTTTTCACTCTTTTATTGACAATCTTTTTTTTTTTTATTAAGATTTTTGACAATTCTCTCCACATTCTAATTTTTCATACTTTCAAAACCACTTAGACTAGCTCCTTAACCATCTTGTTGATCAGACATGGGCAAACTACAGCCTGGGGGCCACACACGGCCCTTTGGGCTTATTAATCCGGCCCACTGAGCGTGACCAAATTTTTAAAATAGGTAAACCTTATTCAGTTTACCTTTTCAAAAAGTTGTTGATCTTTTGGCACTTGATAAAACTGAATGTGATTTTTTTCTGCTGTGTTTATTTAATTTAAATTTAATAAATCAATTATTAATTTAATAAATTCATTCGGAAAACAATTTGTACAATGAGCCTTGCATATTCATGTTTTGCTACATGTTACAGGCCAAATCTTTAATGCAATATATATACATATACATATACAGATACATATACATATATTTCTCCTGGCCCAGCCCCTCTGTCAAATTTTTGAAACCTTTGTGGCCTGTGTGTAAGAAAGTTTGCCCACCCCTGTTGTAGACTGACTAAATATGCAGAATTACTGAAACACATCTTCCATTCTGCACATTCATTCAAACTATGGGATGGTCCGAATAGTTCGAATGAATTCTAAATACAGGGCTTCAGTAAGTGAAGCTAACTCTAGCGTGCATTTGTGCTTATTAGTAGCTATTTAGGCGTTATTAATATATAGCAATGGCTATGCTCACAAGTGATTAATGGGCTAGAATCAGAACACCAGATTCAGCTGCCGGTGAGTAATTGAGGACACTGGGGACAGTTCTGACTTTTAGGTACTGATGGTACCATATTGTTACTTGCTGATGCCCCTTTGCCCCATTATCGTATATGTATTTTATATGTATGCTTGTTTTGGGGCGTGGCTGGGTGGAGTATAAATAGGCCATCTATTCATGGCGGAGGCGCTTACGTCTTGGCTCTTGCTCGCGCTCACTGCTCACCGCCTCGCCCTCCACACCTGGGGCGTCATCCGCTCCACAGCAGTGACTGCTGCTCGGTGCAGCCTGCACCAAGCACGTTAGCCACAGTTAGCTTTTGTGTTTGACCTGGTGGGACCGGCTGTCCTGTTTTCGCCTTTTGTTTGTTCAGGTTAGTTTGGGGATGGTTTTGGTTTTAGGTTTGTGATGTCGGCACCGGCTTCTACGGCCCTGTACGGGGTTGGCCCGGTGCCGCTTCCTTTTGTTCTGTTTGGCCGGCTCATCAGGGCCACCTTTCTGTTGTTACTTTGTTTTGGGCATGGGAGGGGGTTTTGGGCATTTCTATGTAAATAAAAATTAATTTAAAATAAACTATTTAACTTTTTTGTACCCATTTGACTCCTGTGTCCTCTTTAAATGTGTTCGATCCACCCGGGTCGTAACACATATATACTGAAGTAACATAAGTATTTACAGAAACAAAAATGAAACAATAATATAACCCCACATATTCACACACTGCAGTATTCATAACCAGTTTGGACATAAAAGTGCATCATGAGCTTTGATTTAAGTTCAGTCAAGTAGATGCAGCAAAATAATAAGAAGTGCAAAGAAAAATAAGTAATCTGATAAAGGTACGGGCAGTTCTACACGTTAACCAACAAGGGTTGAGTTTATTAATGAGTGCACTTGTCTGTTATTGTCCATTTAACATGACAGATAGATGTGAGTAGTGTAAGTATAGCAGTCAATGTAGCGAGTTGTGGGGAGACATGTATTTTGCCCAAATTTTTGACATGTTTCATTAGTTTCACTTTCATTTTTGATGCTTCACTCTTTGCATTAAGTCACTTCCCCTTCAGAGCACTATCACAACACAATCAGTGTGCATCCCGCTAGTGAAACTACTGCACATCACATCAGGTTTATCGAGTTCTAGTGTACTGTTTTGTGTCATGCTTGTATATATGTATATTTACAGAGAATTGTCAAGTACATGGATGATGTAGGCTTGTGGGCTGACTATTGCACAGAATAGTACTGCTAACTGTAAGGAAGGTTCGAACAGGGCCTGGGAGAAATTACTGGATGCATGCATGGATAATATATAAAACCTCCTCAGACATGTTTTTGATGAGGGAACAACATTATAACATTGTAGAGAGCTCCAAAAGGTCAATTTAGCATAATAACCCCTTTTTAATATATTTATTTTATCAGAGACAAAACGCATAAAAAATACTGGCCTATGCAAAATCAGAAATGTGTGTATATCACCTCAGCTTGCCTTTGTTTTCAATACAGAATGCACACTGTTCTTTCATCCGTAGGAGCTCATGTTCATGTACTTAAAACATCCTTATGCTATTGTGTTTGTGTGTTTATACCTCACTGGCTTACATGCCCCCTCTTCTCTTATAATAATGTTTAAATCCATGCACTCTAAAGCCCAGCTACAGGTACTGCTCTCCACTCTTTTTCTCCCCTCTCCCCCCTCGCCTCACTGTGTGTTGTCACGGCAACGCAGCGGTCACCCTATACTGACGCCTGTTTGAACTGCCTCCCGCTCCCCCCTCTCTCCCTCTCTCTTTCTTTGTCCCTTTGAAATGAGGCTCAAAATGGCGGCACGCGGAGGGGCTGCTTTGTCGGCACCTGTGGATCGCTTTCTCCATTTGAATCGGGGCGGTGACAGAGCCAGAGTGAAGATGTTTGTACAAGGAATAGGAATGGATATGGTTACTATATTGGAAATGAGATGGCTGATCACTTCGCAAAGCAATCGCTAAAGTAAGAGAGAGCTCTGCAGATAGCCCTCAGCAAATTTGAGGTAAAGGTAAAACTCAAATTATATCGGAGTGGCAGCGGTGCTGGGATGAAGAGCTCAAAGGTGTATCAGGTCCAGAAGGAGGTGGGGACAGCAAAGAGGCCAGAAATGAACAGAAGAGAGCAGGTAGTCATCACAAGACTCAGACTCGGACACAGAAAATGTTTTAAACAGGTAAACATTCTTCTGGGTTATGTGAATGTGGACTAGAGCTACAGACAGCAGAACAAGTTATTTTAAACGTTAACAGGTACAATGCCAAGACACAAATTTTTAGACTAGAATTTCAAATAGAGAAAGGGTTGTATTCAATTTGAATAATATACTAAATTGCTCAGGATAATTTTAAATTGTTACTTAGGTGTTTAAGGGAAACAGATGTTGTAAAAAGAATTTAACTTCACTTAACCCTGGAGAACCCAAGAACCTTTTCCCTCTTTGGAAAATGTATTAAATTTCTGCTATAAGTTCAATGAACACTGAAATATCAATTCAATTTTAACCCTTTATTCCCTAATTTAGGATCAGGGCCAAATTTGACCCATCAGAGTCGCTAATTTATCCAAAAAGAATATAAAACATACTTTCTGCATTCTGCAAGCTACTACTAAAAAGATTAACAAAAAAAAAAAAAAACAACACAATTTTACCAACCGCTGGTTGGCTGAGAAGACAATTTTGTTTGGGTAGTTTTCCAGCTCAACAAAACAGCATGAGGTCAGCCATCTTGTCATTACCATTCTGGCTCATTTTAGTTCAATATTCATCCACTAGGTGTCTTTATGCAGGGGCCAGAAGTGACACTCTGGGCTTTTGAAGTTCAATTTGACATATTTTTTTGTTTGTTCATTTTGGGCAGCAGCAATTAACTGAGGCCAAATTTGACTCCATGGGTTCTCCAGGGTTAAAATCTAGAATACTCTGACCCAAATCCAGCACAGTAGGGCGCAGAAATGCACCTAAATGTTGGTTGCTACCCGCCATAAAACAAAATGAAGAAGAAGAGGGATGGGTTATGATGCGGTGCATTGATTTACTTTTCAAAGGAGCAATGTTAAGAGTATATTCAATGAAGCCTAAGCTGTATTCACAACCAAAAAAAGCGCTACATAGCATTAAAATGTTCAATAACTTTTTGACCCTCTGTGTCACCCCTCCTTTTACTCCCTATGCAAAGAGACTTCCCCTTCAGAGCACCATCACAACACAGTCATCGTGCATCCTGCTATTGAAACTACTGCACATCCCATTAGATTTGTGAAGTTCTTGTGTACAGTTTATATCTCTCTCTATATATATATATTTATGGAGCATGGGTGGCAGAAGGAAGGAGGTTTCAAATAAGGCCCAGGAGAGATTGCAAAATTACTCAAACATGCATTGATAACATCTGAAACCTCCTCAGGTATGTTTTTAATCATGGAACATCATGGTAGAAACCTCTAGACTGTCAATTTTGCATAACAGCGCCTCTTTAAGTCATTTCAGATCAATGTTGTAATTTGAGATGAAAAAATATTAAATAAATGATCCACGGGTGTCATACATTATAACAAACAGACAAAAGTATAATGTGTCTCAACCAGTCAAATTGGAGCTGAATGTATTGCACTAGCCAACCATGTATTGACCAATAAGAATGGACCTGATTTGTCTTTTGTAAACCTTGTGTTGCTCCATCAGATTCTACACTTCTTTTGTATTTTATGAGTGTGTCCGACATACAGAAGGAGACTTTACACTACAGTGGCCTGAGTATGAGACAGGACACTGGAAACTGGAGACAGAGAAATCGACCACTGCATAACTGCTGTCCGGTAAAGCACTCAGTCACTGCATTTATACACACTATTACTGGTAGAAGAAATAAATCATAATCATAATTTGCATTCTAATTTTGTTCTTGTATGAGTGAGCAGCAACATCTTTTCATTGGACCATTCCCTCTTTCCATCTGCTGCTTGTTTTTAGCTCCATTGAAAGTTAAAGAGGGGGTATTATGCAAAATTGATTTTTTGAGATTAGTACCATGTCATACCATTTCCTCATCAAAAACATGCCTGAAGAGGTTTTATATGTCATCCATGCATGTTTATGTACTGTATAGGTGGTTTTCAGATTATAGTGATGATGTCATACTCCCAAATGGGGGGCAAGAGACAGATTTATCTATTGATTACACTGTACATTGCCATGAATTATCCAAACGGTAAATACACAAATGTTGAACCTGATCATTTCTGTTAGTGACTTGACCCCAGAACTCATTCTAACACAACTAAAATCTGCATATTTGAATTAAGACTTTTAACTGCCCCCCACCTCAATTGGATAATATTATTTACAATGTTGTGATGGCATCTGAAACCCAGCAATTTTAGCACTTTCTACTCGAACCCTCCTGAAGGTTACCTGTAATATTCTGTGCAATGCTCAGCCCACAAGCCTACAAGCCACCCATGCTCCAACATGACAATTCTCCATAAATACATAAAAGCATGATACAAAACTGTACACGCGATGTGCAGTAGTTTCATTAGTGGGACGCATGCTGATTGTGTTGTGATATCACTCCGAAAGGGTGGGGGACTCAGAGCGCCAAAAATCAAAAATAAAATTCATAAAACATAATATAATACGTTTTTGCTTTTTTTTTTTTTTTTTTTTTTTTTGGCGAATATAGCATTTTCAAAACAATACCTCCTCTTTAAAGTACATATGGCGTGAATTACTGCACTTTTTTGATGGGATAGTACCTGTGGTAAATATTTATCATAGTTTCACACCAATTTGTGAGGAAAAAAGGTTGAGAATTAAAAATACAAAGACAATTTACGCATGAGGAAGGCAGTTTCTGATAGTTTAAACCTTCATTCAACAAAATAAAGGCGTTGTCATTTATAATATATTAGACTATTCATAACTAATGTGTAATTTAGACAAGTTTTGGCCCTTGTTAACATTGTGGTTGCTAAGTAACAGTTATGGAATCACCTCAACGTTTGTCACATCCGTCACCCGTGTCCAACCAGGAAGTACAATTGTAAACTTAAAGTGCGTGTGACAGGTTACACTTTTCATTAAACCATAAGTACGATTATAATATCAAAGATTTTATTCATAATCGTGAATTTAATAATCGTAATTTTAGGTTAAGTTTATAATTTTACTTCCTGGTTGGCACGGGCAGCAGTTTTGACACATTTAAAGATAATTCCATAATTGTTAGTGAGCAAGCGTACTGTAACTAAGGGTCAAAATCCATCTAATTTACACAATAGTTATGATTAGACAAATAAAAATAATTAACTTAAATAAAGGTTTTAAATGTCCTTGTGCAAAAATTGTCTATGCATTTTGGATGGAATTCTGTGTTGGTACTTGTCTTCCCAAAGGCCACTTAACTGATGTAAAACTATGAGAAATATTTATCACAGGTTCTTTCCCACCAAACCAAGTTATTAGAAAAACATGAAAATCTGTCATTTATCCAAAATTTAAAGGGCCCATATTAGACTATTTTCTGGTCTATGTCGTAATGTTATTTCTTCATGAAAAACATACCTGGAGTTGTGTTTTGTTTCATTCACAGATGTTTAACACACAAAACCTGGATATTTAGGCAGAGCTCTTCTCTTAAACGGAAAACACTGTTCCACCTATCAGTATCCATCATTTGGATATGTTCAGCTCTGGAATTGCCAATCTCTGCAGAACAAAAGATAAAAGGCAGATGTTAAAATGAAAACTACTGCTTCGTGACATCACAAGGTGGAACGGAGCATTTTGAGCTTTGGAGATATTCATGTTTGAGCAATAAAGGATTACTCAAACCAAACAAAACACAGCAAATGTATGTTTGGTAATGGCATTCTAACAACTAAAAGCTCTCAATAGTCCATTTTGCATAATATAGACCTTGAAAAACAAAAAAAAATCTTAAATATAATCATTTTAACTTTGTTTTAGTAAAATGAATGGTCTAACCTGTGCAGATGTGAAATCATGACTGAACCCCAGACTGTGTAGCACTTAGCAAGCTTACATGTCTGACTGGTACTTGTGTTTTTTTTAGAGCATTACCTTTAGCTTCTCTTTGTCTCGCTGGTTCTTGTGTGTTTGTCTCTGTTGTCAGGAGCTCCGGGCGGCCCTCTGACAGCCCTGACAGATGATGTCTCTATGCAGCTGTGGGTGAATGGGTGCCAGGTCGCAGCACCCTTGGGCGATCGGACCTCGTTCCAAAAAAGGCGGTTCGGGAACCAGTAAGGGCTCTGGAATGTTTGTGTGTGAGTGAGTAACGGTGGTCTGCCCCAGGGCTGAGAGGCTGTGTCCTTGTCAGAGGTGGTAGAGTAGCCAAAGATTTTACTCATCAAACATTAAATGAACACAAAATCTGGTATTTTCAAAGGATAGATACTAAAATGAGACAAACTAAATCATATCTGAAGGAAAGAATGTTCAAATCATTTCATATCGTCAACATAAAGCCTTTGTTGCTTCAAAAATGTCCTCAAGTAAATGTAACTGCGTACTACCCACCTCTGATCTGCTCATGGATGTAATGAAGTGCAAAGTTTGATTTCTTGATTCTACTTCCTGTCATGTATATATATATTTACATTTCACAACTTTCATGAAGCCGGATTATAATCTTGATATTATCATTATATATCATTCTATAGTATTTAAAGTCATCTTCTGAAAGTACTTCACTGTGATTGGCTAAATCCACCTGTCACTGTGGGTGGGGAAAAGGCGTCTTTGTTTGAGCACAGAGCTACATTGAAAAGAGAAATAGAATCATAATAATAATTTTACCAAAATAGCAGATTGTCACAAGGATAAAAGTATGATTTGATTTTTTATTACCTGGCCCTAATTATTCATCTCTAACAACAACTAGTATGCTAACCGCACACTTCCTGATAGCTTGGTTATTAGATGAAGACACAGCACGGTGATATAGGGCTGTTTATACAATATATCTGTATGTATTAAAAAATCGAGTACAGGCCCTTTAAAGTATCTTTTTTCATGTATTACAGTAAAATATGTCATGCCTCAGTACAGATATATTATAATATATAAGCAGCTCTTAGGGTCAAAATGAGATTGGTGTCTACAGTCTGCATCTTAATTAAACATTTTTACTAGACCAAGAAGTAAAATTCCTGTGCTGTTAGCATGCTAGTTGTTGTTAACTTTAGCCTCAATGCAAAACTCCACCCTGGTCTTTGAAAGTTGTGACGCGCTTATAAACTCATCATGGTGAATAATTAGTATGCTAAGAATGCATTGGGACCACTGCAGTGATTTCACAATTTGTAGATAGTAAAAATCTGGTACAATGCCTTTAAGTTGTGAGTTGTATTTTAGGTGTCCAAATCAAAACTACATGGGAAATGGCTGATTTTTTCATATTGGTATCAGCCTGATGTTATTTTGAAATAAATAGAGTATTTTTCCTCAAAAATGACACATTTCTTATTTTTTGACTTCCATTTGGATTAAATTACAGTGCATGAAAAAGCATCTATCCTGCACAAGCCAGTGTTAGTCTGTAGACTGCAGATAAACCACATATACCTTGAATCACAAACTTAGCTGTTGATTATATTGATAATTGATTTGTCACAATTAATTTAAATCATCATTGCAGTCCTACATGCTCTTACGGCACTATGCATATGGCACTCTCTCCTTTCAATTATAAAGTTGCACTAGGTCACCGTCTTGTCTCATGAAAATGTTCCACAGTATGTACGCTCTGCTCTGTGTGATATTGTCCCTCTAATTACAATGGTTTAGCTAAGGCAAAATGAAAAGGGCGAGATGGTCCACTTCACGGCGGAACTGTTCTGCTGTTCCTCTGAGGAGCACTTGTGTCTGCTGTTGGTCACATGTTTGACAGAGACGCAGACACAGTGACCTCTCACTGTGTTTTACTCCGAGACCAAGATTCCAAAATATGAGACAGGCTTGATGTCAGTCACAGCTCGTCTTTGGCTGTACAACAGTTCTAAGTTTGATGTCCAGGTCTCACTGTGAAATCTGCGACCCACGATTTTTAGCTACGACTCAAGATTTTCCCCATGATCAGAAATGTTGCATTCCAGCCAGCCAAAATCACGCTGTGAACACCTGGCTTTAGGCCACGTTGAGAAACATTCCAGGCAAAAACAATTCCATGCAGAAAAGAAGTTATTGGACCCAAACTTACATCAACTCCAACCCATCTTCTTCAGCATCGCAGCACAACCATGAGCATCCTCAGCCTCTCTATCTTTTCCTCTTCACTAACTGTCTAGGCCTCAGTGGTTTAAAGGGCCTGTACCTGACTTATCTCTTCTAGTTCTTTCTTCTTCTTTTTTTCCCTCCTTAAAGTATACTGCAACAAAAAATACACTGACACTTTTGTTGGATTAGAACCTTCAGGAAGCAAGGATGCCAAGGACAAACTATTTTATCCCATCAAAGACATTGCTGAATGACGGCCACAAGGAAACAACTACCTGTGACTATACCAAACACTTGTTTCTCTGCCAACATCCGAGAAGGGACTAAGTGGGTGGGGCTAACAGTTAATTTTTCATGGTTCAAAATCTGGTACAGGCCCTTTATATTACCTCAGGGTCTAACCTTTATATTACCTCAGGGTCTAATCTGAACAGAGAAAAATCTTCCACACCGTCTTACTTGCAAATCGTGAATTTTATTAGGACATCAACAACGTTTTGGCACTAGGTAAATATCACCGTCAAGTGTCAGTATGGACCAATACTAATATCAGGTGCAAAAAATCCTCCAATACCACCGATACCGATCTTGGAACTGATAGGTCACCCGTTCCTAATTTCCAAAGCCCAACTGTATAGAAACATTTTGTATGTGCCACTGATCTGGAAGACAGAGCAAAAGTGTTAAAAGGAGTAGAGAGGGAGATGGCAGGATAGAAGGAAGGAGAGAAGGATGGAGGGTGAGAGAAAGAGGAGAGGGAGAGGCCATGATTAAAGAATGGAGAGCAGAGAGAAGGAAAGAAGAAGAGGGAGACAAGTAGATAGAAGGAAGAAATGAAGGATGGAGAAAGAGAAAGGAAAGGGAGATGAGAGGTGAAGAAGAAAGAGGGATGAATGGAGAGAGAGGGAAGACAAGACAAGGGAGTCAAGAGGATAAGAGGAAAGAGTGCAGGATGAAGAGAGAGGGAGGACTGGAGAGAGAGAGAGAGAACAACAGGGCTGTAGGAAGGATTGAAGGATGGGGAGAGTGGAGAGAGACATTAGGAGGAGAGGAAGACGAGAAAATGATGGAAAGAGGAGAAAGAGAGAGAGGGAAGGAGAAGAGGGAGACGAGAGGGTAGGAGGAAGGAGTGAAGGATGGTGAGAGAGAGGATGCAATTGAGAGGAGTAGCGCCCAGGGAGCAGCTAAGAGGAGCGATGAAGAGCAGACATCTGCATCTCACCTCCACAAGTACAAGCACTTATCCACCGTTTCCATGGAGTTACAGAAATGAATTTTATTTGAGATTTGGCATCATCTGAACCAGGAGAGTGAGTACGTTTCTCAACTGAAGAGAAGGAGGTGGAGAGGCTGAGG
Organism: Periophthalmus modestus; assembly: GCA_019594935.1. Lineage (NCBI taxonomy): Eukaryota > Metazoa > Chordata > Actinopteri > Gobiiformes > Gobiidae > Periophthalmus > Periophthalmus modestus. Next base: position 8,044,580 of record JAIEZT010000107.1, read on the forward strand.
CGGCTGGTGGTTCTATCCCACCTTGTGATGTCATGTGTCATCTCCCCCTGTGTTTTAAAACTTCACTAGAAAGTAGCTGTTAACTTGAAAACTACCACTGCATGACATCACAAGGTGGTACAGAGCACTAAAGATGCAGACAGACTAATAAAGGGTTATTCAAACATGTGTGAATGAAACAAAACACATCTCCAGGTATGTTTTTGATGAGGTAACCACAAGGCTTAAAGGTCATTTTGTGTAATATTAGGACCTTTTCAGCAAAGAGAGCGTGTCCTTTTAGGCTTTTGTTAAATGCGCTGTGCTTGATTTTTTTTTTTTTTCATTTTAAAAAGTGAAAAACAGAACTAGTGCATTTTAAACATTTTGCACTGGACCAAAGTTATTCCTCACTTACCTTATGCATTCTGAGCATCCTAATTATTCAGTGATACGTTTATAAGCGCTTTTCACAACTCAGACACAAGAGAAGAGGAATGCTAACAACAACATGCATGCTAACAACGCCCTTTCTGATTTTCGGACAATAAAACACTCTTTTATTAGATGCAAACAGTATACAGAGGACTAGGTTTGCCCTTAAGAGCTGCTTACACAATATATCTATACTGGGACAAGACACATTTTGCTCAAATACATGGAAGAAATCAGGTACAGGCTCTTTAAGCTGGTTTTAGTTGCAGGATCTGGCAATCCAAAACGTGAGACCCTATTCTTGCTTTTTTTTTGTTGTTGTTTTTTTTCTTTGTAATAATCAGCTTGAGAAGTCAAACACCAAATTTTAATATGAAAAAGAATAATTCAGCATTAGAATTGTCAGTAAAACTATATTAGGCTTGGACATGTATCTTATGTCTGGGGACACAGATAATTCAAGTTCATAAAATCCATCCATTCATTTTCTTCCACTTATCTAGGACCGGGTCGCAGGGGCAGCAGTTTAAGTAGGGACTCCCAGACTTCCCTCACCCCAGACATGACCTCCAGCTCCTCCGGTGGGACCCCAAGACATTCCCATGCCAGCCGATAGACATAGTGCCTCCAGTGTGTCCTGGGTCTTCCCCGGGGCCTCTTCCCGGTGGGACATCCCGGGAACACCTCCCTAGGGAGGCGTCCAGGAGGCATCATGAGCACAGGAAAATTTGAAATAAAAATTCTACACCTACCCCTTTTAAAAATATCACGGTAAAGAGGAAAAAAAATCTGACGAGCCAACTAACCCAAAAATAATACCTGACAACTACTAGAATATTGGTTTGTTGCTGCCCTATAACTGTTGGTTTACACGTCCTGGTTACATTTGATAAAGTGCAGGTGTTTGGTGACATTTTTCATAATTAGCAGCATACAGTTAATTCTCCTGAAGAGTGTGATTTGTGCGGCGCTCACCTGTGTTAGCATAAGTGTTGAAATGCCAGCAGTGCCCCCCGCTGGGCTGCCATCACTGCAGCTGTTAGCGCTCCAGCCTGCTAACGCTAACACGCTCCGCTCTGTACAGGTGGATATTATTATTTAGATACCTGAGCATGAGCGAGAAGTGATATTGACAACGTGAATAAATGTAGAGGTATCAACTGCATTTTTAAAGTCTACTTACAGGAAAACAAGAGGTTTATCCATCATCCAAAGTCATTACTTACCTTATGCATCCGGAGCATCCTAATTATTCACCATGATGAGTTTAAAAGTGCTTTTCATAACTTCCAAAGACCAAAGTGGAGTTTTGCCGTGATGATAAAGCTAACATCAACTAACATGCTAACACCACACCCTGATTACCAGGCAATAAGACGTTTTATAATTAACACTGCCCGGACAAAAAAAAAAGTTGCCACCTGGATTTAACTAAGCAAATATAGGTACGAGCCTCCTCCAGTTGGCCAGGTCTAGGTTCAGGCTTTTTTTTTGGCCAGGCAGTGTATTATAACCTCAAACTATACAGTGTTGGGAAGTAATGGAATACCTATACTGACAATACGTATCCAGAAAACGTATTTTGAGTAACTGTATTTCGGTACAATTATGTTTTCATTTGGTGGTATTCAGAACACAGTTTCTTTAAGATCAAATAAATACATTGTGGTATATGATCATGCAATCTAAATTTCAAACTACACATAACTGGTGAAATAAAGTGAAAATACCGCTCTAGTAGTGAGCACAAGTGTGATTTTAACTTCTTCAATTTGTGATAGGAAATGCACGACAAACATAAAGCTGTTTTTTTTTCCTATGTTTCATCTTTACACTATAATTTAAATGCAAGTCAATGTAAAAAGTATTCTAATTATTCAGAATACTGTACTCTGATTGGACCATTATCATTACAATATGTTACCTTATAAAACAGATATTAGGATTCTGTAACTAAATACATTTTCAGTATTCTTCCCATCACTGACAATGTATCTGTACTGAGGCAAGAAAAAAATTGCAGAAATACAGATTCAGGCCCTTTAATATTGAAAGCTTAAATCTGAAAAATGTATACAGGCAGGTTTTACTTTCTGGGCACATTTGTTTGGCAAAATTCCAACATTTTTGAGTAGGTTCCATAGTTATTACTAAAATGTGTAAAGATTCAACTTCCTCCATTCCATTCAAAATCCTTTGACTGTTGGGCTCCATAAGCTTTAAAGCCATGTTATAGTTCCCTTCACATTTACCCTCTTGAAGTTGTAGTTGGAGTGATTTGTTCATATTTGAGGAATTTTTTAATCGCTTGTTTTCAAAATACCACATTTCCAATCAACCCCTGTTTTCACCGCGACCAGCGTACGCCCACTTCTCTGAACTTATTTCATTCTCCAATTTTATTTTCTTAATTGGTGATTTGTGTAGGATTTGGCAGCGACGCGGAGTCATTTTGCTGCAGCTGAAAAAAAAAAAGTCAGCTTCTCTCTAGCATGATGTGCAGCTATGACGTATCAAGTTATTTTAGATCAATATTGCGATTTAAAATGTGCAAATTATAACATAATGATCCATGATCAGGAGTGTCACAGATTATAACTATATAGCAGACATAAGCACAATAAGTCTTCTTTAAAGTTCTTTGTGTGATGCTTACGGGAACACTTATTTTGTTTTTGTATTTATTTTTTTTCTATCCTTGTCGAGCTGTGGGTCTTATCGACTTTCACAGGTGGTGTTTTTACCATTCCTCCGCTTCAAAGCCGCACCTACCTCTAGTTGCCCCCTCACCACCCCCCCACTCCTCCTGGTCACAGTACAATCACCTGTCAATCACCCTCCTAAGGTCTGAAAGGGCGCCCCCTGTGGCCGTGTCTGAGCCTACAGGGCGCAGCGCAGTCCACATCAGTGCCATGCTTTCTTACTGTACAGAAGAGAAAATGGAAGCACAAAGCCTCACTCAAAGCGTATTGATCATGTAGCGTCCATGCTGCGTGGGGACGAAAAGAACAGACCCTCCAAGCAGAATCCCTGTTGTTTCTGCACTAGTCTGTGAAATGTCATTTATTTGTACATAGAAAAAGGGTTAACACATATTACGCTATTTTCTGATCTATGTTATAATATTGTGTCCTCATCAAAGACACGCATGGAGTTTTATGTAGCTTCATTCACACATGTTTAACACACAAACCCCTGCATATTTAGGCTGAGTTCTTCTCTCAAACCTTGTGATGTCACGTCGTAATAGTGTCCTCTTTTGAGCTCAGAATGCATGACCAGCTTCTCCATAAAGTGGAGTTCTCAAGCTGCGTTTAAGGTGCCAAATGTAACTTTTGCTGAGAGGCTCCGTCAGCTGATTGACTGAAAACAAGGAAGACTGTAAATGTAAAGGTGTGACTCAAGCTTTTTCTTGTCTATTCAGCTCTAACAGTGAGAACATGTGTTAAGTACTTCTTACCCAAGCCCACACACACTTGCTGTTCTAGAAAAACAAATCCTTTGAATGTATTCCTTTTACTCGAGACCGTATTATGTATTAGTTAATGTACGAGTATGTGATGTCCCTTATTCATTGCACAAAATGTTTTACAGTTGACAATGTAAACTTAAAACCGTATGGGGTTATAGGAGCTTCATTCTACTCCTTTTGGGCTTCTGTTTCAATGTGTAATGAAGACATGTAAATTATGTATCATTGCTCGTAGCTTAAATAAACTTAACTAAATAAATCACACACTTGGGAACTTTGGGAGAGGAGACCCAGTTATAGACTACACAACTTTGTACGCTGGAATCATGGTGGCAGAAACAAGGCTCCAATATTTGTCTATGTAAAACAGAACTTGCTTTTATTCTGTAAAAGGCGCTGCACCTGATTTTTACAGTCATGAAGCAGACCTACAACGCAAAATCAAGCCTTTTTGATTTCTACATGTCTGAGCAATCCTTAATCACGCCATATTGCTGATCAACCCGTTTTCAACACCACCAGTGCACGCCCAGTGTAATAATATAAATAAACAAAATAATAATAATAATAATAATAATAACCGCAATTTTCTAACGTGGCCAGCAGACTTTTTTCTGTCATTAAGCCGTTTTAGATGAATATTGCAATTTAAAATGTGCAGGTTTTAGCATAATGATCCACAGGTGTCACAGATTATAACCATATAGCAGACACAAACACAGTAGGTCTCTCCAAATGTCTTTCTAGCATCCTAATTATTCACCACAACAAAAGTGTTTTTCAGCACTTTCAGAGCCCAGATGCCATCACTGTAATACTAACATTAACTAGCATGCTAACAAAGCACCAGGCTTACTTCCCGGTTCATGGATGATAAAAAACAATTTGATAAAGATAGTACACAGCGGTCTCATTTTGACCCTAAGAGCTGCTTTTACATCTGAATCAAATCCTACATCCAGTTTAAGTTATTGTCTTACACCAACTCTCCATGACAAAAGACCAGCATATATGCAGAGGAGAAAGTCAAACTGGATATCCATGGGCCCTGATCTGATTGCGGACCCTTTGCCTGCTGCATTTGCCTCCCACAGCGTTCAGCTCAATGGGCCCATGATTGCAGCCAGTGCCGATGGAAAAAAATCAGCCCTAAATGAGTCTATGGAGACGGAGAGTGGTGGAGGTGGAGAGGGAAGGGGTGGAGAGGGGGGGGGGTAAGCAGTGCCCTCCCCCCCTCCTTCTCGTTATCTCCATTAGCACCTGCCGGGCTAACGAAGGGCCCGGGCGCGTTTCCATGGATACGCCTCGTCACCTCGGTCCCCACTCTCTCTCCTCCTCTGTGTCGCACACACACCTGTCTGAATGCAGGTAACAGAAGAGAAGTGTGTGGTGTTAGAGAGAGATGGTATATTAATTGTATTCTGTAGACTTAATTAACCCTATGAGGGAATAGGCCCATTGTAGTTGACGCATCCTATGACCAATGCCACTGGCAGTTTTTTTTGGACATTGAGTTAAAGAAAATTGGACAGGACAAATGTTTTTAAGAATGAATAAGTCTTGTCGTTCATCCAAGTTGCCCGACAGGGTTCTGTGAGTCACTGCATTAAATATTTGTCTGAAAGGAGGAGCCAACTACACCCAGTTATTTATTGATCTCCACTGAGCGAGGACCCTGTTTTCTGTTGACACGATCTACATTTATCAAGAAATATATATATAGATATATAAATGTCACCACTCTTATTTCTCACACATTCTATGGTAATTTTAACTATTCTCTAACACTTTTTGAGGCGTAAAGAGTGGACAGGTATCAGAATGCATGATGTATACTTTTCTATCAGCCAATAGCGCATCTGGACACGATTTTTTACTCTTATTAAGAACTAAGTTTTTTTGACTCTACTATGAATCTATTGTAAAATCTCTGCACTGTAATTTTCTTTCATAGCAACTTTACAAACATGATAACCAATACCAAATGCATCCATAAAAGCATCAATTCAGGAAATCTTTCACTAGTCTATAAACATAGAGCTGCATGGTGGTGTTACATTAAAGCAAAAACATTACAGCTTTGTTGTCTGAAAATGTTCACTTCTGTTCATCTTCTCACACTCATATTATTCTTATATGAAGTCTCTGTTTGTTTGTTTTTAGGCGTGAACAGCTGTGGCACTTGCTGATCGGTTCATGGTCAAAATCTACAGTGTACTATTGGTTCACAGCTGTGATGTTTGCCTGTTTTGAATTTTGAAGATAAAAGAGTGAATCAGTGTAAGGCAACTATATTGTACTAATGTGTTGAATTCTGTGTCCTCCCTCAATGCAGACGTATGCTTTCACAAAAGAAAGCAGTGAGATGCTCTCAGCCCCTTGCCTGTATGGGTATGGATATGGGTATAATGGGTCCATTCAAGTCTGGCTATGCTTCCGGTGTAGGGAGTATTATACCTCTGAGGATGTGGGCTAAGATAATACACACTGAGCTGGCAGTGTTGGGCTGGCACAGCGATGCTCTATCACCCTGACTGCCTCCAACTGGTGCTCTGAGGTGGGAAGCCATTTATATGATGCTAGATAATAGCTTCAAATTTTTCTTGGTAAAGCACTGAAAGGAATGAGCTTGATAGTATGTGATGCCTGGAATTGCCAATCTCTTCTAGACAAAAGGTAAAAGGTCACTGTTAACTTGAAAACTACCGCTTCATGACATCACAAGGTGGAACAGAGCATTTTGAGCTTTGGAGATGTAGACAGACTAATAAATTAGAAATTATGCAAACATGTGTGATTGAAACAAAACAGAACTACAGGTATGTTTTTGATGCTAACAACATTATACCATGGCTTAAGGCTTAAAGCTCACAAGAATCCATTTTGTGTCATATAGGACCTTTAAAGCAGAGTAAATACCATATCACTTTAATATGGACTCTTTAACATCTAGGTAATTTTTTTCTGCTCATTGTAAACTTCCTCTATAGGCCTGCCACAAATTGGCTACAGTGGCCCAGGCCTAATGAATATTAATAAAACAATCTATAGCCTGAATATTTAATGTCTTTGTTTTCTTTGGCGCAGACATGCTGACAGAGATCACTATAAAAGAGGTCCAACAGTGTATGTGGCTCCATCAGACGAGCTAATGGTCCGCTCCACACTCCAGAGACAGTGCAGGGCTGTGGGCAGGAGAGTCTCTCAGCCCTCCTGGTGCCTGCGGAGCCTCCACTGTACGCTTCATTTAAGCTGAAGTTTGAACTGCTACTCTAAATATGTGCAGTGTCATCTCGGTGAATTGGCTGGTTGAGGTGGTCACTCGCTAACCAGAGGCTTCATGGTTTGAGCCCTGTTATTGGCAAGGCTTACTATAGTATCCTTGAGCAAGACACGTCATAGATTATCAATGAATCCATGTGTCATTGGGCATGATACTTCAATAAATATGGCATGGCCGGTTAGCATTTAAAGGAGCATAACCAACTTTTTTTGTGGTAAAGTGAACTAACCTACATATATAATCATCCAATCAAATAGTAGTTAAAAGCAGTTATTTTGGAAAAGTATATCACATAGAGTTAAAATTGTATGTATTACTCTTTGTTATTGCCCGGCTCTTATGACCACAACAGAAAAAGGTGGCAGACAAGGCTCTGCTGGAACGTTTATTTATGTTACAATAAATTATGTGCAAATTGTGCTAAAGTGCATGGCAGTTGGCGGATGGCATGGCCAGGTGGAGTCGAGCCAGAGGAGCAGCGACGGAGTATACGAGGTGGGTCCCTTTTGTAGGCGCTAGCACATCCGAGTCACCTCAAAAACAGACAGAGTAATTATTACTAAAAACATGACACCCCCACCATCAAAGCACAAGTTCCCCAATGGGAATCCCGAGCAACTACTATGCTTCCAAATACAAAGGTATTTCTGTCCCAGTTAAATTACAGGCTATATTACCATTACCATTATTGTCGGTTACAGCAATACAGTCCAGTTAAAGGCAGTACACGGTGAGATTGTACCTGGATCTAACAGAGTCTAACAAAGTCGGTTTCACAGAGTCTGACAGTCTCACAATCTCACAGAGCAGGGGTGTTAAACTCCGATTCACTGTGGGCCAAAATTAAAAGCTGGGACTAAGTCGAGGGCCAAACTAAATATTTATTGAAAAATTTCAACAACATCTGCATGTTTTTCAGAAAGGATGGATTAAATTTGAGTGAGGCTTTGCCCCTACCAACAGAAGTGGTAGGGGCAAAGCATTCAGGGATTCGTAGTATTAGCGGTGCCTGTGCCTTAGAGGCATGGCGGCCGGCGGGCCAGCTCTAATACATATTTGATATGATCTCATGGGCCAAATATAATTATATCAAGGGTCAAATTTGGCCCACGGACCTTTGTTTGACATGTCTGTCTCACAATCTCATAGAGTCTGAAGAAGGTGAGCTTGTACCAGTGTTTTATATTACTCGAGCAGTGGGAGTTAACATTCTATAGATAAGAAATTTAAAGCACAATCGAACAATGTGATTGAATCAGGAAGTCGAACAATGTGATCACATCAGGAAGTCGAACAATGTGATTGCATCAGGAAGTTGAACAATATGATTGCATCAGTGGTCTATAATACCCAGAGTGGGGTGATATATGGCCACTGCTGCATCGAAAACAGAACGTTTTACACCATTATAAGAAAGTAAGGAATATTACATTTATATATTGTCCAAACTATTAGTGTTACATAATACAAATACAAAGCAGAATTATTGCATCTACAAATAAAGAGCCTAAATGGGTGTGCCTAAAGGGCCAAGTGCGGACAGGTCCCAAGTTGGTGCAAAACCCGCGGCTTCTCCCTTCATTCTTACTTAACATCACATGGGGCGACAGCTGCTCAGTGGTTAGAGTGTTGGTCCCCCAACCCGAAGGTTGGAGGATTGAGTCTGGCTTGGACCAAGTTCTGTTGTTGTGTCCTTAGGCAAGACACTTCACCTACATTGCCTAGTATGAAAGCGGTGTGTGCGTGAATGATCGGTGGTGGCCGTAGGGGCCGATGGCGCAAACTGTCAGCCTCGCTTCCATCAGTCTACCCCAGGGCAGCTGTGGCTACAATAGTAGCTTACTATCATCAAGTGTGGAGTGAGTGAATAATGACTTCAGTGTAGCGCTTTGAGAGGCTTTGATAAAGCGCATTACAAGTGTAAGGCATTATTATTATTATCAGCCTGTCCAGGGATTACAGGTGGAAATTAGTATTTATGCTATAACCTGGTATCAAACATCTTTCCTGTTTTTTAAGGTCAATGTAATGTCGTGCACTGTCCCTGTCTAAATAAAAGCATACCATACCATCCTCTGCAACAGGTAGGCCTTCAGTGCCTACGAAGCATATTTAAGAAGACGAAGAAGAGACCTCCGAGAGTAGGATAACAACCAAAAAATTGGACTTGTGCTGCAGTCACGCTAAACAAATAGCCCATCCAAAAATGCCCATTTACAAAGACACATTTCCAAACATTGAATTTACTGGCACTTACAAATATTTAAACTTACACCTGCACATACCACATCGCCAAAGACAGAATGCACACCAATGCAACCCAGACCCACGCAGAGCTCATCGTGGACAAGCTGCCTGGACAGATGTGCACAAGGCTGTAATCTAAGCAAACACACGACAGGACAAGCGAACAACAAAAACTACAAATGAAGCAATTCAATACACACTTTAACATATTGGTGAAGACAAGAAGAAAAACAGCAGAGAATATACTTTATGGAGTGAAGTGAACTAAGGCACTAACCAGAGCAAAACAACGCGCTCTCCTAAATGCCTCCCTACCTCACCAGAGCTCACCCTGCTTAACTAAAGCTGTGCTCTTCATGTGATTCTGCAGTGGCTCCTCGTGCACTCAGTATATTCTGACCCAATGGGTTCGCAGGGCAATCTGTCATAAATGAACCCACAAGCACCCGGCTGAACTTACTGCTGTTTTCTGCTAAACAAAAGAAAACATTTGCACGAGTCAAAAAAACGTCACTCACCTGCGCACAAATCCTCCACTAATCCAACAACTGCACCAAGGTCCTCTGATGCACACTGGCAGCTACAGTGTCTACATCACGTTAATTCACAAAAAAGTCAAAAGTAGGTCAGTGGGTCGGACTCTCGGCACAAACGGGAATAAAAAGTTTGACAAGCAACGTCTAGGGGAACCATACGTTACAAATTCTGCGATACTTAGAGGGCATCTGAAACATGTCAAGATATCTGTTAAATACATCTTCAGTTTGGAAATAATATTAGAAGACCAAAATATCCCTCTTTGACGTGTTCCTTTGGCTGTAATTTCTTAGTATGGCATAAAAGCTCATTTACCTCTATGGAGAATGTTCTGAAGTATGATTTTAACTTTTAACAGACTCATGCAGTTGAGGTGCCACCTTCAGTAAGTTATGCAGTGTTGCATTAAGTTCAAATACCTAAAAATGGTGCTTCCCGCCTCTGTCAAATTTTGCATCAAAAGAAATGAGATATGTGTGTGTGTGTGTGTGTGTGTGTGTGGCTTTGTGAGAGCATAAAACAGGGCCAGTGGGAAAAATCAACTTAACAGTTAGACTACTTATCTTTCTATCATTATCTTTCTGAAAATTATACTGACTCATTGTACTCTCTCTCTATAATACAAGCTACGGTTTTTGTACCCGTTGTAGTTAGTTCCATCCACACTCTCCTATACTCAAACTAAAAATATCAAAACTATTTCTTCAAACTCCTCCCCTGTTGCCTGGACGATACGCCGGTACGTCTCTTCTCCTCTGCGTCCCAAAATAATTCTCAGGTGTGAGACGTGAGCTCAGAATAAACCGGGTTAGTTCTCTGCTCGTGTCACTGCGCTGCCATATCTGGCACTGACACTACTGCAGCCAGAGAGCTCAAGTAGGCCTGTGTGAAGGAGGAGAGAGGGTATGAAACAGCAACAGGGGAACAAGTACCATGCGGGGAGACTAAAGAGTAACATCAAGAGAATGTTTGGTGCAGTCCTCTGCATTTGACCCATCTTTAAACTAGTGGACAACCTTCCAGAAGCAGTGAGCCGGTCAGTGGAAGCATTTGTTGTAGTGATGAAAAACATTGTGTAAAATGTACTTTGTTGAAGCTTTCCATTATGTTATGATCAAAAACAACTGAAATGGTCTCATATTTATCCATGCATGTTTGAGTAATCTTGTGATCTCTCCCCGGCCTTATTAGAACCCTCCTTACAGTTAGTAGTACGAGCCTGTACAAGACTCACTACTTCACCTCATGCTCAGTACAAGTACAGTACAAGATTTGGTTACTCTTCCCACTACTCCAGAATAAATTATGTCCCGACAGTTGCTCTTTAGGTTACTCTTATTTGAGTAGTAGTTTTCCCAAATACCTTTTTTTTAGTTAAGTAATTTCTTGGACCACTAATTTGTACCTCTACTTAAGTAATATTATTTTTTTGGCATAACATTACTTTTACTTAAGTACAACTTTTGACCACTCTACCCACCTCTGGTTTTAATTAAAAAAGAACATTTTTTTCTATAATGCCAAAATTGAAAGTGAAACAAATAATTATGTTTGCTGTGATTTTCATATAAAAATAATTGTCATCACTTCTACTCTGTACTGCTCAATTTTCACAAGACATTGGCCCCATCTCCAGATCACAAAAGAATTAACAGTAGGAGAACATGTAAATCCAAAGATCACACAGTTTGACAAATGGAACTTTCTAGCTGCTAACCACTCTGCTAACCATCACACCATAGAGTCACTGATCATGCAATGAAATAGCCTTCTTTTCCACTAGCCTGTGTAATGCTTGAACATGACATGTGAGCCGGAACCAGGGCACGCTGTAGTGAGGCAGGCATCAGCGCAGCGGGCGGCGGACAGGAGTGACTGCTGTGTCTCTGCAGATTACACTGAAGAGGAGGAGCTTCGACAGTTCTGAGCAGTGAGTAGGGCAGGTGAGCCAGGGACCGGGACATGCCAAGTGTAGGACAGAATAATATTCAACATGAAAAGGAAGTTAAAGTTTCTCTGGACAAAGGTATGCCATCTCATTATTTCTGTGGAGATTTTATTGCTTTGCACAGAAGGTTTCACAATATTACATAAAACTAAACTAAGGAAGAGCTACACACTGCAGTTAGATGATTGGATAAGAGAGATTGTAGACTCAGGCGAAAACAGTATAAAATAATGATTTCTCACCAAATGCTAACTTGAAACAAAGCTAGCATGTTATGCAATAGCTGTTTCCTCGCATCAAGATAAAATGTTATTATATTTTCAGTGCATATGCATCTAATATGAGCCACTACCAGTGCATTACATAAAGAGAGGTTACAACATGGCATAGAGGTTCAGATAAGTGAAATTAATGTTCTTGTTTAAATGGTAAATGGTCACATTTATATATAGCACTTTTCTACCTTTAAGGCACTCAAGCACTGTAGCTTTAACCAAAAAGTATATATTCATTATCAAGAAACATTTGTTTTGTTTGGAATAACTACAGTTGCTTCCATAGCAACCCTGCTCCTGCACCCAGACCTATGCACTGAGCATGGAAACACAACTGTAAATTGAAGTAGTGCAGGAGTTGAAAGAAGAAACATGAGGCTGGAGTTCTAACGCAGGAGAAATTCATCAGTACAGGACCCAGCACCCAGCCACATGAACCCTCAACACCATTGTGATAGTGTGGTCCAGTCAGTCTAGTGCAGTCCAGCCTGGCTATGTTTCTGGTGTAGGGAGTATTATACCTCTGATGACATAGGCCAAGATAATAAGGACTCAGCTGGCAATGTGGTTCTGGCACAATTTCTCTTTCAGAAATGTGCCAATAGCGCACATAGTAACAGTTGTAATAACACTGCACCAGAGTCATTTCAAATTCTACAAGATACAAGCTTGCCAGTCTACAATATCCAACCATATTTAACTTGCAAAATAGTATTGGCAGCTTTAAAAGATTTTGTTTCTGGAAAATGTGGTTCCAGGTTTAGTGTAGAGTTAAGTCTTAGTTTGGTGTGTTTGAAAATGTGAACACAGACTTAATTTTTGTGGAGTAGCAAACAAAATCTTTTTCATGAGTGTTTTGCTACAAGCCTTGATCCTAATTCCCTTTTAAAACAGCGTGTGAATCCAAGTTTGGAAATTAACACCACAGATCTTACAAAAATGATTGCTTTTGAGCTCTAAATAATATCACAAATGACAACTGTAACTGTTTTAATGAGACCAGACAGTTAAAAAGAGCAGAGATTTTGTACTTGCACTTCTTAAGGTTAAAAAAAAACTATTAGCTGCTATTAGAAAGAATTGAGAAGGATGCTTAGTGAGTGAACAATAATGAGTGCGCCACTTTGCGCTCTATAGTTTGAGGGTATGCCAATATAAGCCGTGTTTGCAAGCAGAGAATTCTATATTAACAAGCATTCTACAGTTACAGAACATCACCATGAACATTTATGATCAAAGTGCATCTGACAGGTCTTCATGTTTTTCTAATCATGACTTGGTTTGATGGGATTGTACATGTGGTAAGCATTGACCATAGTTTACAACAGTTAAGTGGCAATTTGATGAAGGTTAAAAAGGACAAGACAGTCCCTCTATGTCCTCAATTTACGCACAAGGAAGGTATTTTTCAGAAAGTTTAAACCTTTATTGAAAAAAATAAAGGTTGAAATTTATTTGCATTTGTCACATCATCACTACTGTATGAATTAAGTGCACATTACCCCTTGTTTAGAGTATGTTTGCACACTAACAATTATAGAACTGTATTTTCTCATGAATTTCTCGTGAATTTCTGCTTTTGTTGATCCTTGTACATGTTACCAACATACCAGAGCATAACAGAGCTCATTTATAATGGCTGATAAGGAGCAGGTTCACAGAAGAATCACACAAGTACTATCAATATTTTAACTGTCGGGTCATGTTTCCATATTGGATTTTCAGAGTCTAAAATGTTCTCTGACTTTCAGAGTAGAAATTCCAAGATCACATGGCGTTCCAGTTGTCATGTACAAGTCAGAGCCTGGAAAATCCAACCTTTGAGGACGATCCATACGCAGCATTATGTCATGTCTGCTGCTCATGTCCAAATGAAATTGCAGACTGAAAGAAATATTAGAATGAAAAACGGTAACAATCCTTGGTTCAACACAGACATTGCAAGTTTAATCAGAGAAAGAAATGCTGCCTTATAACCACACCTACACCTGTTTTTAATGTTATAAATGAACTTATGCACCTATTTGTTTTGTTTGTTTGTATTTTTCTGTAGTTGAACAGGGTGCCCATGAAAAGGAGCGTCTGAGTACTCTCACTGGGGTCTTTCTTTTGGCCTTATTTAAAATATAATGATGTTTACTGTGTTTTCATGAAATGTGTACTCGAATCTGCAATACTTTAAGCAATGCCATGTCATTTAAAGAGAGTGTATTATGCAGATTATATTTTTTTTTTCTTCCTACCATGTTATATTGTTGTTTGGTCAAGAAAAAAAAAAAAAATGCTTGAAGAGGTTTTAGATGGTATTTGTGCAGTTTTGAGTAATCTTGCAAAAATAAATTCTCCATAAATGTACAAAAACATGATACACAGCAACTTGACAAACCTGATGATATATGCAATAGTTTCATTAGCTGGATGCTCGCTGATTGTCTTGTGAAGCGCTCTGAAAGGGGAGTGACTTAACACGGGGAGCAAAGGGAGTGGAGATTCAGAGCGTCAAAAACGAACGTGAAAATTATAAAACATGTTAATACGTTGTTTTAATATAGCATTTTTAAAACAATAAAAGGTAACATGGTGATCTAAATGTTATGTGTTAGCAGTTCATTCTGAATTCTTGTATCCATGACGACAAACCCATCCCCACACATGCTCCCACTGAAGAGCCAGCTTGTACCACTGGCCCTTGTTTGATTTGGGAACATCTTGCTCATTACATTTTTTAATTATTCAATCAATTATTCATGAAAATCATCAAATGAGAAAGAGTTTGGGCTAGAAAGTCGCTGCAGCGAGACATGGGTGTAAGAGAGAGGGGCAGGTGGAGAAGTGGCGAGATGGAATGAGGAGGTGGTGATGGGGCAGGTGGAGGAGAGGTGGGATGGTTGGAGTAAGGGAGGTGGTGATGGAGGAGAGAAAGATGGATGGAGTGAGAGATGTGATTGGTGAAGGGTGGTTACATGGTGGAGAAGGTAGAGGACAAAAAGAGTGAGAGAGGGTGGAGTATGTGGAGGAAAGAAATAAAGATGGAGTGAAGCCATGACTGAGGACAGAAAGATGGGTTGAGTGAAGGAGGTGGTGATGGATGTACAGATATATTTTATTTATGCCTGGCAGCCCTGTTTGTTTTTTGGATGAGAGAAGGAAGGATAAAGAAAGAGATGTGGCAATGGAGAAGAGAAAGATGGAAGGAGTAAGGGAGGTGGTGATGGAGAAGAGAAAGATGGAAGGAGTAAGGGAGGTGGTGATGGAGGAGAGAAAGATGGAAGGAGTAAGAGAGGTGGTGATGAAAGAGAGAAAGATGCAGGAGTAAGGAAGGTGGTGATGGTGGAGAGAAAAATGGATGGAGAAATGCCAGGGATGATGGAGGAGTAAAAGATAGGTAGAGTAAGGAAGGTGGTGATGGTGGACAGAAATGGATGGAGTGACAGGTGATGGTGGTGATGGGGCAGGTAAAGGGTGGAGTAGGTGGAGAGAAAGATAGATAGTAAGGGAGGCAGTGATGGGGCAGATCAAGAGTGGAGAAAGGAAGAGGGTGAGAGTATAGATGGAGAGAATGTTGATGGATAGAGAGAAAAAGGGAGAAGATGGTGGGGAAGGTAACGGGTGGAGTAACGGGAGGGTGGGTGGAATACTGGAGGGAGGTGTGGAAACCAGATGATTGATGGTGTCTTAATGTCTTTGAGCATCTGAGTGTGGAACTTGCTGCCATGGAAATACAAAGACTGAAATAATAATGCTTATATAACCCTTTCATAACACTCCAAGTCTCTTTACGTGCATTTTTCATTCACTCAGAGATGGAAAAGTGGCTGCCATTTTGTACCAGCCAACTGTCAATCATGCTCAATCATACACATTTATACATACACAAGATGAGTGACGTGTCTTGCAGAAGTTGGGTGTGTGATTGTAAGGCAAGGCAAGACCATTTATTCGTATAGCCTAATTTGTACACAAAGTAATTCAAAGAGCTTTACAGAATAAGAAAGACATTAACAATACAAACAAATCAAACCAATAATATAAATAAATAATCATAATAAAATTAACATTAAAAGGGAAGAGTGCAGACTAAAAACCTTTCAGTCATATGCACAGCTAAACAGAACTCTTTTGAAGCTGGATTTAAACATTGTCAAAGTATAGACCTGTCTGACATCTTCAGGAAGACAGATTTTGCTACATAAAAATTGAAACGCTGAATCCTTATGTTTAGTCCTGACTCTGGGCACCTGCAGGGGGCTGGTCTTTCCTCTTTGTTTCGATGACTTCAGTTTTGTCTGAGTTTAGCTGGAGAAAGTTGTTTTTGACATTGAATCCACCATATTCACCTGCTGCAAGTGAGACATAAATCTGAGTGTCATCTGCATAGTTGTGGTAGGAGACATCGTTGGTGCGAATTAACTGGCCTAACAGCAGCATGAAGGGATTTTTTTTAAAAAGGTCCCAGGATTGACCCCTGAGGCACCCCACACTTTAGAGCCAAGTGATCTGAGACACAGTTTCCAATTTCAAAAAGCAATCCCTGTTTTCTAGATAGGACTTGAACCAGTTTAGTGCCGTACCAGAGATGCCCACCCAGTCCTCTAGTCTCTGTACGAGGATCCCATGATCCACAGTGTCAAAGGCAGCACTCAGTCTAACAGGATCAACACTGAGACTTTGCCTGCATCAGTGTTCAGATGAATCTAATTTGTAACCTTGATAAGAGCAGTCTCAGGGCTGTGGTGGGGTCTAAAGGCTGATTGGAAACATCAAAGAAGTTGTTCATTTGGAGAAAGTTAATAAGCTGCTGGTAAACAACTTTTTCAAGAACTTTGGCAAAACACTGCAAATTTGAGATGGGTTGATAATTATTTAGTGTTGTGGCATCAAGATCGCTCTTCTTTAGGAGAGGCTTAATGACCACAGTTTTCAAATATTTTGGTAATGTTCCAGATTGAAGTGACATTTTAACTATGCAAGCGAGTGGTAAAAACTATACAGCAGAAACTTTATAAATCTAGTGGGTAACACAGACTACTGCACATCACATCAGGTTTGTGAAGTTGTTCTGTACAGTTTTGCATCATGTTTTTGTATATTTATGGAGGATTGTCGTGTGGGAGCATGGATGATGTAGGCTTGTGGGCTGAGCGTTGCACAGAATCTTACAGCTAACCGCAAGGAGGGTTCAAATAGTGCCCGAGAGAGATCGCAAAATTACAGAAACATCTAAAACCTCTTAAAGCATGTCTTTGATGAGGGAACAGCAATATAACAAAGCAGAAAGTAAAAAAAAAACACGACTTTAAATATGCAACTTTGTGGAGCTCAACTGATTACATAGAAATATAAAGTTAAAGTTAAACCAAATTAACAATATTTTCATGGGAACAAGCAGGAGGAGGCCCTCCTCCAGGCCAAATAAAAGTCAAGTTTGTGGAGATGCAAGCCCACTCAGAGTAAGCAAGCATGTTTGTTCTGTTTTTCAGTGTCATAAAAACATTCATAATAAACAATCATGCTTTTATTTTTTATTTTTCAAATTGTAAGCAAAGGTTACATACTATGGCTTTAAGTTGCATTATAGTACAAACAATGTGACATAGAATTAAAATAAATTTGTTTTGTTTTATTTTTTTTTATGCATGTATTTATCATTAATTAGAGAAGGAAAAAAAATTGTGTATAACACTAATACTGCACAGTTTGACCCTAAATTAAGTGATCATATACCATGATGTATTCCTTTAATTTTAGGAATATAACAGTATATTGGTGGTATTCTGAATACTAGCAAATAAAAAAGTATTCATAATGGAATACAGTTAGCTTACTCAAAATTAGTACTCTGAATACATATATTTAGTACATGCATCTAGTTATGTTCCCACACTGCAGGCCAGATCTGTGGAGAGGCAACACTACTCAAAAAGAATGAACAAAACATGTTTTTCAAGCTATTTTTGAACAATAAAAACACCTATAATGAAGTAGATGCTGGATAGACATTTAATACCATGCTATGTAACATTCCAGGCAATATAATATCATCTCCAGACAATCAGGTGAGGGAACCCCACCAGAAAAGTTACATAGTGCTCCTTTAATATGACAAACAAACCAATTGATACTTGACAGTAACAGTTACCATGGTGACACAATGCACACATTAGCAAACACTGACAAAAAAGTCATAAAACTGAAGAAATACAGAATTCATAATGCAAGCATTTATGACCCCAAAAAGGCAAGAGTGAAAAATTGTTGGCTAACTTGTGACTGTCATGTTATTTCAGAAGGACTAATTCCAACTAAGTCAGGTCTTTATGGTCAGATTGTGTTAAAACAAAGCTCAGTCTAACAAAGTAACAGAGCTTCAGAAAGAGCAGTGCCTCCAGTTAGCGTCACCCCCCCCCAGGGAATATTGATGACATCAGCTGCAAAGTATCAATAAAACTGTTGAAAGCTGCTACATTTGTTCCTCTCCTGGCTGAACACATTGAATGATATATTTACCGGCAGCAGAGCGGGGCTGGCCTGCAGAGCAATATCTCCCAAACTGATGATGCAGCCTTTTGTTAATGAGACGAAAAGGAGGATTCACTGTGCACTGAAGAATCGCTCTGGGAAATGTCCACTGTCTTCTGTCTTTCAGTGTTTGCTAACGTCCATCATCACACCTCTTCTTGTCCCCGCGTCACGTCTTCTCCGTCTACTCCTCCGGGCTCTCAAATAAAAGGTACAGCTTTGCAATAGGCTCACGGGAACAGCCAATGTAATGTATCTACTTTGTTCAGGAAGCCACCGGGAACAAATATTGACTTTTTTTCCTTTGCAGCGGTATCTTTCATTGCGGTAGTGAGTGGGGAGTAATGTCGCCCGGGTAACGCACTTGAGTGATAGATCTCTAGTATCTGTCTGCAGTTTTTCTTCTCCTGAGCAGAGTTGGGTATAGTATCCAAAAATTTGACTTAAGTAAGAGAAACATTACTTTAAAATGATTTAACTCAAGTAGAAGTACAAAGTAGTGGTCCAAGAAATTATATTTAAAAAGTATTTGGAAAAACTACTAACCAAGTAGTAATTGAAAGGAGAAAACACAGATGGAAAAATGAGAAAAAAAACCCCAAACTAAATTATATCTGAAAGTACAAGAAACACAAATGTTCAAATCATTTCATATAGTCGACCTAAAGCTTTTGTCACCAAAACTTTTACTCAAGTAAGTGTACTGTTATTTCAATAACCTCCACATGCACATGGCACTTCCATTGATTTAAATCCAATTACAGTAAGTAGCCAAAAATGATAAATATCCAAATGATTCACTTGTATCAGCACATTTGATCGTACAAAACCTCGTGCCAGTGCCGATGAAATATTAGGTAACTCTTTACAACCACCTAACCCTGCTTCTCGTCTTGCTTCTGTTTATTTCTCAAAACAAGGAAAACAACTTTGCAGCTCCTCCTCTATGCTCCACGTTCATGATGCATACACCCGTTATCATGATTACAGTAGAGACCGAATTTGTCTCTGGGGCACCCTCCTGGCTCAGCTATTGGTGATTCACATTTGACAACATTATGACTCTGCTTTCATCACCTTGACCAGTTGTATTTGTATTTAAATGACCAACATCAGACTACAAACCTCCTGAATTTTACAACTACCATAATCACAAGAACAGTACACAAACATGTAAGGGGGGGTCAAGAAGTCTAGAAAAGTTTCTGGTGGGTTTTAATGTGTTGCCGTTGGCGACAGTGGGCTTACCTTTACATTATAAAGGGTCCGTACACCGTTGCATACACGTAGTTGCCCTCACATATGCCCGGCTCAAAAACAAATGTAGCAGCAGCAATAGATATTTTGCTACTATAGGTATAAAACAAACGTAATTGTTTTAAAAGGATATTTAGGCTACTGTAAACACACAAGCTCTGTTTCCAATAAAACTTGATATATTATTTTCAATATAAATGTATGGGCTCTTAGGGGCCCTCTGCTGGCCTCAGGGTCCTAAGCAGCTGCTTAGTCTGCTTATAGGCTGCGCTGCCCTGGCGCCAGGTAAACTCCGATAGTTCTGATTTAAGTGAGATAGTGTGAAACCAAAAGTCCAGGGAACTAACAAAAACAGTCAAACACTTTTTAAGTTCTGAAAATCCGTACCAAGATCCGGACTTTCAGGTGTAAATGTAACTGAGTACTGTCCACTTCTTGCTATCTTTCATTGCCTGGTGAGTAGGGAGTAGCGTTGTCCGGGTGATGCACTTGAGTGATAGATTCCTAGTATCTGTCTGCAGTTTTTCTTCTCTGGAGGCTAGCTGCTTGTTTGGGGCCCATCGTCCGTCTACGGCGGTGAGAACGCGGAGCCCTTTCTCGACAAGGTAAATAGCCATTAGCGCAGTGAGTGAGAGGGAAAACACGGCAACGCGTATACGCCACAATGAAACCTCGCTAGCTCATCGGTTGTTTTTGTAATATCCCGTTGCTCAGACCTACCTTTCATTTGATCCAGCGGCTGTGTTTGTCTTTCGGGGAGTTATAGCTGGAGTTAAGAGTGGACAGAGCCTTCACTGTGCTGTACAAATAACATAGCAACACAATAGTAGCCCCCCACTAGATTTTTCATTACCAGACCATCCATCTTGTGTCGTCAGGCGAGCGGAGACAAAGCACGTAGTGATGACTCCGGCTGCTCGAAGGTACAGTTGTTCTCGGGGTCACGCAGAGGTCACATTCACACGCAACAAATTTTAAATGTCAACCATAATTTTCTAGCACATGGACAGTTTAAAATGGGTCAAGTTGTGGAGAGGGAATTGGGTCAGATTTGAAAAGCAAAGGTTTTTGTGGCTTTGGCTTTCTTTACTATTACCAGTACAATGTTGTAATAGTAGTTAAGTATTTAGTACAGTAAGGTGTGTATACCTTAAAAGTCCTGTCACTCAAAATTTACTCTTGTGAGCTTTAAGCCCTGTTATAATGTTACCTCCTCATAAACATACCTGGATTTGTGTTTTGTTTCATTCACAAGTGTTGGAGTAACGCTGCATTATTAGGCTGCTTTTGTTCAATAAAGATTAGAAACTGCAGGGCTGAAATCGTGCAAATGATTCTAGAGAATGTATATGATGTACTGCTATTATATTTTGGACAAGATCATGTTTTTTGACACATCAAACGTGTATTTTTAGAAGAACACCTTAAAGGGACAGTATGTAAGATTTTGATCTACCAGAGATACCAGATCTTTTTTTTTTTTTTTTTTTTTTTTCAAGTAATGTCACATAGGGTAGTTATCACATATATGACATGGATATTGGGGGCAATCAGCACCATCATGTTTTTTTTTTTTTTTTTTTTTTTTTTTTTTAATGGCTTTTAAAGGTCCTATATTATGCAAAATTGACATGTGAGCTTTTAGCCATGTTCAAATGTTGTCTCAATATGCAAGTCTTGTGTGTTAAACATGTGTGAATGAAACAAAGCAAAACTCCGGCTATGTTTTTGATGAGGAAGCAACATCATAACACAGATCAGAAAATAGGGTAATATGGGCCCTTTAACAAACTTGAACAGTAACAGACAATTATAATCTAAGAATGGGAAACTCAAAAAAACATTTTTTTTTTTTTTTTAAATAGTGATTTTTACCACTTAATGCATGTTTTATTATTATTATTATTATTATTATATATTACTATTATTATCATCATCATTATTATTATTATTATTATTATTATTATTATTATTATTATTATTATATTATTATTATTATTATTATTAATATTAATTTGGGTTTTTACATGAGCCAAGGCCTGTCCATATGCTCAGAATGAAAAAAACTTGTGTCCCCTGTCTGGTAAGTCAGGTTCAGCTGTGATTGTAGAACCTAAAAAAAAAATAAATAAAAAGAACTTTAGGCCAATTGATTTTTGACATTGTATGAGTGCAAAAACACAAAACTCCATGCTTGATGCACAAACAACACTAAAACAAGGTTAAAAGCTCCAAAAAAAAAAGTCAATTTGGCACTATATACGACCTTTAAGTCACAAAACACTTTACAAGACGCAGTCCACGTGTGTCCTGTCCACGTCTTTTGTCCCCTGTCCACGTCCCCCAGGCCTGGGTCAATACCACCCCCCACGTCTCCACATGACGGCAGACTTGAGTGCTCCGCCGGTGAGTTTGTCAGCGCCGCGTATGTGCCGTATCGACAGGCCGCGTGACACCCTCTCATTAAGAGGCCAGAGGCAGGGCTGTCCACTAAACCCATTTGTAAACGTACTCCCAGCTACCAAACAGCACTCACGGATCAATGCGGCGCTATCTAACAAAGCTCCCGGCCGACGCTGTATCGAATTAGGCTCATGTAGTCTGGGCCTCCCGCTGACAGACACTCGGGTCAGCTAATGGTGGATTCCTTTTTTAAATAGGTCGGGTTCACGTAGCATCACTACATTTTAAACTGTCCATATTAGAGGAAAGTCACAATCTATAGTGGAAGTGGCTGTTTAAAGGTGTTGTTAAAGGTTATGTAACTCTTCTGGTGGGAAGAGGGCCACCTGCTTGACGGCATGGAGAAGGTACTTGATTAAGGAAAGGCAATAAGTTTATTACATTTACACTGCTATGGAATTTGCAATAAGAAGCATCTTTGCAATAAGAAGTAAAATTCCAAGGTCCCATACTACAGCAAATTGGCTCTTCTGAGCTTTAAGTCATGTGAAAATGCTGTTAACACAACTCCAGGTATATTTCTGATTAGATTTCTTTCATTCACACATGTTTGAGTAACCCTTTATTACTGGATCTAAATATGTTATTTGTTAGCAATTAACACGCCAAACAAGTAAAATATGCCTTTTTTTAATGCACGTTTCCTTTGCACTTGCAACTAGAGCCAGCATAATGGCAGGTTTCTACATCTACATGCTATGTTCCACTCCAAAATTTTGTTCAGTAGAGATTGGTAATTCCAGGGCTGAAATCATCCAAATGATTCTAGGGAAGGTGTATGAGATTAAAAATCCAGTGGAGAACGTCGTGTATTACTTCATGACATCACAAGGTGTTTTCCGTTCCAGTGAAGAACTCAGATTATATGCAGGGTTTGAGAAACAACATTATAGCATAAATTAGAAAATATGAGACCTTTAAGTAACCACTATACAGCTTTTTCAAATGTATGAGTAAATGTTACTTCTAAGAGAGGAGTGAAGATATATCTCATTATTCTGTAAAGGTTACTTGATTAAGGTAAGGCAATAAGTTAGCATGTCTTTTTTCTTCAAGTAACCTATGCTTCTTTTATTTTACAGTGTACCCTGATGCATTCTTACTGTGAGTGAGGTAACTTAGCTTGGCAGCGTCCCCTGCTTGTCTCTATGGAGGTAGATAAGTTTAATGCCATACAATGTAACATCCCAGGCAGGGCTTAATTTGATGCGGCATTTGCTGGAAAGCGTTCCGGTTTCTGTTGATACGAACCTGGGAAATGTAATAGTTTGATCCAGCAATTTTCCTGGCTGTTATTGATGCCAAAAGAGTTTGACAAGCGATTTCTCAAATTATGCAATCCTCACAATTCAAACAGCTTCTGTAAGCTGAGGCTTGGCTCTTTCCAATGCTATTACATGTATTACGGTAATGACTAAAGCGTGCACGTTTTGACACATTTTATGAAGTACAAGTCTCATTTGGCCTCAGTTTTGAATCTTTTTGACATCCTCAGTGTCTCCCTTAGAGTACAGTGTGCCCCAGGGTTCCACATTAGCATCGTTCCTCTTTGCTCTGTACATGCTTCCCCTGGGTGGTGTTTTTAAAAAGCACAATATGGCATTTCATTGTTTTGCTGATGACATTCAAATATATCTGCCAGTGACCGCCAATGACAGCCCGACCCCAATCACAGCTCTGCAGGACTGTCTCAGGGATGTGCAGACTTGGCTGAGCATAAACTTCCTGAACTTAAATCAAAATAAAACTGAGATTGTGATTTTGGCCAAACTAACTGCCTGTTTGGGCATGACAGCGTGACTGGTCCTCTGTCCTCTTATTGTCACCCTGCAGTGAGGAATCTTGAACTCGTTTTTAAATGTAATATATAAATAAACTTGATTTGAATTGAAACTGAAAATGAATCTTCAGACAAAGCTGTGATACCTAAATAACTGTCATTTTACTTAATGATAAATGATGGCCTGTGAGGGAGAGAAGACTCCAGGGAGATGTGTGGACGAGGATGCACAGGAGGAGACTCCCTCATCCATAGTAAGTACTACGCTACAGTTTACGCAGTCTTGTTGCTGTGTATTTGCTTTTTTCCAAAGTATTTTTACAGCTTGGCTTTGAATAAACAGTCAGTTGTATAATTATATTATTTAGTTTTCTTTTTTGTTACTTTTAAAAAAAATACTTTTCTGTGGTTCTACTTACTAAGTCTGTGTTTATAACTTACTACTCTAGAAGAAGGAGAATTTTTGTGTTTTGCAAACACCATAATTTAAACAATTTTATGGTCTAACTTGTTTTAGATTCTTCTGAAAATCTCCTCTAGAAGCAGCAGAAGTAGTTTGGGAGCAGAGTTTAAGACAAGTTTGCCATCAACAACCCCAACAACCAGATTATCCCAAAGTGGAACCACTGTGCCCAGCCCGCCTCCTCACTCACACACAAGCACCAGGGACATGTCACATGGATTTTCATTTGTCCTGGATGTTCCTCTGGCTGGTTCTCCTTAGCACCACAGTCAGAGCTCCTCTCAGGACCCACTTATCACATAGCTCAAGACTCCAATCTAACTGTGCACATTGTGACATGTGACAGGCCATGCACTGTTATCAGATGGACAGAACAGATGGACATATCCGCTCAAATAAAAAAAACAAAAAAAACACTATAACAGCCTGTGACATGAGCACTGAAGGCTCTAGGACAACACAGCTGTTTGAGTTGATGTAAAATGGGTGAAGCTTTTTATAATCTCCAATTTTTGCCATGCATTTTGGGTCTAAATAAAAGAAAATAAGAGTGTGTACAATTTCATGAACATAGACATTATCGTACGGTTACTATTATAGGCCTAAAGGGGAGTCCTACTGTTTAAATATTACATAGCTTAGGTATTATTAAATCATTATTAAATAGTAAGTGTGTGTTCCTGGCCTGACCCCCCTGCCTGTTCACCCTGTCCACAAGTGTTCCAGTAAATATGGATTTACAAATCAAGCACTGATCCCAGGTATTATTATTTACATGACTGTAAACAGGTGGTCACATAACACACCTTTAACAGTTCAACTTGGTTAATATCTTTACTTAAGTATAAACTGACAGGCAGCTCAACATCTTCTGTCAGGAAAAATGTATTCAGGGGAAATTATCTATTTTTGTACTACTGAGGCAAAAAGAGGCCATTATCAATCATAAAGTCTTTAGTGTTGTCAGTTGCAAGGACTTCTATGATCATATTCAACATATGTGGATTTTCTTTGAGGGCGTTTCTGTCAAAAATAGTGAATATTCCATAGAGTTTAAAGACCTGTCAGCTGAAATGATCAAATCCTATTACATTTCATGAATACAACCTATTGAAAATATATCTAGTGAATCGATTGTTTTTCTGTGCCAAATCATTTGGACTGTAGTGCTATTTTAACGTCACTTTTAATTTCAGTTAACATTAGCTTCAAAACACAAATATCTGCCTTTCTAAGCCTATAAGCCTACTTCCTTCGATGAAATATTTGCTGTCTGCTGCCTGGTATTTAACCCGTGTGTGTATATATGTATATATCTCTATATCTAACTCTATCTATCTATTACAGATATAAATATATATATATATATATATATATATATATATATATATATATATATATATATATATATATATATATATATATATATATATATATATATATATATATATATATATATATATATATATATGTATGTATATATATATGTATGTATGTATGTATGTATATATATATTTTATTATTTATTTATTTGTTTGTTTGTTTTCTAAAATTTTGTCCAGTATATATTTTGGTAACTCAATTTTGGAACTCAAAAGGTCAAAATGTCAAAACTCACCTAACATATTTATTTATAATTTTAGGCTCTATTTTTAGCCTGACTTCAGACTAATGTACTGATGTGTGTACACCACATTTATGTCACATTGATCAGGCCAGAAAAGTGATTTTTTTGACACTATAATTCACTCACACACACACACACACACGCACGCACGCACGCACGCACGCACACACACACACACACACACAGCACTGAAATTACTGTACCATTTGGTATCTGAAGTCAGGCTTAAAACAACGTCATAAATTATAGCATTTTTTTTTTTTTTTCTTATACTTATTATACATTCAAAGGTCTAATTTTCATTACTGATTAAAAAAAAAAAAAAAAAATCTTCAAAATGAATATCTGGCTCAATTTTCAACTCATTTGATGAAGAAATGACAGAGGTCTGCTGTGACAAAATTGCTGTTGGGGTCATCAGTGAGCCCAGGACAACACAAAGGCTTAATATTGATTTATTTTAGCACCACTCTACTAATTTAATTAAAAGCAGCTACGCACTTTTTGAGCAAACCAAAACTAGCCAGGCAGCTATTCCTAAGTTCTGCATGCACCAAGTTAAAATGGTGCCTGGAGTTTAGAGAGGCACAGAGCAGAGCTAGAGCAATAAAGTGTGCTCAAAGCTCTCAACAATAACTGTGTTTGTAAGATCAACATTTGTGGTGCAATGGATGTGACTGAACTAATAGTTGCAGTAACAGTTTTCCTACAGCTTATGACCACATACTGCTCCATTGCTGAATTATTTACTCAGAATGGCTGCACTTAAAGAATAAACAGTGTGTATGTAAAGGCCATAGTTAAATCTGTCAACTGGACAAAAAGTTTTCACTCCTACAACTTTTTGCCCAGTTGACAGATTTAACTTTGGCTTTTACTTTGGATCAGACCTGGACGAGGGATTACACAGACAATAAATAGTTTCCTATGTAAAGCCTGACTGATATGGATTTTTTTTTTGTTTATTTGGGCCACATTTACTGTTATTTTTCCTCTTAACAATTATATGTAAAGACAGTAGATAGGCTTAATGGTATTTTAGCATGGAACTCTTTTCTAGCTAGTATAAAAAGCGAGTAAACAACCACTTTGCCTAAACGGTTAGCCTAAATGTGTGCACGAGGCGGTAATTAATTAGTTCCAGGGGTGCGGCCTGTGGCAGTCAACCCTGGATTCACCACTGTGCTGAATGAATAGAAAAAGGGTATTAAATGCCTGTTTTTATTGCTTTTAACTAAGTAAAGAAAGTGTGCTGCATTTCACGCCAAGTGTTAATCGACATGTGTTTTCCTCACTTTCACGGTGAACTTTCTACAAGCTCATCTTTGAATAATTATGATCATTTATTTTTATATCACTGTTCAGGACGCTCCAAGACTTTACAGAACAAATATTAAAACAGTCAAAAGAGCAATAAACAGATAATACAGGATACAATACAGTAAATCACATGGAGAAAAAAGTTAAACATTAAAAGCTCTTCTAAATAGATGGGTCTTGAGATTGTCCTTGAAGGTTCGGAGGTTGGTGCAGTCACAGAGTTGCTGAAGTAGGGAGTTGCAGAGGGTAAGGGTGCTGGGGAAGGCTCAGATTCCCCAGGTTTGGAGCTTGGTCCTGCAGGGGAGGGACAGGAGGTTGGCGCTGGAGGAGCAGAGGGAGCGGGATAGAGTGTAGATGTGCAGCAGGTCTGAGAGGTAGGAGTGGGCCAGGTAGCTGAGGGAGTTGAAGGTAATAAGGAGGACTTTGAAGTGAATGCGCTGAGGGATGCGGAGCCAGTGGAGGTTCTGGAGGACAAGGGTCATATTTTCATGGGACCAGGTGTGTGTGAGGAGGCGGGCAGAGGAGTTTTGGATGTATTGTAAGTGGATGTATTGTGCGGCTTTCTCACCTGGATCCTGACAAGCATTGCACATGCACATTGGACGCAAATCATCACATACTCCTGACAGACTCTGCTTTCTTTGCCTGAGAATGCCAGCGACCTGCCTGGGGACATCATCCTGCCACCAGACTGTAAGCCTATTTGCAGCAGAGGATAAAAAACAAAAGGAGAGGTTCATGTGGAGGAATTCGTAACAGACTGAAATGGAGAAGGAGTCAGCACCACGGGCGTTTTTTGACTTCCAAGTCTAGGGGTGCTCAGCTCCCGGGAGTAATAAATGTGCCAAGAAATTCATGCCACGTGCACAAATGTGCCACTGGCGTATTCTTATCTATATCTATCTTTATATCTATCTTTCCATACTCGCTATATTAAAAAAAAAAATGTATATATAAATTATATGACTTAAAAACATGGAAACAAAGCATGATAGTGCAGACAGAAAATTATACAATATTTCTTATTTATTCAACTGTACATCAGTGAGTGACGAGATAAACATGAACCTATGTAATAGAACAATATCTGGCAGTTTAAGTCATTATAAGTCATCATTACACTGAAGTTAATGAAATTAGCCTGTGAAGATACAGATACCTACAACCTTTTAATGTAGCAAATCCATCATTGGGTAGTACGTAGTGGTATTAAGCACGTACTTCTCTATTGACACGATAGCCTAGCTTTAAGTCCTGCTTTTACCTGAGGTCATTCGCAACCAGGTATGGAGCCGTCACAAGGCACTAAATGACCTCTCAGCTGCTAACTGGAATGGTCAAAACAACTTGAAATAAAGTCTATAAAGACGGTAACATGTCACTATCCAAGAGGTTGGATTACATCTTTTAGGGGTACTGCCTCACTGTTGCACTTAAGGACGATTTTGGCCACCATGACTTTCTCTGATTTTAGATCAGTGTGGTAGTGCACAGCTAGATTTCATAGCAGGCTCAGACAAAAATAGGACTGCAAGCTTGGCTTTTCTGAAGCAACTCCTTAACAACTCCAGAAAAATGTTTTTCTAGTTTGCCCAACATTCTGTCCACACAAGGAAACAATAGTTTTCTTTTTAACTCTTCTGAAGTCTGTTGAACCTTCTTCTTCACTTCTTGCCCCACAGACAGATTCCATCACAAAATCCTCCATAACCCTAGGCTTTGCGTGTTGTCTGGAGGGTTCTAAGACTGAAATGCCATTTTCCTCACACATGGCTTTAGTTTGCAAGTAGATCACAGCTGCCATGGCATCACTACATATTTCCCTAAGAGAATCAATGACTGCATCTTGACCTAGCCCAGACTGCGGCCTGGGCTAGGCCAATATCCTCTCTTTAAAGATACTGATACAGGCCTGCTGTGACTGTCAACAGTTTTCAAAAACTAAAAGTAAATAACGAGCGAGAAATCTAGCTGGTTTAGTATTCAGTTTCAGTGCCAATGGTATGTCCTGATTGTGTCTAGACATTCAATAATAGCAAGGAAGCATCTATTGACTGCAATGACTGATTTAAGCTGACATGCCCAGTGCATGTTTGACAGTTGCACACATTCACTTTGCAGTCCTAGATGTTTCTGTGCATCTAGGAACTTGTGGTGGTTCATAAGTAAGGTGCTGAAAAATGAGCAAAGGCTTTCCATGGTACTAAATATATTGGTAGCTTTGGAAACTGCTTTGCAGGTGTTGCACAAAACAAGGTTCAAGTCCTGGACACAGCAGTATACATAAATGGCCTAAATGGCTGTTTTTTTTGTTGTTTTTTTTTTTAAACCAGTGCTTGAACACCACCAACACCCCTGCTAATCACAGCAGCACCGGCATACTCTTGGGCAACACACATTGAATCATGAACACCCTTTGATTTGAACTCATTTTCAAATGCACTTGCAATGTGTTGCAGAACAAGTTGTTCTGTAATGTATGCCACCTCATCCACCCTAAAAATGGTCACATTTTTATATAGCGCTTTTCTACCTTCAAGGCACTCAAAGTGCTTTACATCAAGGAACCACTCACCCATTCACACACACATTCATACACCAGCGTACACAGACACTGGGGGCGAGGTGGGTTAAGTGTCTTGCCCAAGGACACAATGACAGCATTCATCTGTGAGGGCTGGAATTGCACCGCCAACCTGTGGGTCAGTGATGAGTGACATCTTAAAACATCTTTAGCAGCATAGACAACATCATTTCGTTTTGGCTGGATGATTAGAGATTAGGTTGAATTTGAAGAGGGTTTATAAGTTAACGTCAAACGTTAAGGTTAAAAGTGTCATGCATTCAAGAGAGTTTCCCTTATTCTGACTTTCACGTTTTTCATCATGACCAAAAAACGTCAGCCTTGTTTACCCAAAAAACATGTAACTGCAACAACGTGCTGTAGATATTACTGTATTACTGTGTACAGATTACTTCTGTGCCTCCAGTGAGTTTGCAGCCTTTACTTGTTTTACAACATTCCCACGAGAACAGCTTGACTTATGTTCTAACCAGTAAAGCCTCATTTCTACTGGTTTGCTTTGGAGTGGATTGGTACAGGCCACAAGTGTCTCCACTGTTTAAAGTGAACCATGCTGCCCCATTTGAGGGGTCCGAAGCAGACCCTGGTTCCAGCGAGGACTGGGGCAAGTATGGTACAGCTCCAGACGTGGTTAACGACCAAACGAGATGATTGGACAAGAGAAAATGCAGTACTCTGCACTTAACTACTAACTCTACAATGAAAGTTAACTTCAGTGCAGATCAGGCAAGCAACAAAAATACAGCTTGCTTTTATCAAAAAGCAAACTGTATTTTTGTTTTTTGTGGAGTAAAGAGAGGATTGTCATCATAGACAGAAGACACATGCACTGCTGCTGTCAACATGTTCAGAATCAGGATTAAAAGGAATCTTATTTGTGTAGACCTGGGATCTGAGAGGTGAATGAGCTGTAAATAGATCCATGAATGGTTGACATTTATATTTCACATATAATTAACTTTTACTTTATTGTCCACCATAGTGGAAATTTGCTTTCAGTTCACCATCACATGTACACAAAAACCATTACATCACAACTTAAGAGTCAATAAATACGTTAAAATGTCGACTAATTTTAAAGAAGTGTGCTGCACATACAGATACAGTTTGTGAGTGCTTATTTAACAAGCCAACAGCATTTGGCACAAATTAATCTTTATACACCTTCTTTGTTGCTAAAAGCATTCCGTTCCAATGCCCTGATGGCATTAACTTAAACTTATCTCACCGAGGATGCTCAACATCACTAGCTGTGTTTTTACTATTCTGTTGAGCTTGTTCTTGTTAGCCAAAGTCAGATTACCAAACTAAACAGAGGTCCTAAAGACAAGAAAACTTTCAATCAGGCTGATATAGACCCTCTCCAGAATCTGAGCTCAGTCCAAACCCCCTGAGCTTTCTGATTATATAAAGTCTGGCTGCATTTCTTCTAGATCTCAACCAAATTTTGTATGACGTTTACTTGAAGTTACGCACAACCTCAATGACCAGATGGAGAGGGAGGTTTTCTGTGTAATCCCTTAGTCGTCCAGGTCTGATCCATAGCCATAAGGCAGATATAAGTCAGTGTGCATCAGCAATCTAACCAGAACTGAAGAAGCAGCGAAATGTCTTCACTCCCACAATGATTGGTCCAGTTGACAGACTTAAACTTTGTATTTTGCTATAGATTGCTATAGATTTGCTATAGATGGAGAGGGACTGACTGGCAGGGCCAGGACTGTTCAGTCCCTAAAGAGCTTAATATTCCCTGAAAAGCTTAATATTACTGGCCATGAGTTAATATGCAGAGAGAACAGGACAGGTGATGACACACATCCCTGTGGTGCATGCCCATTCATGACTGACCTCAGAGAGTGCTCATGGGCACTCTCTGATCCTCCATCAGGTGGAAAGTTTCCACATCCTCCACAGACATTTGGGGATGGTTAGTTCAGGGCACATTTGGCAAAGGTAAGTCCTCGCAGCTCACCTGGGCTTTTTAAGTTCTGCCCATCATTTTGATTAGCTCTTCTCAAGCCTGACAGGGGTTATATGAGCAGAATTACATTGGTTCAAAACAACAACAAACAATGGTGGCTGTGTGTGGTGCCCATCAATAATTTTAGGGACACAGGTTGCCTCAGGGTTATTGAAAGATGGGTCAAATACAGAAAAACAAAAACTGTGAACAGGCTCACCTTTTCTCAGATCTGACTTGTAACTTGCCTGGTGTTGTATACAGATATACAATTTTAATACTGTGGAACATTTCTGGTATAACAATAACAGCTATAATGGGACAAGTCTGTGCATACCCTCCATAAGTTACATAGTCCAACTTTTCTTTATAAATTCTACTGTATAAAACAGTAGTTCACATTAAGATATCTGAATAAGGCATAGCATAGGACCTTTAAGAATCAGTGACCAGAGGACCTCATGACCGCACCTGTACTGAGGAGCAGCTGGAGCAGCACTGGCCTTTTGCACATCCTCTTTCTCATTTACACCCCCTCCCCCCGGGTCTCCCCTGGGTCTCCTCTGAGGACAGACACAGCTTCAGTCACCACATCACCTATGTGGCCCTCCATGCTCTCCTCGCTATCCCTCCCAGTCCATTTCTGCACCTTCCTCTGATGAGCTGTAACCTACTGTGAGCAAATAGGAATGCAAACTACGTAGCCAATAAAGGCACACAATGCAACTTTTCTGCCTGTGTTCATTAAGTGGTTATTGCTTTGACTGGATTGTTAGCCAGTGTGGCAGTAAACCTAAATTTGACCGTCTTAAAAATGTGAAAAACAGAACTAATTCATTTTAAACAGTTTGCAATGGCCCAGAGTTATTCCTCATTTACCTTATGCATTCCAAGAATCTTAATTATTTCCTGCGATGCACTTTTCAGAACTCTTAGAGACCAGATTGGAGTTTGGCCCTCACGGTAAAGCTAACAACAACTGGCATGCTAGCAGTGCACTTACTGATTATTGGACATTAAAATTATTTCTAATTAAATAAAGCACAACTTATTTTGACCTCAAGAGCTGGTTATACAATATATATGTACTGCACTGTACTACAAAAAAATAAATAAAAAATAAATAAAACAGGTAATTTGTGCTTTTTTGTTGCCTAATGGACAAATATTTTGATAAATTTTTTGTTTACTTTTTACCCATGTTATGCTGCTGTCCCCTCATCAAAAAACATACCAGAAGTTGTGTTTTGTTTCATTCACACTTGTTTTATTAATCCACTAATCCAAAGTCATCTTCTATGAGAACTCACAAAGGCTCTAGTCACATTTTGCCCAAATTGTTGTGTCACAGGACTGGATTTGCAGTTTTTAAGCCCATAAACCATCCCCAAACTCATTCTGTGATCAAACTGTGTTCACTATAAGCATAATATGCACATGGCCTAAGGATTTTATTTATTTTTTCATTGTTCATTACTGTAGCTGACAGCAGAGGGAGCTCCAACACCTAAATATCTCATTGGAAACAGAGATGATGTTAAAATGTACTTTTTTACAAATGCAGACATTATTTGAAGTTAGAAAATGTGAAATACTTACCCTTAAGTGATCAAAAACATGTTTAGAAGGGCATTAAAGCAAGAAGAATGCATAATGTCTGTGCTGTATCATGCAAAATATATATTTTTTGCTTTCTACCATGTTGTAAAATTGTTCCTCATCAAAAACATACCTGAAGTGATTTTGGATGTCATCCACGCATGTTTTAGTATTTTAGAGATCTCTAGACCTTATTCGACCCTCATTACGGTTAGATTCTGTGCAATGCCCAGCCCACAAGTCTACATCATCCATGCTTCCACACAATTCTCCATAAATATACAAAAACATGATTCAAAACTGTACACAGCGACTTGACAATCCTAATACTTTGTACAGTAGTTGATAGTGCTCTGAAGGGGGAGTGATTTAACGTAGGGAGCAAAAGGAGGGGAGACTAGTTTTCGGTGAATTTTGCATTTTCGAGCAATGAAAGGTAACAAAGAAGTAAAATCCCCCCTCTTTAAATGCATCATGAACAATATACATTCTGACTGTTTGCAGGATTACTTTCCATAGCCTGGTTGTGCCCATAAAGACAGATGTTTAAAGGTACAGTATATGGAGCCTGAGCCATCCTGTTCCTGCCCCTCCGTGCTCCCTCTGCTTCCCTCCAGTCTCCACGCTCATTCTCACCCAGTGTATCCATCGCTCCCTGTGAACATAAGCTGCAGATGGAGGCTGTTCTCTGGCTTGGTTTCCTGGTTTATTGGTGTCCCGTGGATCCCCCTCTCGTGCTCTCTGGCTCTTCAGATGAGCTGGGACCTACTGAGGGCAAATTCAAAACAGAATGTGGATTGGTGATTTTTACAATTCTTGACATCACAGAAGAAAACTATGAATTTGAATGGATTTATGTTTTAGTCACATGTGAAAGTACTGTTTTAGGTGAAATGGATATGAGGTTGCAGATATGAGGTAAAAAGCCTCTGTCTCTGATCTGAATCAGAACTATCTAAACCCCAGCACCTGCAGACAATTAGTTAGTGCAAGTGCAGCCTCTGCAGCTCAGAGAGTGAATTCTGGAGGTTCTGAGCTTTCACATGAGGCATGGCCTGTCCATATACTGAGAAAAAAAAACTAGTATGTGTCCTATCCTCTGTAGGTTAAGGCACTGGCAGGTTAATTTGTGATTATTTTAGCAATGTACAGAAAGTTCCAGTATCTACGCCCTTCTAAATTAATGGCCTAAGTCATTTTTAACAAAAATTATATTGTTTTTTTTTTTTTTTTGTGTGTTTGTATGTTTGTTTGTTTGCGGGTTTATTTTATTTTATTTTATTTTGCATGAGGCCATCCACCTTTGCTACACATTTCAACCCCATCAGCTGAACAGATCATGATATATTTGCAAATAATCTATTAGTGTATGTCAAGATCTTGATTTAGGCAATTTTATGGAAATGGCCACAATCCTCTTTAACGTGGCTCAAGTCACAAGGCATATGATCAGAAAATGGCCGAAGTCATTTTGAAGTCAATTTGTGGCTCTATGTTACACAGTCAACTAACATAAGTGCCAGTGTATCACTTCTCATTTATTAGTATTATCTTTTTTCATGAAAACATTCTCACATGTTTTACAGTTTTTTGAGTTTCCTGAAAAAAAAAAAACAATCTCAAGTCCATGCATCTTCACCAGAATTCCCGGGCCCAAATCAGCATCACTAAAATGCCTGGTCTGAATGGCTCCGCTGCCTAGTGCACAGCCCTCTAGAAGTCAAGTACTGCATTACTTTTATTTGTTCTTTATACATATTTAATATTAGAAGCTGGAAAAAGTCAAATACCCACTCTCTTCCCCTCTGTATTTGTTCAGTTTTTCCTAACTGAGAAGTAGGGTCTAAACTTGGTGAACAGTGAACATCTGAAATGTTGTAATATACAGGAAACATAGATTTTTGTGCAAGATTAATAAAACGTTGAAATGATTTATAAAAAAAAAAAAAAGTAACCTAGTGTCAGGTGGATTTACAGTTACAAAGCATACAGAGAGGTCTCGAGTGAGATCTGGCCTGTAACTTGACCTGGCAGTGATGTACTCGCTTGTCTCCGTGGAGATATTTAATGCCATATACTGTGGAACATTACAGAGAAAAAATGTGACCGCTGTGTTCTGCTTGCATCTAATTTAATTGTTTTATTGTTCATTAATCAGCAAGTGTTAGCATGCTAGTTGTTGTCTTTTTTAGCTTTATGAATTATTAGGATGCTATGAATGCATAAGGTAAGGGAGGAATAACTTTGGACCCCTGCAAACTGTTAAAAAATAAACTAGTTATATACATGACAGTAAAAACCAGACACAATGCCTTTAATGAATGATTTTGCTTTAAAAAATAGGTACACGCATTGATGTTACTCAGTGTGCAGTGTCTCTATTTTGATGTCTTTAAAGGTTTACCATGTGACTGGTCTGGTGTAGGGTCCAGACTTATTGCTGTACTTGCCATAGAAGGTTCTACTGTATGGCATTGAACTTATATATCCCCATGGAGACATGCAAGTGTGGCCACCAGCGCAAGTTACAGGTCAAAACTATGGAGGGGCAAGTTCACTCACGTGTAAGAATGCATGATTTAAACATTTTATTTATGGAACAAATACAAGATATTATTGCATAGAGACACATGACGGACCCTCCTTTAAAAAAGTTATAAAGTATGACTTTAAAGGTACTATACTTGATTTCTACTCTTAAAATTGTGAAATTGTGTGAATTAGTTAATTTTAAACAATTTGCAGTGGTCCAGAGTTATTCCTCACTTACCTTATGCATTCCAAGCATCCTAATTGTTCACAACAATTAGTTTTTGCTAAATGTAACAACAACAACCATTAATTGGACAATAATATGCTTTATAATTAGATGTAGATAGTACACAGCTGACTTATTTTGACCTCAAGAGCTGCCTGTACTATATATCAGTGCTGAGGCAAGCTACATTTTGCTCAAATACATGGGAAAAAATCACCGGGTACAGGTTTTTTAAAGTATTTATGGATCTATGGATTTATTAGTCCTGTGATGTTGACAAAATCAGCATCATAGACAGCGCATTTTGGAATCATAGACACAAAGTCCAGAGCTCCCAGCGCCTCCACAGCGCTCCTCTCTCAGACCAGAAGAACAGTTGGTGTGCCTGAAGAGGAGAGTTTAAACAGGCCTGTCTGCGGGGGATTCTCTGACCCTAGAAACCATCATACCTCCTGTGAAACACTTAGTCTCTGTAGTGAGGGCTCTCTGCTTATGAAGTATGGCCATGTACTTAAACCATGTCTGAGCCTGGGATTCAAATTGTTACTGTGTCAAAAAATGAAACAGTCCCATGTGAGATTCAAATAAAAACATTTAAAGATGCTATTGCTGGGTTTCAGGCAAAGACTGTGTGAAGAAGTGGACTAAGAGACTAAGTGAGTGTGATGTCGCACATTCGGCTCCAGTCAAATGAAGCTCATAAAGGCGAGTAGTTATAGGGGCACATTTGGAGTTCCATATTTGGAATTCCGACCATGAATATTATAGCAACCAAAGAGCCAATCCGGAATGAGGCTGTTGAAGGTAATGCCTCTTCCTGCCCGCACCACTGGTTTAGCAGGGAGCAGGAACATTCAAACCTGTTGCTAGCACTAGCGGGGGTGACCTCAGCGAAAGAAGGCACCTGATTTGTCTGTTATTAATGTTCATATGATGGACAAAACCTTTAGTGTTTTCTCCATGTATGTACAGAGTTTGTGGAAACAAATTTCCCCACGGGGACAATAAAGGTCTATCTATCTATCTATCTATCTATCTAGACACCAAATATGGCTTGAGGTTGGAGGGAATGGCCTGTCTCATTAGTTCACCTGGCGCTCCCTGGAAGCTGCTGTGATGCTGCAGGACACAGAGGATAAAAAGGATGGACACTTTTGTCCTGAGGGCTGTTACCCTCCTCAGATTTCCCTGACACAGGACCTGATGACTCTACCCTGTAGAGCTGCACTGAGACTTTTGTTTGCGCTTTTCTGCTATTTTGTATTTTACTGCTGTGCTTCAATTGACCCTCAGGGACAAATTAAGTGATTTTGACTGATTCCTATATCATATATTTGATGTCTGCCATATTCAATTCAATTCAATTAAAGTTTATGTACATACAATGTAGTAAACAAACAAAAACATTTGACAAGATGATGTGTCCAAAGTTATGACTGGTAGAAGAGCATGTAACTAATAGGGAAATATGGATTTTATCCCCAATTTCAGCATGGCAGCCTCACATCCTAGAATCTGAAAATCATCAAGGACATCAATAACAATACATTTTTTACCCATTGTATGAAAAAGTATTATCAAATGTTAGGCTGCCATTCATTTTCAGCCACAAGGACAGGAAAATGTCTGAGCTAGAGTCTGCGTGATACAAGAGAGACAACTCGCAATACTTATTTCTCTACATTCAGGTTTTTAGGTTTTTTTTAAAAATCATCATAATCATTGGATATATAGTGCCTTTCATGCATTATCCATTCACTCCTCACTGGTAAGCTACTATTATAGCCTCAGCTGCTCTGGGACACAACAGACTTTACAGTGGTCTCCCATCCAGGTACCAGCCAGGCTCAACCTTGCTTAGCTTCTGAGATCTGACAAGATCAGGATTTGACAAGCCAGTATGGCAACAAAATGAAATGATACTCAAAGAGGAGAGGAATTCTTCTATGGATGTGTCTGAATGTTCACCCTCTTTAGCTGACTATGTAGTGCTCTCACTCACAGAGTGATTCAGATTACGTGAATTGTCGTCTGGGTGAAAAAAGTCAGCTTAATTTGATTTCTGTCATAAATAATGATCAAATATGACTAGCACACAAGTATTTATGGACTAATACAAATTTTTGTCAAGATGGATCTCACATAAATGGATTTTGTATCTGAAATGTGAAAATTATTGCTCTTTTAACAGCCAAACCTAAGGTAAACGGCTAACATTAGCACCTCTACAAAGTAATGATGATTTATTCATAATCATCGTTGCAGTGTAACCAGTGCATAAAACCAGCGCTTCTCTCTGCTTTCATTCAGTTGTGTTGTGTCCAGTTAAATATTATATATATTGAATGGTCTGGTGACTAGCGTTGAATGCTACTTTTCAAGGTGCATCGTGGGAAATTTTGAGTGCATTACTTTATCATCAATTGAACATTTGGACACAACTAAATTATAGGTGTAAACCCTTGGGAGTAGTGTGGAAAGCGGGACACAAGGAATACATTTTTCAGACAAATTATTTAAATTTCATTAAAATTCATTTTTTTCATTTACCAAATATTGACATATTATGTTAATTAGATGAGCTTTGGCAGTTGTTTACAGTGATCGCTAGGTAAGTAACAATTACGGAATTGCCTCTAGGTATTGATACTTTGCACTGGGACACACTGGGGGGGTTCTGCTTGTATTTCTAGGGCGGAATGTTCATCAGTTTCCATGGTGACAGTTTTAAGAAAGCTCTGAAAAAACACAAAATGGATTTAAATAACACATTTTCAGGAGCCTGGGATCAATCCGAGCGTTCGTGGTCCTGTTAGGAGTTTGATGTTCAACCAAAAAGGTGAGAGTGACTAACTGAAAAACATGTTGGCTAATGTTAGCTAATTTGTGAGTGTAATTGTATGTGTGTGAGGCACTTGTTTAAGAGCACAAATCAGCTCACCTATTGTATTTCCAACAAAGTCACTTCTTTATGGTTAGATTGTGTTAAAACAAAGCTCAGATGAAAGCCTGACTAGAGTAACAGAGCTTCAGACAGCACAGTACCTGCAGTTAGCATCACACCCCCAGGGAATGTTGATGATATCAGCTGCAAAATTTCAATATATCTGCAAGTATCAAATATTGCCCCTCCATTATTTTTGACTTTTTGGTGGTAAAAATGTTTTTGAGAGTCATTCATTACAATTATGTGTAATTTGTGAGCGAGACCCTGACTCCCCTGAGACTTTTTCCCAGTCCAACACTAGTGCTCCCTAATTCCGAGTGTGTCTTGCTACATTGCCCTCACAATAAGACTCCAACCAGAACACCCATAGCTGACCGCTCTATCATCGCTAACAAAGACGCCATTTCACCACTTTAAATTGGAACCCGCACGTTTAGCCACAGGTCAGCGGCTCTCCAAGACCTGCCGCCCGTGTTTTTATGATGAAGCTTCGACGCCATGGACAAATGACTGATGGCCCCCCAACACAAAGCCCTTAACTGGACCCCCCGCCCTCCCGGGACCCCTGATTGGCAGACTGATTACCGGGCTCAGGTGTGGTGCTGGCTATGGCTAATGAAGGAGCGAGAGAGGTGCCAGGTGGGAAGGGAAGGGGGGGGGGCACCGCGCGGCAAGGGTCAGAGGTGACCTAGGCCCCCCATCTGCTACTGCTGCCACACACCACTCACTCACTCACTCACGCACTGACGGCAGGGGAGCTGGGACATGTCAGAGCAGGCCAGAGAGTGCGGAAGTACAAGGGGACTGGGGGGGGGGGGTCACGGGGGGGGGGCAGGGAGGGCACTGTCTGAGCAGATGGGCCCCCGGTATCCAGACACATGCGAGACGTCGGCCCGAATCATGGTTGCCAAATCCTTCTTCTAGGGTTTGTTTTTTTGAGTCGCCTGTATTTGTTTGGTTACAGTGGCAGAGAGGGTAGCAACTTACAGCAAGAAGGTCACTGGTTCAGTTTCCAGAGCACGTGGACTTTTCTATGAGTTGATATCTGTGCGGGTTTTCCCATCAACATATAAATAACAACTAGGATAACCCTCCAGTTACCAAGGTAGTTCTGATCAAAGCAAGCACTGGCGGCCAGGGCTGTATCATGAGTCTAATTTTGATTTAAATCGATTCTAATTATTGCTCTAATCAATTACAAATATTTAAAAAGTGTCATCAAAAAAACAGGTTAGATTTTGATTGTATTTATATTCTTATTTCACATTTTGACCCAAAAGTCCCATTAAAAATTCAAGTAATATCCAAGTAATAATATTTGTTGTATCATCAGATTTATAATTTCATGTTAATAAAATTGTAACAAAATATTAAAGGACCAATATGTAACATTTCTAATATCACACAGTAAAAACATTTGTCCCTCTCTCTCAAAAAAAAAAAAAAAAAAAGATTATACATCGTCTTGGTCACTACGCTTTTTATACTGATTTTTAAATTTATCAAGTGCCATTAAGGATTCCAATTGAAGATCTTTTTGTAATTTCATCCAAGACTATGGTGCTAAGTAGGAAAAGGCACATTTTTCCAGCGCAGTGAGGCACTGAACCTTTCAATTCAACCATGATTTCAATTACAACTCAAACAATTACGATTATTTGACGTTTTTTTTTTTTTTTTTTTTTGAAAACACAAAAAAAAAGATATCTCTCAAATACATATGGGCACAAAAACAGCAGCAACACACAGTCAGTACAGAGCTCAACAGCGAATATCAACAGTAAATTTTCATTTTTCCAATAGACTTTTCAAAAAAACTCAAATATTAAGAGCATCACAAAGGCTATGCAGCTACATGCTAACTAATATCCATAATGAGACTGTCTAAAAAGCACATTTAAAACACAAGATTTGACGAAATTTTTTAATAATCTTGACAGTTTATAAAGTTTCTGTTTATGAATGGTAAATAAAATTATAGGTCTTGTGGTCATTAGTCACCGTAGTGATTATCCCCGAGTAAGCTTTCGAACTTTTATTTATTAATTTTTTCAGAAAGTCTATGAGAAAAATGAATGGGAAATTTGAATCGCTGGGTGGGTGGTAAGTATGGGACGATATTGAAAATTGATGCCATG
The DNA here is from genome assembly GCA_019594935.1 of Periophthalmus modestus. NCBI lineage: Eukaryota > Metazoa > Chordata > Actinopteri > Gobiiformes > Gobiidae > Periophthalmus > Periophthalmus modestus. Next base: position 8,086,171 of record JAIEZT010000107.1, read on the forward strand.
ATTATCATAGCCCAAATTATTGCGATTCATGATAATATCACGATCATTATTAAAGTTGCTGACAGTTAAAAAATGCTATGAATAATTCTCATTTTAATATTAACAATAAGTTCCATGTTTAAACAAGTGTTATAGTATTGTACTTTGTTATCAGTGAAAACAACTACGATCTAGCGGAGAATGTTATGGATGACCAGGGCTGTCAAATGAAATTTGGGGACCCGGGGCAATAAACCTCACATGGGGCCCCCTCTAATACAAATTAGAATACAAAGAGGGTCCAATTTTGGGCCCCCAAGACCCTGGAGCCTGGGACAACAGACCTCTTTGTCCCCTCTGTTGACTCCCCTGTGTACATAAGTACAGTAAACTTCGGACCTGAGCACACCTGATATAAGCCACAGGTTATCAAAAGAAAATGTTTTGTACATATATGAGCCGCATATTATAAGCCGCAGATTATAAATGTGTTGTAACATGAGATATTTACACAGCAAGTTGGTACAAGAAGGTTTTTTGAATTTTAATTCAAGGCACGCTTTTTTGTGTGCCTGAAAATTGTTAGTATATCACCAACACATCATCAACACGAGATGAACATATCTGCAGGTTTAGAAAATAAAACCGCACCAACACAGGCCATCTGCTTTTATTTCCTCTGAAAGCTTTTGTCGTTTTTTTACATTGACTAAGTTCTTCCCGCTGCCACCTCCAATGTCGCACCATTGATTCATTAATGCCAAACTTACGTGCAGCGGCTCTATTTCCTTCTTTGAGGCCAGATCCATTACCTTTAACTTAAAACCAGCATAATTTTCATTTCTTCTTATATTTTCGATGATGAGGGTGTGGCATGATGTGCAAAATGACAGTTCAAAATCAAAACTAGTGTATTCTTCAGTTCATAATCTCCCCCCACATCTGTCTCACTTTTGTATTAACTGCTAGAGAGTGCCCCCCGGTGGCCAGTAAAAATCGATAAATAAGCAGCACCATTGTAAAAGCCGCTGGGTTCAAAGCGTGGGAAAAAGTAGTAGCGGCTTATAGTCCAAAATTTATGGCAGTTTTTTTTCCTGCACATTCTGGTGATATAATGGTGGTCATCTTTGTTGGCGATAATCACGATTATATAAAATGTCCCATGGCGGTCACTGTTGAGCTTCATAGCTGGTTCTGGTTTCAATCTGATCCTGGAATCTCGTCTGGAGTACCTTAGTTGACCTTTCTTCAGATCTGAGCCAGGACTGTGGTCTAGCTGGTTTCCCAATAAGAGAAAAATGATAATCACATGCAGTTACACTTAGTATTAATCATGCAAACCTCTAAAATTGATTGAAGACTGAATCAAAAGAGTGAATACAATAAAAAGACATGATTGGAAGATTTGGCAGCCTTTTGCACCACAGATCTTCACAATCTACATGAATTTTATATTGATAATGCTCCGTTGGCTTAGGGCTGAACAGTTCTAATAAAAAAAAAAAAAAAAAAAAAAAAATCTACTTCCAATTTCTCTACCAATCTTGCCAGTTTTTGCAAATGTGATTAGATTTGCAATATCAGTTTAAAATCAAGATTCATTTCGCAGTGCACATTTTAAACACGTCCAAGAGCATTAACATTTGAGAGAAGGCTGAAATATGAACTGCTAAACGAAGCCAAGAATCCATTGCATTTCAGAACATGTTTGTAGAGACCCCCATGGAGACACAGGGAGGGCATCTGGCACACAGAGACATTTCAGAACATGTCTGTAGAAGTCCAAACTACAGGGTTAGCAGCTTTTGCACAGAATAAGACCCCATGGAGACACAGGGAGGGCATCTGACACAGAGGGACATTTCAAAACATGTTTGTAGATTTCTAATCTTTTACACAGAATAAGATCCCATAGAGACAAAGGGACATTCAGTTCTTAAAAGACGACATTTAAATTACCCAGATAAGTGCTGTCTTTGCTATATGCCTTTTGCAGCTATTCAGATCGTGATTCAATTGTGATTTATATTTAACTGTATATCTGCTACTTCAGCCATCTTGTTTTTTCAGAGGCGGGCAAAGTGAGCAAAAATGTATAAAATTTAGAGTATCGTTACTGTTCAAGTTAAAATACAAAGTTATAGTCGAGGAAATGACTCAAGTTGAGTAAAAGTATGTGGGAAGTCGACTATCCAAGTAAAAATATTTGTAAGAGAAACTGTCCAGTTGTAACATCAGATTTATAATGTCATGCTAATAACATTGTAACAAAACATTAAAGGAGCAATATGTAAGATTTCTAAAGGAAGGCCCATCACCTGCTTGTCTCATGGAGATGTTAATGCATTGCCTGAAATGTTCCACATTATAGCATTAACCTTAGACTATCCATCTTGGATGTATTCAGTTACAGAGACTGTAACTGCTTGTCAGGTAGAAATATAAGTTTAATGCCATACTGTGGAGCATTTTAAGTAAAGTAATAGCATCTCCATGGAATCAAAATTGCAGATCCTCCACCAGAAAAGTTACGTAACTTTACATTCTGCACATAATCTTGTATTTTCAAAGGATAAACACAAAAATGAGAAAAACGAAATTATCTGATGGAGTGGTGCAACACACACAAATGTTTAAATCAAAGTTGGAAGAGGAACCACAACTTTTAGTCAAGTAAGAGCAGTGATGGAAAGAGTACTGCAAATTTGTACTCAAGTAAAAGTACAGTTCCATGACAAAATATGTGATCAATTACAAGTACAAGTACTGCCTCCAAAATTGTACTTAAAAGTCAAACATACCTATGAAAAATATCACTCATAGTACTTGTTACTAGTTACTTTTTTAACAGATTTTTGGGGCATTTTAGATCAGTATTGTAGTTACCTTAAAGAGTTTAAAACTGAATTAGTAGTTAAACAGAGCAAGTGATGCTGTTATGTGTGAGTCAGCCAGGGTTCAAGGAGATTGAGACTTGTGCTGTACTCACGTGATTTTAAATGTGACTAATTACAATTCCCTGGCGATAATTATACTCAATTAGAAGCACAAGCACAGGTTTAAAAATCTACTCAAAAAAGTACATTTATGGCAAAAATGTATTCAATTAGTTAGTTATTCTTCACCCGTGAGGAAGAGTGCAATTCTATTACAAATGCTACTCAAGTAAATGTAACTACCTTGAGTACTACCCCTCTATGTTAAAAGCTAAGTTCTAGGTGTGAAAATGCATCCACAATACGACTAAAAGAATTGTGGTGCTGCCTTTGCGAGCGTTCGGGTGTCACATTTTAGCACATCCTGTTGGAGTATTTTTAGTCTCAAAGAGGAATGGAAACAGGGAAACGGAGTTCTGTGACAGGAAAACGGAGAAATGTGGAAGAAAAGCTGAGAGAAGTTGAAATCAAATAAGACCATCAAGAGCTGAATCACAGGCAGCATGGAGCTCCAAAGCACAGCTAAAACCAGGTAGGAACAAGCAGATCTAACAGGGAGAAGAGGAGGGAGAGGAGGAAATAAGGCTGGTGCGGAGCTTTTCTTCGGTTTGTAGTTGACATGATTTGAAAAATGTGTCATTTTAAAGAGGGGTATTAACTGCAAACACATAACATATTTAGATCGTTTTGGTCTCCGTGCAAAGTCACTTCCCCTTCAGAGCACTATCACACCACAATCAGCGTGCATCCCACTGATGAAACTACTGCACATTGCATCAGGTTTGTCAAATTGCTGTGTACAGTTTTATATCATGCTTTTGTATATTTATGGAGAATTGTCATGTGGGAGTATGGATGATGTTGGCTTGCGGGCTGAGCATTGCATAGAATCTTACAGCAAACCGTAAGTAGTGGTCAAATTGGGCCCGTGAGAGATTGCAAAATTACTCAAATATGCATGGATAACATCTAAAACCTCTTGAGGCATGTTTTTGATGCGGTAACAAAGTCATAACATGATAGAACACTCAAAAATTATTGTGCATAATACCCCCTCTTTAATGTATTTATTTGTCATTTTTTCATTTATCCAAATAAGGACGGTGCACATTAAGCAGTTTATCAGCAAGCAGTTCCAACATAATTATGCTGCATCATAATAACATGAAGGGCCTATAATCTACCTGTTTTGACTGTAGCATTTTCTCAAGTTATAACTACTACAGAAAACTATCTGCTAATCCCTCAGATGTCCAGGCCTGATCCATGGTAAAAGCAAAATGTAAAATCTGTTAACTGGATAAGAAGTTATAGGTGTGAAGATGTTTGCTGCTGCATCCAAGGTGCTTCTTCAGTTCTGGTCAGATCACTGGTGGACACAGCCTTTAAACTATGATGCCTGAAACTAAAAACACTACAGAAGCTACTTTATGCAACCAGGATATTATTAGAAAGGTTGATGGGAAACAACTGCTTCACACTATCCCAGACACTTGATTCTGTGTCATGGGGCATTTTCAAGTGCTATATATATATATATATATATATATATATATATATATATATATATATAATATATATATATATATATATATATATGTATATAATAATCGCAGAAATTGGAGACCTATAAGAAAACAACTGTGTCAAGGGCCTGTACCTAATTTTGAACCATCAGTCAGGAACATGTCTTGGTTAGAATTTTTTAGCCCTGCCCACTTAGTGTTGACAGTGGACAGAGTGTCTGTGATAGTGTCAGGCAATTGGTTTTCCATGAATGTACAATGAATTTGATTGTGCAAATCAAATTTACCTTAATAGTAGCTTTAGGATTGTCTGATAAAGTGGCCCATTGTGCATGTGTGTGTGCTATATAGTTATAATCTATGACACCTGACTGTGTTCTAAGCTACACATTTAGCAGTACTGATACACTACTAGAGCTTAATAAAAGCAAGAGGTCCACTGACTTCACTTTAGACACAGTGGTGCCTAGTGGGAGCTGATGTTGCAGTAAACGTCATCACAAGAGAAGGGTAATAACTAATATGGTTAAAATTTGTAATATAATAATAAAAAGTAATAATAATAATAATAATAATAATATATAATAATAATAATAAATAATAATAATAATAATAATAATAATAATAATAATAATAATAATAATAATAATAATAATAATAATAATAATAATATAATAAGTCCGCTTTATAAAATACTTTTAAAAAATAAATTTTATATTACAGGCTCTAGTATTATCATCATCATCATCATCATCATCATCATCATCATCATCATCATCATCATCATTATTATTATTATTATTATCATCATTATTATTATTATTACTATTTTGTAGCTTTTTACAAACAATGTAAAGTAAAGAACAATTATCTTGACCAGAATTAAGTCAAATCAAGTATAGGCTAATTTGACAGAGCTATTTCTGCTTGTATAGTAATGCTTGACAAGATGTATCTGTACTTTTACTCAAGTAATACAGGTGAGCAAATTCATAGTTTATTGCTTTTAAGTGCCTGATTTTGATTTCATTTTTCACAGCCATCAGATCACAATGCAAGTCTTTTCTTCCATTAGCTCCCTCCTCCTCTGTAACTAGTCCTCTGCACTCACACGACACTCCTCTTTTGTTTTAGTCGCTTTTTAAAGATCATTTTTCCTTTTCATTCCCCCCGCTTCATGCCGGGCCCACGCGTTTTTTCCAGTCTGCAGTAATTGCATTGATAGTGAACAGAGACGCTAATTAATTATGCAGCAGCTGAAAATGGAGGTGCGCGCAAGGGATGAGGAGGAGAGCAGACAGATGGAGAGAGAAGAGAAGGAGGAGAACAGGCTGTCTACATGTCCATATATAGGACCACATACATGTTCACATATATGCCCCCATATAAGGCCACATCCACTACCGGGCAAAAGTTTGAACACACTTTTTCATTTACTTATCTTTTTAATTTCTCCACACAAGCCCATATATATGTCCTCAAACATGTCCCCATATATGTTAACATACAAGCCCACATACATGTCCATAAGAGGTCCATGCAGACACGTATCTGACTGCTGTCACTGCCACCTACCACCTTACAGAGATACACTTAGGAAACGTATGGGATTGGGGTGCCTTCGAAAGAATTATTCAGGGTGCAAATAACTTGTTATTAGTGATATTTTGCAATGACATTAAGTTGGGGGTTCTACATCATATCTCTGTGGTGGAATGTTCAGCAGTTGCCATTGCGACACAATGCACACATTAGCAAACACTGCACAAAAAAGAGTTTTAAGATAAACTTAAGAAAAAATACAAAATAGAATCAAACAATACATTTTCAGAAGCCTGTAATCAATACTAGTATTCATGGTTCTGTGTAGGTGTTTGATTTTCCAAAAAAAGGTGAACTGGAAAACTGTTGGCTAATGCTACCTAGCTTGTGACTGTAACACCAGCCTATATCTAAGAGACTTGTTTAAAAAGCACAAATCAGCTCACCTGTATTTCTGTACTTCTGAGAGTGTAGTGCCTTCAGTTAGCTTCTCACCCTCGGAGAATGTTGATGGCATCAGCCACAAAGTATCAGGAGTAGGAATTGTGAGTGGAGATACAGACTGTGCTCTATGATTTATTTATTTATTTATTTTTTAGAAATGTAGGTTATTCTGTACTATGAATTCAAAATGTCATGTGATGAGAATCAGCTCCTCCAAATCTGAGGCCATGGTTTTCGACCGGAAATAGGTGGCTTGCCCTCGGCTGGTGGGGGGATTCTCTGCCTCAAGTGGAGGAGTTCAAGTATGTCGAGGTGTTGTTCACAAGTGAGGGAAGGATGGAGCGTGACATTGACAGATGGATCGGTGCAGTATCTGCAGTGATGCGGTCGCTGTATCGGCCTGGTGCAGTAAAGAACAACAGACCCTACCCTCACCTATGGTCATGAGCTCTGGGTAATGACCGAAAGGACAAGATCGCGGATACAAGCGGCCAAAATGGGCTTCCTCCACAGGGTCGCTGGTATAGGGTGAGGAGCTCGGTCACATGGGAGGAGTAGTAGTAGAGCGGTGTTCCCGGCGTATATCCCATCAGGAGTCCCTGGGGAAGACCCAGGACAAGCTGGAGGGACTATGTCTCTCGGCTGGCCTGGGAACGGCTTAAGGTCCCACCAGAGGAGCTGGAGGACGTGTCTGGGGAGAGGGAAGCCTGGGAGTCCCTGCTTAGACTGCTGCCCCTGTGACCCGGCCCGGATAAGCGGACGAAAATGGATGTGACCTTTTGCTGGCAGCAGCAAGGAGTAGAGTGACAGAATAAAACATCTGATGACTTTGGCACCGAGCGGCAGATCAATTAAACAGCAACTGTTGACATATTATTAACATCTAAAATGCCCAACTGGAAATTTTTAATTTGTAAGCAGAGTTTTGTTTTGGGATTAATTAAGCCATTTTGAATAACATTTCATGTCATCTGCACATTCGCACTTCAACACTGAATAAGCTAATAATGAAAGATGGGAATTTTTCGATTAATCTTCAGAGTTAAAAATACTGTGTATAAAATGTCATTTTATAGTCCCCCAGGTGAACACTGCGACACTGATTTGTGCCTGCCTCTTCACAGTACATCACTGTCAACGTCATCAAAACAATGTGCCACTCTGCCTGAGCATGCTGACAAACACTACTATGGATAGCTCTAGTTCACGTTAGAGAGCAGTAGATTTTTAAAAATTACTCATGCCCAATGGATATGCAATACTGCCGAATCCTATTTGAATCACAGTTAAAAGAAAAATCGGTGAACAAAGCAAGTACAGAGCAGTGGGCGTGCATGTGGGCAATCAGAGCAACGACATCTTGAATACAGGAGAATAAAGATTACTCAAACACACATGAATCACTCTAAATACAACTTCAAGAGGGCAAATGAGAAGGGGAAACAATTATAACATGGCTAAAAGCTCTTACAAGTTTATTTTACATAATATGTGTCTTTTCACAATATTTACTGTGGTTTTCATTCAAATTGTATTAACATTTAATTATTGTTTTACTTCCCTCTCAGACCCCTTCCACCCTGTTTCCTCGTGACCCCTCCCACCCCTCCTCCTCCCCACCTTCCCTCTGTCTCTGCCTCTCTCTCATTCGAGTGCTGAGCTGCACTAATTAAAAGCCTTAATCAGGACTCATAATTATCGCTAATCAGTGGCTGCCTAGTACGTCATTCTGTTTGCTTTGTTCCTCAGAAGCTGCTGGAGACGACCGCGATGCTTCAGAAATCCTTTAGTCCCCATGTTACAGCGCTGGGATAGCTTTCTGTTCAGATGCATTGATTGAGACCGGCTCTTATGGTAGTGTGGGGGGTAAACCTCTCATACATCATCATCTTGATTATGTTGAATCTGAACCTCTGGCAGACAGCAGTCAGATTCCCTCTTTAAGACCTTTCACTTACATTGAGGTCATAGATGCACTCCGCTCCATAGACCCAAATAAGTCCATGGGAGTTGATGACCTTGATCTAAAACTTCTATAGCTGCAGAAGTTATGGAAAACAGCAGGTTTTTTTCCTATACATAAAGGTGGGACAGCTAAAAATGTAAATAGTTTCTGGCCAATATCTAAATGACCTTGTCTTGCAAACGTTTTAGAAAATTTAGTTGCAAATGAAGTTACAATTTATTTAAATAAATGTTCCAGTATGAAGTCATATTAATCAGGTTTCAGAAAAGGGCACAGTACTGTCACTGCAAACACAAACGTTTTAAATGACATTTTCACAGCCCTTGATGACAAACAAGATTGTGTAGCACTGTACTGATCTGACTAAAGCTTTAGATTCAGTAGATCATACGATCCTCTTGAAGTGCCTGAAGCATATTGGATTTGACAATGCTACATGTAATTGGTTCCATAATTATCTTTCAAACAGAACCCAGGCAGTAGTAGTTTATTTATTTATTTATTTTTTACTTTAAGCAAAGGAGTGCCTCAGAGCTCAATTTTGAACCTGCTACTTTTTACTATATTAATTAATTCTATTGGCTGTGATTTAAAAGAAAGCATCATACATTTATATGCAAATTATGCTGTTTTGTATGCAAGTTTTGCATGCTTAAAAACTACAGCAAGATTTTTATGAAATAAAAAATGTCCTCAAAAATCTTAAATTATTATTGAATGCAAATAAATTATAATATGATTATTTTTTGTTTCTAATAAAAACAAAACATTTAAGTAATGTGCAAGATACAAATCTTTATACACTAAAGCAGGGGTGTCAAACTCAAATTGACAGGGGGTCAAATAAAAAAATTAGCTACAAGCCGAGGGCCGGACTGATCGAATGTTCACTGAAAAAATGTAAAATGACCGCACATATGTGTGAACCTAATTGAACCTACTGAAAACCTAACACATATATGACTATATGATCGGATAAATGAAGCAATATTCTCTTACAGCTCTGTCGGTAATTTTTTATTTTCAACAAGCACAAAAGACAAACTTCCTTTGTAAATAAATTTATATAAAAATCTTCATAACATGCACATTAAATGAATGAAGTGGGATTATTCAAGGCACCATCAGTATATTTTCTCAGGGAAATGGCAAAAGTAGGATAAATTTACTTCAAAGAAATAAATAATATCAGCAATTTTCTATCAGTCACTCAACTAAAATATTTTTTAAACATAATTGGATTGAAATACAATAAAATAAAGTGCAAAAATCTATGGATGAGGGAAAAACAACACTTTCTGTGCCTCCCGCAGAGTCAGTTTGGTTTTAAAACTCCTTCACTGTCCTGTACATGTCAGAGATGACATGACCTGCAGCTGCAGGTTCATCACATTCAGACTCATGATGTCACACAGAAAACACATTTCATACACAAACGTTTCGTCTCGAGTTGTGTTGTGTCTTTCCCTTTGCTTTCCAAGAACAGACAAATCTCCTCATGCAGCTCAAACATCTTTGCAGCACCTTTCCCTGGTTTAGCCATCGCACCTCAGTGTGACAGGACAAATCACCAGGATCCGTTTGTAACTCGCTCAGAAATGCTTTGAACTGGCGATGATTTAAACCTATGGCTCTGATAAAGTTAACTGCAGCGTGATGGTCTCATTACATGTGCAATTTTCAAGGCTTTACCACACAACTGGCGTGTCCCATTTCGCCAAATGCACCGCTCGATGTACTGTTTGAGGTGCCCGAATGCCCGAATGCGCCGTGCGAACAGCACATTTTAGGGCAAATTGGGACACAGCCATCGACTCCTGGTGTATGATACAATGAGAAGCTGTCAGCTCACCTGTGACGTTTTCCTCCTGATCTTCTCCCGTGTCCTCGCCACCAGTCCACTCCCGTGTCCTCCAGTCCACTCCCGTGTCCTCCAGTCCACTCCCGTGTCCTCCAGTCCACTCCTGTGTCCTCCAGTCCACTCCCGTGTCCTCCAGTCCACTCCTCCCCCACTCTCGTGTCCTCCAGTCCACTCCCACTCCTGTGTCCTCCAGTCCACCAGTCCACTCCTGTGTCCTCCAGTCCACTCCCGTGTCCTCTAGTCTACTCCCGTGTCGTCCAGTCCACTCCCGTGTCGTCCAGTCCACTCCTGTGTCCTCCAGTCTACTCCTGTGTCCTCCAGTCCACTCCTGTGTCCACTCCTGTGTCCACCAGTCCACCAGTCCACTCCTGTGTCCTCCAGTCCACTCCTGTGTCCTCCAGTCTACTCCCGTGTCGTCCAGTCCACTCCTGTGTCCTCCAGTCTACTCCTGTGTCCTCCAGTCCACTCCTGTGTCCTCCAGTCCGCTCCTGTGTCCACCAGTCCACTCCCATGTCCACCAGTCCACTCCTGTGTCCACACATCGCAGGTGCTCCGTCTGTTGTCAAACCCACGAGTTTTTCCCGAGGCAGATACATCTCATTTACACATCTTGACACCTCTTCATACGGATCATGTCCTGTAGTTGTGCCACACATAGGACGTAACGCCAAAAACTCCTCTGTCACGCTCAGGCATATTTAAGACCTCGTTTTAATTCGTCCATCTTCTGCAGCCTTTGTCCTATGTCCATATTCTTGTTTTTGTCCACACAGAAGACACACAGCTTTTCCAGCCAACATGTTTAATCCGACTCCCACCTTGTTTGAAACCCCCGGTTCTCAGTGTCCACCTTCCGTTTTGCCATTTTTGACAGGTATCTGAAAGTTGACTTTTGCTGTTATGCTAATGACGCTGATGAATAATGAAATGAAGCCGCCTCCCGCTTGGTGTGCCACCGTTGCATTGTGGGAAATGTAGTATTGGTGCGTGTAAAACACCTGCGGGCTGCTGGCCTACTGCAGCCTGCGGTCTGTGTCTGACACATGTGCCATAGACGCTACTGATACAGAGGAGGGGGCGTGTCTGCCTCTTGTCCTTTGAAATTGCTTCGCGGGCCAAATATAATTACACTACAGGCCAAATTTGGCCCGTGGGGCAGAGTTTGACACCTATGCACTGAATGGTACATTGATTAAAAGTCACCACCTATAGATAAAAGCTGAGAGTGATGAACTGAAAAAACTTTGGCTAATGCTCGCTAGCTTATGTTAGAGTAATGTTATTTGAGAGGGGACTTGTTTAACAATACAAACCAGCTCACCTGTTGTACACCTAACTTGTATAACAAAGTTTCAGACAGAGCAGTGCCCACAGTTAGTAAAACACCCCCAGGACATCAGCTGCAAGGTATCAATAAGTTGGCTGATTTTTTCAAGTATGTTACATTTTACAGTGTCTTTAGGTCTTGACATTCATCTTCAGACACTCTTAAACCTTCTGATTCTTTTTGATGTTCTGACCTTGGTGGTACTTTAGACCCAGTTGGGCCTCCAGCCCCAAGCGACCCGTGGCAGCCTGTCCCGGAACGAGCATGGAGCAGACCTGAGTCTTTATGCTGCTGTCAGAACGGGCCACATTAAAGCTCCAGGTGCAGCACACGTGTTCTCACAATTACCATGACAAAGATTCAGAGCCAGGCGCCGCAGAAATTTCTCCAAAATGATGACATGTATTGTTCCACTCAGGCAATTAGAGCCGTAATGGAGCGGTTACCGTGGCAACAGAGAATCAAGTCAGGTAATGCAACAGGATGAGGGTCGTAATGGTGTCATTTTCGAAAAGAGCTGCTTTATTCTGAGAGCGTCCTGCCGTGCCCCTCTGAGGTGGTCTCCGCCTCGCACACACGGAACACTATGTTCAGCAAGACAAAAGCTCCACTCCCGCATCAAGCCTCCATTAAAGTGTGTCTGTGCCGCCTTTGTGGATCTAAAGCAGGACTCAGAGAGAAAAGCACCAGCTCTTCAGGAGGGCCAGGCCTGACAAAAAGACATCCAAGATCAGCTTAATAAGCCATCAGTGTATGGGGCTGTTAGAGCGGCACAGGTAGGTAGTAGTATGTGGTTATATTTATTGCAGTACATTTTCATTAAAGGTCCTGTATTACGCAAAACTGATTCTTGTGAGCTGTAAGCCATGTTAGAATGCTGTTATCTCCTCAAAAACTTACCTGGAGTTGTGTTTTGTCTGTTTCACCTTGTGATTTCATGAAGCAGCAGTTTTCAAGTCAACAGCTACCTTTTACTTTTAGTTCAGTACAGATTGACAATTCCAGGGCTGAAATCATCCAAATGGTTCTAATAAAGGTGTATGGAGTTTAAAAACTCTATGGATCACATCCTGTATTACCACACGACATCACAAGGTGGAAAAGAGAGTTTTCAGTCTGAGAGAAGAACACAGCCTAAATATGCATATGAGTATATGAGTTGACTGTTAAATATGTGTGAATGAAAAAAAAACACAACACCGAGTATGTTTGTTTGATGAGGAAACATTATAACAGAGATCAGAGAATAGTGTGATATGGGTTATTTAAACTGTTCAGACAACATACTTGTAATCAAACTTGAATAATATATTGTACAGTGTAACAGTACTCTTACGTAATATATCCTCTACTGGATATATATTCCACCTTTTCCTTTTGATCCAAAATGGCTGATATTCAAAATGGTACATTTTATGGTACAAGTGAAGATAAATCAAATATTCTTTACTTATACCATTTTAAACTATATTTTTTCCACATATATTTGTATTTTTAACCATTTAAGAGTAAATTTAACAATCATTTAAATAATTGTAATGTTTATGTCTTAAAAATATTAACTCATTTATAAAGGTCCATTATAATGGACACTGGGACACTTGTGTTGTATCTGATTCTTAATCTTAGTTTTTAAACTCAGCATTGATTAGCCTAATTTAGACAATAAAACATGATGTAATGTACAATTTTTTAGTTACTAGTAAAAGGGTTGGTTCTGACACCAAAGTGAGCCATTGGAGAAGAATGGCCTTAGAGAGTTGAGTAGGAGTCCGGAGGTGACAGTGGCTGAGCTCCCTAAAGATGCTCTAATTAATCTGTGGCCAAAAGAAGGTGGCTCAGAGTCCTAAAAGTCCTCAATATCCTAAACTAGTTTGGACATTCAGTTTTGGATTTGATGTGTCCTGCATGAAACATGAATCACCTGAATAGAAGAAATAAAAAAATAAGAAATACCTGAACAGTGTAATGCTGCACTCATCTTAGTCCTTCTGAAACTACCCCTGCTCCTGTTGGGACATAGGAGCTTAGTCTTACCTCTGGACTCTCTAAGGCCATTCTTCTCTGATTGTTCCTTTGATGTGGAGAACCAGATCTTTAATAGAGATTTAAAGTGCTGCAGTGACAGTGTCGTTTGGATATGCAAAGGTAATATTTTACTGTACACATTTTTGCACAGGGGAGGAACTGTATAGAGCCACTGCTTTGGGACTTTTTTTTTTTTTTTTACATTGTACTCTGTTACTTTGGCAGGAAGTACCTGTCACACAAACACAGACACATACAAACACACACACACGCACGCACGCACGCACGCACGCACACACAATTTCATTTTGAAGTAATTATACTCTTACTTGAGTACAACTTCTGGCTATTCTTCCTATCTCTGAAAAATAGCAGCATATTAACAGCATTTTTTTTTTATTTTTTGGTTTGGTTTTGTTTTTAATCTTGTTTATTAAAGCTTTACAAATGAGACCAGAACCGGTTCATATTCTGCCAATAGTTCAATGACAGACAGAGCAGAGGTAAACACAATGAATACAAGGAGACGTACTCATGTAGACAGGCCAAAGTGTCACAGCCAACTGCTTTGGCTTCACACAACTAATATTGGCCATGATCAGAGCAGAAAAACACATGAATTTTACATTTTTATAATGCTGTTTCCCTCATCAAAAACTAAATGAAGTTATGTTTTTATTATTTTGGCAGGTTCAAGTGCTCCTGCTTATGCATTTAGTACGTGGTAAAATACCTCTAGAATGTGTTCACTAGTGATGGGTGGTAACTTTTTTATTTTTTTAATCGATACTCAGAGATGGAGAGTACTCAGTTACATTTACTCAAGCAACTATTTAATGAAAAGTAGTACTCTTACTTAAGTAAAAGTTTTGGTTACTCCCCCCACTGTACGCAAGCTTTCTGTTGACCATGTTAAATTATTTGTATTTCCAGCACTGCTTCTTCAGATATGATTTAGTTTGACTTAGTTTTCAGAAAATACCAAATTTCCTTTTATCAGATTTTCAGAGTTTTCAGATTTTCTGCATTATTTAACTTAATTCCAAATTATAAATTAGATATTACACCCCGACAGTAAGTCTTACTTGAGTAGTAGTTTTGCCAAATCCTTTTTTACACTTAATTGAGTAAATTCCTAGACCACAACTTGATTTTTTTTAAAAGTAATGTTACTCTTTACTCTCTCACAATTTTTGGTGCCCATCTCTGTCAATATTATAATGTAATTTTGGGGTATTTGTTTTTTTACACAGATACTCAATACTGGTCAAAATGTACATGCTAATTAGTATCAATATTTGCATAACAATACAGATAACTTTGTACTGAGTCAGTATCAACATATCAATATTTGGTATCAGTACTCCCATCCTTAGTATTCACCTGTTCATTTCAGCTCTCGAACTGCTTTTACTTGAAATACTTTCCATACTAAACATTACAATAAGTTATAAAACATTAAATATTAATTCTACAAAGTATTTTAAAACAGCATCATGTAACTTTTCTTGTGTAATGTGCTACTTGGCTCAGTGGAGCATCAAATCTTTTTCCAAGAATTTTCCACAGCTTGGCAATAATAATAATAAATATAATAATGCATTTTATTTATAAGCGCCTTTCAAAATACCCAAGGACACTGAACAAGATAAAATAAATAATAAACAATAAACTTCAATGGAGACAGTCAGGTAAAACCGCCACTTCTACCACCAGATCTGTGGAGGAGCGAGTATAATCTCAGTAAAAGACCTGTAATTGTGTGATAGATTTAATTCAGGCTGAGGAAGATTTCAGGCAAAGCAATGACATCCTCTCTTGCAACAAGCAGACGGAAAAAAGACTCTCAAATCAAAAAGTGTGTAATACAGGGGCTGAAATATAAATGCATAGTTATTAATGCATGAGGGCTGTATACATTTGCCTGCGTTGACAGGGCTCTGGGTGAACGTTATTGGGCTTTATGAAGGATCTGGCCCAAACCGCTGCTCTTTTGCTGAGTGCGGGGCTGCTTCATTTCCCCCAGCACGCGCCCGCTCTCACTAAATGTCGTTAAATGCCAGTTATCCCTCTAAATGAGTGCGTGGAGAGCAGAGGGGCAGCATTGCAGATGTACAGAGACGGTGGAGGGATACGTCCGCGCACTTCGTCCACTGTCTACGAGCAGATGGTCACTATAGGGGCAGAGGAGCAGCACTGACCCCAAACTTGTCATGGTTATTTTTCTGCAATGCGTCAAATGCGAAGAATGGTTGGTGAGTGGTCAGTGCTACTGTCGCACAGCCAAAGGGTTCCAGGTTTGATTCTCGGGACAAAATAGAGGGTGTGTAGAGTTCTTCATGTGTATAGGTGGGTTTTCTCTGGGCGCTTTGGGATCTCACTGAAAACATGCACTTAGATACTTCTGTCCATGAACCTACCTCAGAATCTGGAAATGAGTACTGCACAGTTCCCTATTGGTCACTCCCGATCAGTGGTTTAAATGTCCAAAAACTTAAAATGTTTGAATGATGCTTAGTATAGGGACTTTAAACTAACACATTCAATGCTGCTCCATTCAGTTCTGTGACTAGTTGGTTATGGGTGACTAATCCTCAAACTTTAAAAGGATATCCCAACAATGACAGGCAATGTATGTGCAGAGTCTTGCCTCTGCCTGAGTAGCCATTGTGCTGCTAGTGGAAACCTTGCTCCCTTCACAGCAAGGTTCAGCTGCAGTGCCCATCTGTGTGGAGTTTGCATGTTCTCCCTGTGTCTGGGTGGGTTTCCTCTTGACACTGCAGTTTCCCTCATCAACCCAAACATGCATCATAGGTCAAATCCAGCTAAGGTAGACCTGACCAAGACTAGCTCAAGACCTGGAGATGTATCCCAATACATTTGACAGGTTGTAGCAACATTGAAGGATGGGTCAAATGCAGAGGACAACTTCCCATACTGGGACAAATATAGAGGGTAAATATCCCTACTGGGATAATAAACTGTACCTTAGAGCAACTGCTGCCCCACGTGGTAGTTTCAGTGGTCTCCCATCCAAGTAGTAACCAGGCTCATCCTTGCCTAGCTTCAGAGATCTGACGTAATCCAGCATTGACAAAGTGGTATGGTCAGGTTAATATACTCTGCTTGGTCAAAAAAAAGCCGCCACCAAAAAAAGGTCACACTTTCTGATATTTCGTTGGACCGCCTTTAGCTTTGATTACAGCACACATTAGCTGTGGCATTGTTTCGATAAGCTTCTGCAATGTCAAAAGATTTATTTCCATCCAGTGCTGCATTAATTTTTCACCAAGATCTTGCACTGATGATGGTCGAGTCTGACCACTGCACAAAGCCTTCTCCAGCACATCCTAAAGATTCTCAATGGGGTTAAGGTCTGTGGGGGGCAAATGTGTAAAAATGATGTCTCATGCTCCATGAACCACTCTTTCACAATTTAAGCCTGATGAATCCAAGCAATGTCATCTTGGAATCTGCCCGTGCCATCAGGGAAGAAAAAATCCATTGATGGAATAACCTGGTCATTCAGTATATTCAGGTAGTCAGCTGACCTCATTCTTTGAGCACAGACTGTTGCTGAACCTAGACGTGACCAACTGGAGGAGGCTCGTACCTATTTGCTTAGTTAAATCTAGGCAGTGACTTTTTTTTGGCCAGGCAGTGTAGAATATATAGAACTCTAAATTCAGATGTTTTTGGCAACATTATTGTGAATGGCTATTGCTTTGATTGGTTAATGCTTGGTTAAAGCAAGCAGTCTCAGCAGGAAGAATGTCCCAGGTTCAGTTCCTGGGAGGGATAGTGGCTTTTTGAAAGTTGGATTCGTATGGTCTCCTTGTGTCAAGGTGGTTTATCTCGGGGGTGCTTGTTTTTTCCCATTAAGTATCAAGCATGCACAATAAATTAAATGGTAAATACTCCTGATCAAATATAGCTCAAGATCTAGTGATGTGTTCATGATACTGTTATACTGTTCTCCTGACAGGATAGGTTAAATATAGTAGAGTTGACAATTATCCTGTTGGTAATGCTTTAGCTGATGTCATCAGCACTCCTTTGGGGGGGTAAAGATAACTTGAGGCGCTTCTCTGTCTGTCTGATACTGAAGGCCATGTTCTTGTTTTGTTTTTGTTTTGTTTTTTTGAGTTTTGAAACCATCTGAAATACTTATCAGCCAGTGTTTATGAATGTTTGTATTTTGTCACCATGGTAACAGTGGAACAATGAAAGTGACCTTAACCAGAACTCACCCTGTTGAAATTAACCTGGACACACTGAACTATCTTTGTTTGTATGGAACAAGGAAAGAGTTTGGCCGGGCTAATCGTGTTCCACCCCGTTCATAAATAGTGTATGTATGATAATGCACAGGTTTGAATAATGCATGAGGACAGGCGACTGCGCTGCTCAAGTCTTTATGGATGTTCATCTAATGGCTCCAGCTCCTGTGGAAATGTCAGAGCGGTACAGTGATGAAGCAGAGACAACAGAGCTTTGTGCTACAGAATTACTGTAAAGGAGAGGCATACATCTGTGGGAAAGTTAAAGAAGACATATTGTGCTTGTGTCTGCTATATAGTTCTCATCTATGACATCCGTGGCTTATTATGTTATAACACATTTTAAACTGCAATATGCATCTTAATAAAAGAAATAACTTAGCTGATTTCCATGTTAGAAAACTGAGAAGATAAAACTGGAAAACGAAGTAAGTACAGAGCAGAGGGCTATACTGGTGGTGCTGAAAACGGGGGTTGATTAGCAACATGGCCCATTGAAAATAAGCAATGAAAGATTGGTCAAACATGCACAAATCACTCCAAATACAACTTTAGGTGAGTAAATGGTGACTGGAAACAACTTTAAAATTGTTCAAAGCTTTAAAAAGCTGATCTTGCATAGTAGGGCTGCTTCAAAGCAAGATCATTATATTCTGTTACTCTAGATAGAAAATAGTCTGAATATTTATTAAACGTTACCCATGCTAATTGCTAATAAAGTTCTTTCTATAAAACACACTTCTGTGTTTTATAGTAAATTTTGTGACCATGAGTCAGAAACATGTTTTAGTTTGAACTTTTAGCCCCGCCCATTTAGTCCTTTCTGCTGCTGAAATATTGTACCATGACACAGAAACAACTGTCTGGGAGAGTGTCATGAAGTTTCCTTATAATTTCTGAATCTTTGATAGGGTTTATTTTTTGTCCCTCTTGGAAATGCAGCATTACAGAGAATCACACGTTTAGGATAGTGCCGTTGGTTGCATATGGTTCTTTGTAATAGTGTGTCTGAATACTGTAAATGAGAAGAAAAGACTCTGATTGCAACTTCTGTGTTAGTGAGAAAATGAACATTTTTCTTGTTTAGCATCCTTAATCAAACAATGCATGTAGTGAAGACTATTTATCCTCTCAAGAAAAAAGTCAAATCAGGTACATGCCTGGTGCATATCTCCACAGTGAGATCATTAACATTTTATCTTATCTTCAATCTTTTTACCATCTATGTGAGCCAGATCTGATATGAATAGACTTAGTATACATTTCAGAAAATAGTCTACTGTACTTGTCAAGGTGCCCTTGACTTGGAACTGGGCTTTGATCTGAAGATGGGTCCAGGCATGTGCTCCTGACCAGAACCGCTACTCAAATCTGAGGAAAGTTCCAGGTACTTCTGGATCTCGGTTCGTCTCGGTTGCACCCACACTACGCTTTTTGAATCGCACTATGTATGATTGTCGGGTTCGGTTGTGTTCATACCAGCACAACCAAGCCACGCCTTGATGTGGCTTGGTTGTGCAGGTGTGAGCACAACCGAGCAATGTGTGATGTCAAAAAAACAGCGATATGTGATGTCATCACACATCGCTGTTTGTTTACATGATGTGATAGAGCTAATGCTGAGAAAATAAGTTCAGCAGCATGAAATCTCTTCTGTGATATGCACTTCGCTGTGAGTTTATGGTTTAAAACTATGGTTGAACAAAGAAGGCAAAAGCAGACGAGGCTTCAAAACTTCTGTCACTCACTGCCCACAGTCCTATTTAAGGTAAGAGCGGATCCTTCCTGTGTCTATTCACTTTTTCCATCTTATCAGTAACATCAGCACTCCTGACTTTGGCTCGTGCCAAAGTCGGAAGCCTGCTGCGCCTGGGCAAGGATCGTTTGCACTCACTCTAAACAAATGTACCACGCTTGGCTTTCCATGCTTGGGCACAATTTGATCAGCTAGTGTGAGTGCACCCTCAGAGAAGGGCCCATTTATGTACTTCTGATCTGGATCATGGCTGGAATGTGAAAAATGCGGTACTAGTGGGTATTCCTGACCCTCTTTTCATGACAACTAAAGTATAAATTGTACCTGCATTATATTATAAGGCTGACATCAGTAAGTATGTGTGTACATATATATGTGTGTGTGAGTGTGTGTGTGTGTGTGTGTGTATATATATATATATATATATATATATATATATATATATATATATATATATATATATATATATATATATATAGAGAGAGAGAGAGAGAGAGAGAGAGAGAGAGAGAGAGAGAGTATATATAGTTATATATATGTTATATCATTATATAGTTATATATATCTCAGTTATATATATATCAGTGATCGGGTGAGGTTCATGTCAGGTGAAGGGCTGGTGAGGCACTAATGTCACCACTATCCATGATTTTACAAACATGTAAACCAGGTGTCAGTACATTTGACCCCTGGACTTGGGGCCAGAATAAAAAAGAATTTCAAAATAAAAGTTCCGAAGTCCGTATGAAATAACTCTAATAATAATGAAATAAAAAGCTGGTTTTGTATTGTTCTTTATCCTTATTCTGGTTCCCCAAATTTCAATTGATTGAAGTCATTAAATTTCTTACCATTTTGTACCACTCTGTTTGAAAAGAGTGAGTTTTTCATCCTGTAGTCTGGAGCAAACCATTTAGCTTCTTTAACGTTGGTCTTTCTTTAATTATAACTTCCTGCTTCGACCAAAAGTCCAGTTTAGAAAACTGCTTGAGCTTCAATATTAATCTTCCGCCATTTAAAGTAGGGCTAGAAAAGAAGAAAAAAGTGAACGGATTGCTAAACTTGATTTGCTAACTCTAATTGTAGTTTGCTGTCACTATTCTGTGGGAGTTGCAAGAATCCCTGGGCTCACGAGTGCTCCTAACATGAGGCCAGGTAAGTACATGCCTCACCCAACGCCTTTTCACAGCTGCTTAAAGCAGCAGTACAGAGCTACAGCACAGTCAGTCCATGGTGAGGCACAAACGGCCGGTGCCTCTCTGCACATCTCTTCTCAGTATTTCAGTGGTAAACATAAAAATTCAACAATTTTGAATTTAAAAAAAAAAAAAAAAAAAAAAAAAAAAAAAAAGAAAGTTAAACAGTAACTTAATAGTACAAATGATTGGATAAATATAAACATTTCATTTTCATAAATTTTGTTTCTGTGGAGACAGGTGAGGCACGGCCTGCCTCATCTGACTGCACATCACTGATACATATATATATATATATAATATATATAATGTGATGATATATACATGTGTATGTATATATGTGTGTGTATATATATATATATATATATATATATATATGTATATATATATATATATATATATATATATATATATATATATATGTGTGTGTGTGTGTGTGTGTGTGTGTGTGTGTATATATGTGTGTATATATATATATATATATATATATATATATATATATATATATAGAGAGAGAGAGAGAGAGAGAGAGAGAGAGAGAGAGAGAGAGAGAGCGAGAGAGAGAGAGAGACATATAGATAGATATAGATATATATAGATATAGATATAGATATAGATATAGATATAGATATAGATATAGATATAGATGCAGTGCATTGCTCCTCTTTAGCCAAAGCGGGCTGCCAAGGTGCTCTGCCACTCCACTGTCCTTTGACAAAATTACAGAAGTTATTTTCTTTTTTGGTGGTGTCCAGCCAGATCAATCTCTACATTTCAGAATGCAGCAAACAGGAACGAGAATGTGAACTACATCCGGATTTACAAAGGATTTATGTTCATCAAATTACTTTTAATAGATGCTTTTACAGTTGTTTTGATAGCTGGGTTCAGTAGGCAGTTACCTTTCATTTTATGTCACTGAAACACAGTGACATAAAATGAAAACTTTATTGAACTTGTTCGTTCATCAGTTTAATGCTTGATTACCTTCGTGGTGGAGAAAAAACTCATGTTAACTGATGTGTGCTGTAGATCAATCTCAGCACAGTAGTGATCTGCTCATGCTTATGAATAAATAGTTATTCAAAAGCGCATGGTCTACGCGTATGTTCTTCTTAAGTTCCTTGAGGCTTGCAGCCCTTTGCATCACAGCCATGAGGAAATGAAACATTTCAGCAACCGAGGGTCTTCTTCCTCAATCTGACACGAATCAGTGGCATGGTGCAGTGAAATGGAGCTACATGATGTGGAATCGGCCCATAGGGTTCAAATTCGCCCAGCAGTGGACGGACCAATCACAGAGCAGCATTGAGGTTTGTGTGGAAGCCAAAGGTGAAGAGCCCAAGCAAACCAAAACAAACATGGTGACACTGACAGATGCACTTTAACCTATTTAAGAAAAAATAAAGACTATTTTCTTTGTGAAAAAAATGTGCAGAGAGAATCATTGTGTGCATCTGTGAAGGGGAAGATGTCTGTGCCTTTCTCTCAACTCTTTCGCTTGTTCTACTGTTGCGACGCTTCAAGCAATCAGATTCAAATATTCATCATGACGTTACACCTTTTCGCGATCGCTTTCTATGAGAACCGTTCCAGATTGCTAAATGTGAAGAATTCAATTCAGAGGGCGACACATATCAATCTGGCGTGAGACAGGTTAACTCTAGTTTGGATCTGAAATAGTGTCTGCTGGCGCTGCACTAAGGCTGCCCCCTGCCAGGCCCCCAAACAACATTGAAACTTAAGCCTAAACAAAGACTCTTTGAATATCCAATTTGTATAAGAGATCATTTTGTTGTATGAATCCCAATGTGGTTCTATTCAAGTTAATTTGTAAACTACGATTACAAAAGTCTGCTTAGGGGACATTACACATAGAGATAGGATCAAACTAATAAACAACCCCACAATAAAACTGGTGTCCCTGTGCAAGGTCCTGTCCTTGGACTCTCCTTGTGTAATACAAACAGCCATAGCACTCTCTTATAGTGCAAAAACTGCCTGCTGTCAGCTCCTCTGCACACCAGAGTCTACGTCTGCATTTGCGTTCACATTACGACGGTCTCGTATTCGGATTCATAACTCGCAGAAGACTTCAAATGAATGCAGACTATCCAAGGTCTGGTAAAAATAGTAGCATTCATGTTGCAGAAGTAGCACAGTGCTGTTTCAGGGCTTCTCCTTTGTCTCCAGTGATCAGCGCATCGGAATAATATGTACGCATGTAAGGCGTTTGATCTGTGGGTGCAGCTTTATAACAAAAGATTTCAATTAACTAAGACCTAAACAGATGGAAACAATTGAATGTTTCATCAGTCAGATAAGGTTAAAGAGGGATATTTTACTTCTATGGGGTATAAACTGCAAACACAACATATCACCATGCCATTTTTTATTGTTATGTTGAAAATGCTATATTTAACAAAAACAATGTATTAACATGCTTTTATAAGTTTAATTTTCATTTTTGATGCTCTGTGTCTCCCCTCCCTTTGCTCTCCGTGCTAAGTCCATCCTCCTTCACAACACAATCAGCGTGGAGGTTTATCAAGTTCCTGTGTACAGTTTTGTATCATGTTTTGTATATTTATGGTGAATTGTCATGTGTGAGAATGGGCGACGTAGGCTTGTGCATTGTGCAGAATCTTAAAGCTAACCATAAAGAGGGTTCAAATAGTGCCTGGGAAACAAAGTCACAGTCATAAAATTACTTACATATGAATGGATGATGTCTAAGGCCTCTTCAGGCATGTTTTTGATGAAAGAGCAACATTATAACCTGGTAAAAACAAAAAACAAAAAAATTTAAATAAATATTTAGCATAATACCCCCTTTTTAACTTCACACTGTGAATACATTCATTTTAAACATACCTGTCTAGAGTTTATTCAGTTACAGATGTTTTTATTGCTAAAACAAATGTCTTTAATGAATATGGTGCCTCTCCACAGATCTGGCACTACCTGCTTGTCTCTATGGAGATACGTAGGTTTAATGCCATGCCTTGGAGCACAAAAGGCAAAATAATAATATATTCATGGAGACAAGCTCAGACCCTCAACCAGAAAAGTTACATATTTTATATAATATAATTCAACTAATTTTTGTAATAAATTTCTTAAACAGCGTCTGAGGGACCAGATTGTATTTCATCATTATTTTTATAAACACAACTTTAACAAACCCTTCTGAAAATTCAGATTCTTTATGTGATTAGGTCTAAATGTATGTGTATGTTTCACAAGCATTACATTATGAGGAAAAAAAGTACACACTAGGGGTCTGCAATAAAGCAAAACCAATATCACAGTTTTTTCACCAAAAGTACTGCTTTTTATACTTTATCCCATTCATTTATTTTTTCATGTATTTTTGTTTGGTCAATGTACAACTCATTACAGTCGACATACATTATATTCAGTATGATGCCCATAAAGTAAAGTAATCAGCATGTAGAATCTTAAGCCTTGTTTCCACTGGTTCCCTTTGGAGTGGATCGCTG
This sequence comes from Periophthalmus modestus, assembly GCA_019594935.1. NCBI lineage: Eukaryota > Metazoa > Chordata > Actinopteri > Gobiiformes > Gobiidae > Periophthalmus > Periophthalmus modestus. The sequence goes on from JAIEZT010000107.1 coordinate 8,110,515, forward strand.
TAAGTGTCTCCACCATCTAAAGTGAACTGTACCACCCGGTCTGAGGGGTTTGAAGAGGACCCTGGAGGGTACTAGCTCCCAGAGGGGGTGAGCACAGTACGGATCACTTTAGCTAAGGCGTGGCTACACAAGAAATAAGATGAATAGACAAGAGAACACTCAAGACTGCAAAAAGCAGATATAAACAGAAAATAATAATCCCTCACCAAACGCTGACTTGACTTGTGATAAACTGCCACATTTCCAGTGAGGGCCATTTTATACGTTGAGCCGATATGCGTTGCAAAACAAAGCATGAATGCAACAGCTTTTTTTTTTTTAGTGATGCATTCGCATATAAAGATCAGACATATTATATTTCCAGTGCAATGTATCTAACATGAGCCAAACCAATGCATTTCATAAAGAGAGAGTAAAATGTGGTGTAGAGTCACAGTGAAGTGAAATAAATGCAGAACAAGCTGATGATAAATCAGTAGTTTTGTGTTCACGCTAACTTTAGCCACGTTTCAGTGCCACAACCTAAATGTCATTTTGTGAATCGCTGAAACTGGTCTTATGATTAAGAATATAATTCAAATATGATTTAACTGAGAAAACATTTGCAATGTTTGGGTGAAGTCAGTGTCTCATGTAGCAGAGCTCTGCCCCTGGACCCGGAGCCGTGCCCCGAGCACGTGAAGGCAACTCAGCTGCAGGGAGCCACACCAAACAGACCCGCTCCAAGGCAGACCCACGTGAACCGTGCCAGCAGAAAAGAGATTATACAGTCAAAGTGAACAATAAAGTCAGAGACCAGGGGCAGGCAGAAGTTAAAGCTTACTGACCTTAATTATCACAGTCTATCCTTTTCCTTTAAAATTATTTTGAATTGTATAAGTAGCTTGTTTTAGCTCATTGCAGCAACTGTTACATCATTTAACTTTGTGTCTTGATAAACAGTGAGCTACAATGGTAGTTCATACATGTGATCTACTGAACATAAAAGTGCCCCTTAGATTGTATTTACTTACTCCGAGTGAACATTGCCTGCAAAGAATGAGGAATTTCATAATGTTTTACCTTGTTCATGTATTTAGCTGTGTATAAGTCGACCAGGTCATAGAACATTAAAGGATTTGACTGAATGAACACTGAATGAGTTACTAGGTGAATCATATGGTGCATGGTTAATCAGCCTAAAAGCCTTTTTTGTAATAGAAGGATTGCATTATTTCTAGTTGTCTATGTGTTTCCTAAAATTTCAAGACCGTGTGCAAGGTGATGAGAAATCAATAAAGTAAACTAAGTGGCATACAGATCATTTTTGTCCAGAAAATACTGCAGTTTATATAAAATCCCAATAGTTTTAGACACTTTCTTCTGTTCATGTCGTGTATGAGGTTTCTATGTCATTTTGAAATCTACAATCACTCTGAGAAATATGATATAACTTACTCTTTCTATTTCATTTTGATTCATTTTAGTCTTGATATCATTCTCCATCTTCTTGTTACTGAATAGTAAACATTTATTTTTTGTCGAGATTCAATAATTTATTTAAATCAAACAATTCTTTTATGTAGTTTTATGTAGTATGTCCCCACCACCATCACCTTTATAGAGCAAAGCCAATTTTATTCTACTAAAAAAATAATAATAAAGGTGGGTACAGGGCCTTTGGGTGCTTTGTTTCGAATCACTCCATAGTTTTAAATTGAGCAGGAGGACTTATAATTGTGCTCTTTAATTAATGTTTTGTCCTGGTAAATGGTTAATAACTGTAAATACTGGACACTAAGTTCAATATCTTGTCCAGTTGGTACAAAGGAACTAAAGTGAAATTCTAATTTACTAAGACAAAAGATGATGGCATGATTCAAACTCAAAGGTGTGATAATTAGGGTTAGAGGTTATGTTGCAGAAAACAGATATGGTTCAACATTTGTGGATTAACAGTTTGAATATGTGGTATTTCCAGGGTTCTACAATCTAAGGTGCCCAGATTTGAGTAGGGTAAAAAAAAAAAAAAAATTAATTAAATAGTAAATAGTAAAATTTATTTATTGCAATAAGTTAGGTTAGGTTGGTTAGTTGTTCCATCAAATTCATGATTCCTTAAAGAGGGGGTATTATGCAAAAAAAAAAAAAAAAAAGATTTTATCCATGCACGTTTGAGTATTTTAACAATCTGTCCAAGGCCCTATTTGAATCTTCTTTAGGGTTAGCTCTAAGATTCTGTGCAATGTTAGTGCTTTGAAGGGAAGGTGACTTAGTGCGGAGAGCAAAGGGAGGCCAGGGTCAGAGCATCAAAAACGAAAGTGAAAGATGTTAATACGTTGTTTTTGGTGAATATAGCATTCATCAAAAACAATAAAAGGTAACATGTGATCTAAATATGTTAAGTGTTAGTAGTAATACCCCCTCTTTAAAGACAATTTACATGTTAGATTACAAAAAAAGATTAACAACAAAAGTCATAATAATAAAGTCAGCACAATGACACCCCCTCGTCTTCAGATCACAAGTTCACACTGTATCATACCTATAATATAAGAGTGAAAACTGTAACTAAACAGTACCAACATATTCCCAAAAACCTACCGCAGTCAACACAGGAGTGACTCATCGTGGACAGTGCGACTGCCACAACTGCATCACCGGGTTAAAACATAAAAGCACTAATTACAACAGGGTTTCACAAAATCTAATTTATGAAAGACTGAGCCACAGAAAGTGAGTACGGCCAGAGGTCAACGGAGACGAAACGCTCTGCTTTTAAAACCGAGGGCCCTGTGTCGCGTCTTACTGACTGGAAAAAACTTCACCATGCTAAGGGTGACCAGATGTCCCTATTTACAGTCCCAGTTTTGAGCCTTGTGTCCCATATCCCGGTAGATTTATCCAAAACCATTACTTTGTCCCAGTTTTATACAAGAAATGCCCCAACTATCCAGATTCTTGACCAATTTGATACGCACTAACAGTAAAGGGGGCAATTTATTGTCATTTGTCTGGCTAAAATATTGAAAACCATGCTTGCAAATGACCATAAGGCAAAAAAAAAAAGCACCAATAGAAGTCCCTCAGGTTACATAATGACCGACAAAAGAGTCAAGAATGGACCATGTTACACACTCTTTTCACAGTTTTATTTGTACCAACCATCCCAACTCGTGTGTGTCCCAGTTTTCTGATTTTAAGTCACCCTAACCATGCTACAGATATTTCTTTCAAAACCAATGAATCTCCCATAAGCCCCTACCCTCCATCTGAAATGATGATATCAAACTCTAGCATGTCATGATTTAATATTTGAATGAGTACTTTTAAACTCCCTTGCAGTCCCAAACCTCTTACTCGCATACATCCTCCCCTCCTCTCCCTCCTCTCTGTGCGTGTAGGCGTCCTGTCAAAGCCTGCGTCAGAGCTGGATTCCTTTGAGTACGAGTGGTGTTTAAACGAAGAGTGATGTGAGTCAGAGGCGCTCGGCAGTTTGAGGGGGCGTCTCCAGCGCGCATCACTCAGCCTCATAAAGACACTTGTCATCGGGGACGTTCGGGAGGGAGCCTGAGTACGGAGCATGTGTACGGGAATGTGAGCGGTGGTGCTGGAGCCTCTTGTGGTCCTCTTTCAGCCAGGTGTGCCGTTTCACTCGGCTTCACTCAGTGTTCATCTCCGTGACGCATCATGACTACTACAAAGGTCGGCGTAAAAGTTGAATTATTAGATATAATGTTCCCAAGACGAATGAGATGAATGAGGTATTTGTGCTTCAAACAGTATACTAAAAGATTTTAATGTCTTGTTTTATGCATAATTGACTATTCTCCTCAGTTTTTATAATGCTGTTGTAATGATGGTGCCGGTTTGATAGTTGCGTGTGCAGCTAGTCTCTTCTACATTCAGTTTGAATCCAAAAGGGTCCAGATTTTCAGACCACAGAGCGGTCCAATCACTGCCACTAAACCCCCGTGTTTGTTTTTACCAGAATGGCGGATGGTTTTCTCTGATTGGTTAATCCGCCTGTCAATCAAGCCCTCTGGAATCAGGGAGACAGGATATGGCTCCAGTCCAGACTCACTCGTCTTTGTAAAGTTTTGTCAAAGCGTGTGGATCTGGCTGGCAAGGTAAGAAATATAACGTTCCCAAGACAAATGAGACAAGTGAGATATTTGTGTTATAAAATATGTAAAAAAAATATTTGAATGTCCTATTTTATGCATAGCTGACTTTTTGTTTGTTTTTTTGATTTTTATAATGCTGATTTCTAACATGGCAGAAGGCAGCTTGATAATACTCTGGATTTGAGTTTGAAAGATTATCACTCTGGGCAGCTCCCATTAAAAGCCATTGGGAAAAATTGAAACATTCGGTCCAATACTTCAAACTGATTGGTTGAAGCACAGCAGAACAAGCCGAGAAATCTAACCTTTGTTAAATCCAGTTCAGATAAAAGCACATACACATACTTCTTTCCAATGTACAGTACTTCTCTCTGCATGTTTAAAGAGAGAAGCACTGTGTATAAAGCGTTCTATGGGGTATTAACTGCTAACAAGTTACATATTTAGATCACCATGTTACCTTTTATTGTTTTAAAAAGAATTATACACTCACCAATAACGATGTATTAACATATTTTATGAGAAGCATTTTCATTTTTGAAGCTCTGACTCCCCCTTCCCTTTGCTCCCTGCGTTAAGTCACGCTCCCTTCAGAGCACTATTAGAACACAATATCCCGCTAATGAAACTACTGTGCATCACAAGTTTTATATCATGCTTTTGTATATTTATAGAGAATTGTTGCGTGAGAGCATGGGAGACATAGGCTTGGGGGCTGAGCATTGCACAGAATCTTACAGCAAACTGTAGGAGGGTACGAATAATATCCACTCTTCTAAAAAACGATGAACGCCTATTTGAAGTGCGTCTGTCGGCTTTGCCATGTTTGCTGCCCAGTGATTGGGCAATCCCACTCGCACCAGTGGGGAGCAGCACAAGATGGATTCTCCTGAGTCTGTGAACAAATTTCACAGGGATTCATCTTACTCTCCAAGGTAAGTCATGTTATTTACTCATCAAAAGTGTATCATTTGTACAGTTTTCCGGTATTTTCATTCTATAACCCAACCAAAGTCAAAGCATCTAATGCCAGAAGACACAGAGAGGTTCCTGACTTCGCATGAGAACAGAAGAACAGCAGGAACAGGGTCATTGTGCCCTCTCCTGGCATTTTGTACCCTCAGACATTCATACGACATCAGAGCGACAGTTTATTGGAGAGGTTACACCTATTTAACTAGACACAGCAGTTTGAGAGCAGACTTTTGAGAAGAGCTTTGCTTTTTACCTGAGGGTTGCGAGGAGGAGCCTTTACAGCACCATCTTAAGTTGGTGACACAATGACAAAACTCCAACACACCTGGAAAAACTTTTGGGTGTGTCATGTCTGTTTACTCACTACCGTGTAGAGCTAAACACTAAATACTACTGTTTTTTGGCAATTTTAGTGAAAACTAGATACATTTGCATCTTTCTGGTCAAAACGCCTAAATCTAATTTTGTACTGCCTTCAGTGGCCTCTGCAATTTTCAGTAATTGGTGACATTATGCAGGACTACCCTGATTACAGCCAAGTGTTTCTGATTACAAATACCTGGCTACAGGGGCGGAGTTTGAAGTGTGGATCACACTATTCCAGACCATGCCCTTCCTCCCCCTTCCTCCCCCTCACTCTCCCCTTTAGTCCTCCAGGTAATACCTAGCTTAGCAGCTCTATTTGAAATGTGGTTGTGGGCATCGTTTAGGTCCAATTTAAATCTGTAAATCCCACCCACACAGTATAGAAAGCCACCCTCTTTTCTTCAATGGCATTTGACAAGAATATGTGGAATGAACAGAAAAGAGGCGCATCCCTTGGACAAAATGTTTGTATCCAACTCTCACATCCCATAAGCTCCTCCCACTCACTTTTGCCCCTCCTTTCCCCCTTACAGTGACCTCATGCCTCCTGTTGCCTCCTAGTTTTCGCCCCAGATTTGAAGTGTGAAAACAATATGTGAGCCAGTAGATATCCCTGTCCCGTTCCCCTGGTGCACATCCTAAATGTGTATTTTTAGATCATCTCATTTGCATTTATTCTGCTCTCTCCCCAAATCTGCTGTTTATGCTCAAAGACTCAAGATAAGTCAGGTGTTAATTTGCGTTATGGTGTTCTGCCTGCTGTTTCAGGTTAGAGTAAAGAAGTTTGAGTGCAAAGGTAGCTGGATTTGGTAATAGCCCATGATTGTTGTACTTAGGCATGCCAGTTTAACAATATTGCAGTGAAGGTTGATTTTAAAGCCCCACTGTGTAACTTATTAGCCAAAACATATGCTAAAACAAAAGCATGTTTTGGGTTTTTTTTTAAAGAGTAAGATAACACTTCTATGGGGTAATAATTGCTAACATGCAACATACTGTGTTTTCCGGAATATACGTCGCTCCGGAGTAAAAGTTGCACCAGCAAAAAATGCATAATAAACAAGAAAAAAACATAATTTACACTGGACTATAAATCACATTCTTTGGGGATTTTTTCTTTTTTCTTTTTTTTTTTACAAAATCCAAGACCAAGAACAGACATTTTATCTTTAAAGGCAAGTTATAATAATAACAATAAAATAGAGAACAGGCTAAATAGCAGTACTGCACGCTAAGGAAACACATTTATATGTATTCAGCTACATGAAGCACAGACAGCAAACTGAATACATGCCTGATATGTTTACATATGATATTAACAGTTAATCAGATAACTAAAGTATAAAAAACAAGCTAACAAGTTTACTCTCATCGCTCTGGAAGTAATGGTTGCTATACTGGTAAAGAAGCATAGAGTGGCCTCACACGGTTCTCACTGTGACAATAACGAAGATGTGAAATTATATATTTTAATAATTTCACATCAGTGACGTGCAGTCAGTTGAGGCAGAAAAAATTATAGAAATATATTTATATATTTATCCAATGATTTGTACTATAAAGTTATTTTCTATTTAACTTTGCAATTTTACTCTTTTTTTTTTTAACTCAAAATCGCTGAATTTTTACGTTTACCATTGAAAACCTGAGAAAAGACCCGCGGTGAGGCATGGCTGTAGCTAAGCTGCTGCTTTAACCCTTTAAGGGCTGAGCACATTATAGCGGCTGTGAATAGGCGCCGGGTGAGGTGTGCTTCACCAGTTACCCTGCCTCAAGTTACGAGGTGCTCGTGAGCCCAGGGATTCTTGTAACTCCTGCAGAATACAGGGCCGCAGACTACAATTTAGATTTAGCAAGTCAACTTTAGCAATTCACTTTTTTCTTCGTGTCTGGCCCTTAAATGGAGGAAGATTACATATGAAAGCTCAAACAGTTTTCTAAACAGGACTTTCAGTTGAAGCAGGAGGTTATAATTAAAGGAAGACTAACGCTAAAGGACCTAATGGTTTGATCCAGACACGGGACGAAAGACTCACACAGAGACGAATAAAATGGTAAGAAATTTAATGACTTCAATCCACTGAAAATTGGGGAACCAGAATAAGGATAAAAAACAATACAAAATCAGCTTGCTTTTTATTTCATACTATTAGATCAGTGGTTCTTAACCTGGGCTCGATTGAACCCTCGGGGTTCGGTGAGTCAGTCTCAGGGGTTCAGCGGAGACCAAGACACGCACCCGACTCATCGACAAATGCACCTTCGATGTGCCTATCGAAGTACCCGCCCAACTTAAATGCCCCGTTCAAACAGCGTATTTAAGTCAGACGGGTACTTCGACAGTACATCAAATGGCGCATTTGTCGTATTGACGCCGTGTCTCAATTCGCCAAATGCACCGCTCGATGTGCTGTTCTCACGGCATGAGACATGGAACAGACTTTGCTGTGAAAATGACATGAGTGGCACAAGGTGAAGCCGCATTTCTGAACTAGTCTCAAAGGCAACAGCAGAAGTCACACTGACACCTGGTTTATATGTTTGTAAATCTGATTGTGAGGACATCAGTGCCTCACCAGCCATGAACCTCACCGCACGTCACTGTTTCACATATAAGTCGCATCTGAGTAGAAGTTGCATCCCCGGCCAAACTATAAAAAAGTGCAACTTATAGTCCTGAAAATATGATATTTAGATTACCATACTACCTTTTATTGCTTTAAAAATGCTGTATTAGCCAAAAACAACTTAATAAAATAAAAAAGTGCCTTCTCCCCTTAATCACTCCCCCTTCAGAGAACTATCCCACACAATCGGCATGCAGCCACTAATGAAACTCCTGCATATCGCATCAGGTTTGTGAAGTTGTAGAGTATTGTTTTGTATCGTGCTCTTGTATATTTACGAAAATGGTTGTGTGGGAGCATGGGTGATGTTGACTTACAGGCTGAGCATTGGACAAAATCATACTGCAAACTACAAGGAAGTTTAAATAAGGCCAGAGAGAGATCAATAGATCACTCAAACATCAGGCATGTTTTTTGATGATGGAATGACAGCATGAAATTTTAGAAAAAGTCAGTTTTGTATAGTAAATCAGAATCAGAAGACTTTTATTGCCATTGTCAGTGAACACAACTCTCAAACTAGGAACTTTCTTTCTTTCTTTGTATCCTTACTGTGAGTGGGCATCTCCACAAACCTGACTCTTATTTGACCTAGAGGAAGGCGTCTTTTTCCCTGTTCCTTTAGCTATAATATTCCACAGTGTGGCATAAAACTTACACTGCCTGGCCAAAAAAAAAGTCACCACTAAAAAAAGGTCACACATTCCAATATTTCATTGGACCGCCATTAGCTTTGATTACGGCACGCATTTGCTGTGGCATTGTTTCGATAAGCTTCTGCGATGTCACAACATTTATTTCCATCCATTAATTTTTCACCAAGATCTCCGCTGCGCAAAGCCTTCTCCAGCACATCCCAAAGATTCCCAGTGGGGTTGAGGTCTCGACTCTGTGGTGGACAATCCATGTGTGAAAACGATGTCTCATGCTCTCTGAACCACTCTTTCATAATTTGAGCCCGATGAATACTGGCATTGTCATCCTGGAATGCCCTGTGCCATCAGGGAAGAAAAAACTCCATTGATGGAATAACCTGGTTATTCAGTATATTCAGGTAGTCAGCTGACCTCATTCTTTGAGCACATACTGTTGCTGAACCTAGACCTGACTTGTACCTATAGGCTTGTACATATTTGTATAGTTAAATCCTGGTGGCGACTTTTTTTTTTTGACCAGTCAGTGTATTTGTCTCTATAGAGAATGTTCTGAAGTTTGGTTTTAACCTTCAGTTCCGCAGAATCATGCAGGGGACATGTCACCTCCAGAAAGTTCCAGTGTCGCTTTCAATTATTAGCTCCTGGTTCTATACAGATATGTTCACCCTGTTTGCAAACTGGTTTAAAAGTAACATTTTGAACAGAAATTATGTTTATATGTATTATTATTACTACTAACTACCATTAAAAATTGTATGTAAGTATGAGTCTATCTATCTTGACATTTTTGTTTACTCTACCTCTCCCTTCAGTGCTCCTTGGCTGATGCATCCTGCTAATGAAACAACTGCACATCGCGTCATATTTGTCAAGTTTATGTGTACAGTTTTGTATCATGCTTTTGTATATTTATGGACAACTGTCATGTGGGAGCATGGATGACGTAGGCTTGTGGGACCATTGGACAGAAGCTCACAGCTAACTGTAAGGAGGGTTTGAATAGGGAGAGGTTACTAAAATAGTCAGACATGCTTGGATGACATCTAAAATCTATTCATACATGATAGAAAGCAAAAAAAAAAAAAAATTGATTTGCATAATACCCCAATTCTGTGTCACTAGAGTTGAGTCGCACATAATCACATGACATCATCACATACAGTTGACATTTAAAACGTCCTTGCGCCATCTCTGTTGCTTTGTATACAGCAACATGGAACATCAAATACCAAGGTCATTTAAAAAACGCAATTAAAAAGCTTTAATAATGTAAACCACAATATAGGACCTTTGTTGTCACATGTTTGGATATACAGTGCTTCTCCTCATAGGTGAGCCGAGCTGATGTTCTGACCCGAGCTGTAATTGTGGCGTATTGATCCGGTCTCTCAATAATCTCTCCCTTTGCCGCAGGATATTCACTCGACCTGTGAGCGAATCTCATTGACCTGTGTCCCAGCCCCATGTGTTCATATAGAGCTAAATATACTCCACACTGGGTTCTGTTGGCTTGTGGGTTGAATTCCTGAGTGTGGATTTGAGACATTGCACTCTGAACGTGATTTGTTTGTGATCTGTATGGAGGTTATTTTGTGTCAACTGTACCAAAGTGTTTAGTTTTGTGTTATATTATTTTTTCTAATTCACATAATCCAATTTTGGGTTTGAAATATGCAGACTGATTTATTAATTACATTCAGCTATAAAAGTAAATAAATGAAAAAATTCCATACAAATGTATAATCTAAATTTTACGATTTTAAGTTAAAGATGATGTATTGTTCTTGTGTCTGCTACATAGTTAGAATCTTTGACATCTGTGGATTATTATGTTACAATTTGGGCATTTTAAATGGCAATATTTATCTAAAATATATAAATAATAGTGTAAATAAAGTGTTTTTACATACATTTTTATTCAGATAGTATATATTCAGTGTAATAAATTAATTTAAATATTTTTGTCTACAACTCATTATTTTATATTTATATATTTATATTTGATATTTAATGTTTGGTCCTGAATTTAAAAACACTGCATTTTTATCTGTAAAATTTTCCTTATATATGTATCAAGATAATTTTATTTACCAAAATTATTTCTATTTTCTATATGTCAGAATAATGATTGCAGGATTTTTACTTCATTACTTTCTGCAAAGTCAGAAGTTTACATCCAGTAAGATTACTATGCATTTAAACAATTTGGGAAAACTTAGAAAGATTAATTTGAGTTAATTAGAGACATAGCTGTGGATGTATTTGAAGCACCTGAAACACACTGCTTCTTTGTGTAACATCATGAGAAAGTAAAAAAAAAATCAGCCAATATATCAGGGAGAGAATTAAGTACTTGCATAAGCCTGGTTCATCCTTGGATGCAATTTCAGTATGCCTGAAGGTCCCACATGCATCAGTTCAGACAATTATACGTAAATATACACCATGGGAATGTCCAGCCATCAAATGTGCATATCAACCCAAGAAAAAAACAAAACATCTTGGGAAGATACTGGCTGAAGCTGGTAAGAGTGCGCCATTATCCACAGTGAAATGAGTACTGTACTGACATGGACTGAAAGGCCACTCTGCCAGGAAGCCATTACTCCAAAAGAAGCATAAAAAGCCAGATTACAGTTTGCAAGTGCACACAGGGACAAAGGCCAGAATTTTTGGAAATGTCCTGTGGTCTGACGAAACTAAAATTGAACTGTTTGGTCATAATGAGCATTGTTACATTTAGAGGAGAGAGGGGGAAACTTGCAAGTCTGAGAACACCATTCCAAATGTGAAATACGGTTGTGGCAGCATCATGTTGTGGGGTTGTTTTGCTGCAGGAGGGACTGGTGCACTGTACAAAATAGATATCATCAGGAAAGAACATTATGTGGAAATACTGAAGCAACATCACAAGACTAGGAAGGCTAGGAAGTTAATGGTTGGGCGCAAATGGGTCTTCCAAATGGACAATGACCCGAAGCATACTGACAAACTGGTTACAAAGTGGCATAAGGATAACAAAGTCAGTGTTTTGGGGTGGCCATCACAAAGCCCTGATCTCAATCCTATCGAACATTTATGGGCAGATCTGAAAACGCATGTGGAGGCAAGGGGCCTACAAACTTGGTACCAAATACTAATGAAGTGTATGTAAACTTCTGTCTTTGAAGAAACTACTGAAAAATCCTTCTCTAATTATTCTGGCATTTACTAAATGGAAATAATTTTGGTGATTTTAATTGACCTAAAACAGAAAAAGTTTAGTCTGATTTCCTGTCAGACAGTGAGGAAAAAAAGCATATGTGTCTTTTTAGTGTATGTAAACTTCTGATTTCAACTGTAAAACCAGATAGACTAGAATATGTCCATGGACCACTATGAAACCTACCTGGATTACACACATGTAAGGACAACTCGAACCCCTAACCCTAAGACAAAATGCATATCTAAATTTAGTATTACAAAAAAGAAAAAAAAAACATGAATAACATAAAATAACCTTCATAAACATACAAAATATACATGTATTTGCTCCATAGATGTGAATGCGCCCGTAGCGTTTGATAGCCATCTTTGTGGACAGCTGTATTGATTTGTGCAGGCTAAATAATTGGTTGGTTGTTGTCCTGATAGTGCTGGGCGGTTGGGCTCTCACACTTATCTATCCTCACATCCTTTTCTGATCCGTGCACTATCTCTGCATTTATCGATCCAAAACAGATTCAATCATTTTCCATTCTTCTATTTATGTTATGTCTGCAATATTTTTTGTCATCAGCTCAGGCTCAATTGAAGAGCCTATATTATGCTGATTTAAAGTGACAGCTTTTCATTGGAAAAACAGGAGAAATTAGTGCATCAGTGGGACAAGTGAAAAATCTACAGGTGCTATGCTATGATGTGGTCAAAAGGTATTTAAAAACTGAAGACAGTTGACTTTCCAATATTACCAAAAAGATGTGCGTACAGCAATCAAGAGATGTTGCGCTCTCTAGTATGAAAAATGAAAAGTCCTTTATGACAAGCATGGACAGCCAGCGAGATTTAACCTTAACGTCTTCATCAGGGCATACACTTTTCATGTTTTTCTAATAATAACTTGCTTTAGTGGGATACTACATGTGCTAAATACAGTGCTGGTCACATTACTTTGCAAAATCAATCTTATTAGTGACAACTGATTTCTCCTTCTAAACAAAATCTAATTACTACTCCTGAGTACTTTATTTCAAAAGTGATTTGATTGATTGATTTTGTGACAGAGAATATTTCAAATTTTCAATTACAGCTAGTTTCATTACTGCATTATTTGTGCTCCCGTACTTTGTAACTAATTACTGCCCAACACTGGGTAAATATTTATCATAGTTTTTCATCAGCTAAGTGGCAGCTTGTGGAAGAAAATGTTGAGAACAAAAGTACAAAATAAAAACATGATAATGATGGTACATTAGATGTATATAGCACTTTTCAAGGCACCCAAAGCACTTAACATTGCATTATTCATTCAGTGCTCACTTGGTGGTGGTAAGCTTCTATTGTAGCCACAGTTGCCTGGGGCTGCCAATCTGTGAGGCTGCTAATCTGCACCATTGCCCCCTGCAACCAACACCCACGCACACACTACATTCATAGTAGGCAATGTGTGTGAAGTGTCTTGCCTAAGGACACGACAGGAAAAGCACTTGATATTCCCAGTGGTGTCCCATCCAAGTTCTAACCAGGCCCAGCCCTGCTTAACCTCTGAGATCTGATGAGATCACGCTTCGACAAGCACATAATGCCAAAATACACATGATGTCATTGTGTCCTTGGGCAAGACACTTCAAATTTCCCACATATGTAATTCACAATCAAATATAATGGAAAAGTGTGATAAAAATGCGTGTATGTTTATCATACTTTTATATGTTCTCAGAGTTACAAGCTATTCAGTGTTGTGCTCTCATTTTAAGACAGCAACTGCAACTTACCTTTGTTTTGAACAGGACTGCTGCAGAGCCATTTATAACCCGGTAGGAGGGCCTTTCCCTTATTGCTGCGGACACTAGCCGAGGAGGAGAGGCTGTCTGCATTCACACTCACTTCCCTTCTGTTGAATACATGCAGTGCGGAGGTGTGGAGTGATGTAGCGTGTGCCTGTACCTCCTGTAGCTCCCGTAGCTCCTGCCTGGCCTGGATTCTGAGCAGGCCTGTCTGCTTGTGTCTCTCTCAGCCTCCCTGGTGAATTATTGAGGAGGATCTAAAAAGGTTCTTGTCTGGTTTCTGCACAGAGCATTCAAAGAACATAGAGGTGAAGGGCAATCAGGAATAGAACTACAGGCCAAACATGTTAAGGAGACACTGCATCAGTTAAAGGGGTGGTATGGAACTTTTCTGATCTCCTTGGAGATGTTATTGCGCTGCTTAGAATGTTACTCTGGAAGACTATAAAGTAATCAATCTTGCACTTATTCAATTACAGGTGTTATAACCTTGAAAAAATATGCATTCAAATCTGACTTATAAGTTGGCCTGCATGGTGGTGTCATTTACTTGTCTCATGGAGATAACTGTAATACTGTGGGGGAAAAAAGCAAGTTGAAGTTATTTAATTGGACGGTCTTGCTTTTGGACTTGTTTAAAGGTATTTCTACTATCTGTCCTGGGTAAAATACTTTCTGACTTGTTTAGGTTTTTTATGCAGTTGTTTTTTTTTTTTTTTTGTTTGTTTTTTAGCTTTCTATCGTGTTACAATGTTGTTCCCTCATCAAAAACATGCCTGAAGAGATTTTAGATCCATCCATGCATCTCTCAGTAATCTAGAGATCTTCCTGGCTCTATTCAAAACCTTCTTAAGGTTACCTGTAAGATTCTCTTCAATGCTCAGCCCATAAGCCGACATCATCCATGCTCCCACATGACAATTGTCCATAAATATACAAAAGCATGATGCAAAACTGTACACAGCAACTTGACAAACATGATGCGATGTGCAATAGTTTCATTAGTACAATGCACGCTGCGTTGTGATAAGGGGGAGTGACTTCGCACTGAGAGTAAAGGGCACTCACTGCCAAAAACAAGAGTGAATATGTGATATGTTGTTTTCCGCTAATATAGCAAGAAAAAAAAAAAAACTAAATTAGCATGGTGATCTAAATGTTGTGTGATAGCAGTTAATAGCTCATAGAAGTAAGAGAGTACTACTATTTAATGTTGAAAATTCTATTGTTTAAATAGAATGTTTTTAATTATCACCATGGTATCAGTATCAACCCTCTCCCTTAGAATCAAAGTCAAGTTTGAAATTTTAGTATCATGACACTAGGTGGTTTACAACCTACACAAGATCTGTTTTGTGTCCATGTGATTTAACCTCAACAAGAGATGACTAGAAAGAAGACCTATCTAAAAGAAGACTCATAGGTCCCAAAATCGCAGGCCCCAGTTTTTCAAAATTTTAAGCCATTAAAATACAGTTGAAGCCAGAGGTTCGCATGCACTCTATAAAAAGACGTACAGTATGCACTTTTTTCCCTCACTGTCTGACATGAAATCAAACTAAACTTTTCCTTTTTTAGGTCAATTAGGATGACCATTTTTCTATTTGCTAAATGCCAAAATAATGAAAAAAAAGGAATTTTAAAGAAAAAATTTCAGTACTTCCTTCAAAGTCAGAAGTTTACATACATTTCATTAGTATTTGGTAACATTGCCTTTAAACTTTATGACTTGGGTAAAATGTGTTGGATATTCTTTCACAAGCTTTTCACAATAATTGGCTGGAATTTTGGTTATTCCTCCTGACAGAACTTAGCCAAGCTTGTATGCAACCGTGCACCTTTTCAGGTCTGCCCATTAATTTTCAATAGGGTTGAAATCAGGGCTTTGTGATGGCCACTCCAGGCCACTGACTTTGTTATCCTTATGCCACTTTGTAACCAGTTTGGCAGTATGCTTCGGGTGATTGTCCATTTGGAAGACCCATTTGCACCCAAGTTTTAACTTCCTGGCTGATGTCTTGAGATGCTTCAGTATTTCAACATAATGTTCTTTCCTCATGATGCCATCTATTTTGTGAAGTGCACCAGTCCCCCTGCAACAAAACAACCTCACAACATGATGCTGCCATCCTCCTATTTAACAATTGGGGTGGTGTTCACAGACTTACAAGTTTCCCCCTTTTCCCTCCAAATGTAACAATGCTCATTATGGCCAAAGAGTTCAATTTTAGTTTTGTGAGACCACAGGATATGTCTCCAAAAATTAAAATGTTTGTCCCTGTGCAAATGGACACAGGGACAAACATTTTAATTTTTGGAAATGTTATGCTTCTTTTGGAGTAATTGCTTCTTCCTGGCAGAGTGGCCTTTCAGCCCATGTCGGTACAGTACTCATTTCACTGTGGATAATGACACTCTTACCAGCTTCAGCCAGCATCTTCACAAGATCTTTTGTTTTTGTTCTTAGATGATACGCACATTTCAGACCAAAGCACGTTTATCTCTGGGACACAGAACCCTTCTCCCTCCTGAGCAGTATGATGGCTGGACATTCATGGTGTTTACACTTGCATATAATTTTTTAACAGATGATTGTGGCACCTTCAGGCCTCTGGAAATTTCACCCAAGGATGAACCAGGCTTGTGCAAGTCCACAATTCTCTTCCTGATATCTTTGCTGATTTCTTTTGACTTTCTCATGATGTTACACAAAGATGCAGTGTGTTTCGGGTGAGCCTTCAAATACATCTGTTTCAAATTGTTGCGTAGATGCGTAGTAATCTTAAATGTATGTAAACTTCTGACTTTGAAGAAAGTAATGAAAATCCTTCTTTCATTATTCTGGCATTTAGCAAATATTAATAATTTTAGTAATCCTAATTGATCTAAAACAGGAAAAGTCAGAGAGTGATTAAAAGGGGGTCTTTTTCTATAGTGTATGTAAATGTCTGGTTTCAATTGTAGGTCAGTGTGCTAAAAAAGTCTCCTTACCTCCTTAACATCCTCTTGGCTTATGGCTCCAGAGTTGAACATTTGTAACATCAGTCGTCTCAGGTTTAAGTTAGCTTGGCTTTTAAAAGAAAGTCTCTCTGACAGTTACCAGGGGGTGCCTCACCGTTCTCTCCCAAAGTCCCAGTCTCTTATCCTCTCGTCTGCACACAAACACATTTTGACGCTCTGCTCTGATCCACTCTGACCCCTGCTCCAACAAACATGCCCACTGAGTCCTCGCGCTGCCATGTACTCCGATAGCACTGCAGGGAAACACGCTTTTAGCATTAGCATTGTCAGGGCACTGCAGGGCGAGGGTAAAGTAGCTCAGATTGCTGCTATGTGAAATATCTATGCTAACACAATGCTAAATGCTTCTGACTTCTTAAAGTTTTATGATCATATTATGTCAGTGATTTTTAAGAGTACAGTATCTCTGGATGCTATTTCTGCATTTCTAACATTCCCATAGTTGGTCAGACTTTTAAAGATTTGCTCATCAGACCATTCTTGTTTCTTTAATAAAGGGTCCAGATTACTCAGTTCTCACCTATGTTATAATACTGTTTCTTCATCAAAAACATACCCAGAGTTCAGTGCGATGAGGTTCATGGCTAATGAGGCACTGATGTCATCACAATCAGATTTACAAACATTTCTTACCATTTCGTACCACTGTTTGAAAAGAGCGAGTCTTTCGTCCCGTCTTCTGGAGCAAACCATTTAGCCCCTTTAGCATTGGTTTCCCTTTAATTATAACCCCCCTGCTTCGACCGAAAGTCCAGTTTAGAAAACTGCTTAAGCTTTAATATGTAATCTTCCTCCATTTAAAAAGTACAGCCAGACATGAAGAAAAAAGTGAACGGATTGTTAAACTTGATTTGCTAACTCTAAATTAGTTTGCTGTCACTATTCTGCGGCCCCTATTCTGCGAGAGTTACAAGAATCCCTGGGCTCATGAGTGGCCCCTAACCTGAGGCCAGGAAACTACGTGCCTGACCAGGTGCCTTTTCACAGCCGCTTAAAGCAGCAGCTGTCACTACTGACCAACAGGCAGCACAGTCAGTCCATGTTGAGGCACGACTGGCTGGTCTCCATACGTCTCTTCTCAGTATTTCAATGGTAAATAAATGTAAAAATTCGGCGAATTTGAATAAAAAAATTGTTAAAATGGCAAAGTTAAATAGAAAATAACTTTATAGTACAAATCATTGGATAAATATAAGCATTTAATTTATTTTTTCTCTGTGATGACAGGTGAGGCACGACTCCCCGTGTTTTATTTTATTCACACGTTTAACACACAAATCTTGCATATTAGTGACTTTCTCAAACTGAAAACACTATGTTCCACCTTGTGATGTCATCTGGTAATACAGGAAGTACCACACTGTGTTTTTAAACTCCATACACCTTCAATAAAATCATTTGGATGATTTCAGCCCTGGAATTGCCAATCTCCACTGAACAAAAGGCAAAGGGTAGCTGTTAACTTGAAAACTACAGCTTCATGAATTCACAAGATGGAACAGAGAATTTTGAGCTTTGGAGATGTAGGCAGACTAATAATAAAGGATTAGTCAAACATGTGTGAATGAAACAAAACACAACTTCCGAAATGTTTTTGAGCATTATAGCATGGCTTAAAGCTCACAAGAGTCAATTTTGCACGATATAGGACCTTTAAGGACAAAAAACATTTCTCTGAATCATGTTTCTTCTGAGTCTTCTCTGATAATAAGTTCTGTACTGCGTGAGGAGAGGCAGAAGGGCCCGGGGCCTCTAATGGTCATGTGTCCAGTGGGCCACACACAGCCTCGTTCCCATGTGTTAATACTGTTTACAGTTCTGTCAATGTGGAGCGGAGCGGGGGCTGAAGGGTGCAGAGCGTGACACAGATAGTGCACATATATATATAAGCAGAACACATCGAATTATCATGATTCACACACACTATGTACTATTCCACGTGCCTCTGCATGAGACCCCATAGTAAGGACATACTGTATAAGATAATAAGTTACTTTGATTGCAGAGTTTTGTGGGTTCCCAATGGAGTACAAAAGTGCGTATATTGGGTTCTGATTATTCAAATTCACATGCATTTATTCAGGTCTATGCCACCTGAAAACTGCAGCTGAAAGGTTTCAATCATGGGAGTTTTTGGTTGTACAGAGTATGATATTGTCTAATAATCAGGAATTGCACGGCTAGCATCCTAATAGTTGATAACTTTGCCCTCACTGTAAACTGTGCCGTCATCTCTGAAAGTTGTCTAAGTAAACATAATTGTGTTCTTTTTGGATCTAATATAAAGTGTTATATTCTCTGATAATCAGGAAGTGCGTTGTTAGCATGCTAATTGCTGCTAACTATACCCTCGCATAAACTCCACCCACATCTCTGAAAGCTGCCCTGGTACACATATATAGTGTTCCATCAGTATCTAATTATAAAATGTTGTATTGCCCATTAATCAGGAAGCGTGCTGCTAGCATGCTAATTGTTGCTACCATCTATCCATTTTTTTCCGTTATCCTGGGCCAGGTCACGGGGACAGCAGTTAAGCAGGGACTTCCAGACTTCCCTCACCCCAGACATGTTCTCCAGCTCCTCCGGTGGGACCCCAAGTCATTCCCAGGCCAGCCGAGAGACATAGTCCCCCCAGCGTGTCCTGGGTCGTCCCCGGAATGGGGGCTAACTTTACCCTCACGGTAAACTCCACTCAAGTGTAGGAACTTGGACTTTGGACCACTACAAATTGCTAAAATGCACCAGTTCTGTTTTTCACATTTTTAAGAGAGTAAAAATCAGGTACGGCTCCTGAAATGATAACTTTTGCACACAGCGATTGTATCTATGTCATCCACAACCTCTCCCTGTATACCCATTCTGGCCGTAATCCATTTCTGGCCTTTAGGGATGTTATAGCAGAAGAATAGTTTCTTTTGAGACATGCTGGTACATCCCACAACACAGCAACAATAGTTTCAGAAAGTGGTGCCACTCCAAAGATGTAATTGTTGTCATCTGAAAAGACTTGGAGCTATATGATTAATATGACAAGTCTGTGCAGCCAATCTCGAACAAATAATGAAAACAGGTTCACAATTTGTAGATCATGAGTTTGGAGATGTCGTTCAAAAACAGCAAATCTCCCACAGTTATATAGAGCCCTGCCCATCCTTTCATTCATCCATCCATCTATTTTCTTGAATAAAGTGGGAGATACAAAAACACAAAGACACCTACCACTGACCAATCAATCCTTTCACCAGAAGAATGTTCATGTGAAGCTCAGATGTCACTATAAACAACTCACATGTTTTTTGTTGGTGTAAAACAGGTCTTTGCAGGACACTTCCGAGGAGTGACATTGAAAGTGAGGAGGGGGTACGGTTGTGCGAGTGGGGTGAGGGTAGCAGTTGTGAGGGGGGGGTAGGGTTGGTTATGGGGTGCACAGTACTATAAATACCAGCACACATGGCTCCTCTCTCTGTCTCCGCTCTGTGGGTGTGCTCTCCTGAAGGGCACACTGTTTCACTGTAGCTTCACTACCTTAACCAAACCACTGCGGTTTTCTGCTGTCATGGAAGTACAGGTCACCAAGATGTTCATGCACATCTGTCAAAAAGATCCTTCATAATACTGAGATACTGACTTGTAAATGTTTTTCAAGGCATTTTTGAACATCTTTACCTGAATAAATAGCAATACAGATCAGTTAAATGTCATACTGTGGAAAATTACTGGGAAAACAGTAACATCTCCATTGGGCGAACTAGTGAAGGGCCAGCCATGAAAGTATACTTTTTGTTAAAGGTGCTATATGGTAGAGGGTTTGCAATAGCTTGACTTCATGGTGACCTGGGTGAAACTCACGACTGCAGGCTTCTTCCTCTAAGTACTTGGATAGTTTTATTGATCCTTCCATTGGCAATGGAGAAGGTCCAATGGCCCCTAGGTTCAAGATAAAAGTACTTGGATCCGATTCCCTCACATTATCATCCACTTTGGGAGCATGCACTTTAGGGTCTGGTTAAACATCTCCACTAGTTCAACATGGAATACATTTCCACTGAACATCAAGTATGTTTGTGGTATTTTTAGCACTGGGCCCAAAACATTCCCTGTTTGTATCATCGCACTTTTAAGAAAGCTCCGCATCACGTTGGCATGTTTAGGGTATTCGCTGGAATTTTCCTCAGTATGGCATTAAACTTATTTCTATGGAGACAAGCCAGTGGCACCAATTATTACTGGTGAGATCTGAGTCTGCGTGTTTTCACATATATTTGACTGTAACAACAAGCCTTCCTGTGACATTTGGCCTGTCCTACTTTCTTTGATTTGTCTATTTCTACTACTGGATAAGTGCATGGCGACTTATTTTTTTTCCAAAGCTATAATAAAAATAAAACTTGTGCCTTTTATCTCCCTGAATTATTGATGTGTAAAATAAAATAAATACATAATGGAGAGAGTGCGTTGCTGGTATAAAGTGTTTGGTGTTGAATATTTGATTGGAGGCCAGACTGTGCAGCTGCGAGCACGCGGTGTGATTGGGGTGTGATTTGAGCGCGGGACAAAGTGAAGCGCCGCATCTGTTGTGTTGCTTCTCTTTGCTGTGGTGTCTAGACACACAGCTGGGCCTTTGGAGGAGAATTTATGGATCAGCTGTGCGTGTATGTGTGTGTGCATATGTGTGCGTGTATGTGCGTGTCCGTATGTGCGTGTGTGTGTGTGTGTCCCTCCTCCCTCTTAACTCTGCTTAGAAACAGCAAAAGGCTAAAATATCTACATTCATCTATTATATGCTGAGCCCCTGGGATCCAGAATACACACACTTCTTCAATACTTTACGAGGATGTGAGTCTGGTCATCGGTGACTCTCCGGAGTGACCGACAGGTGGATTTGCCTTTCGGGGATATGTATGGTCCGCCATATCGGAAAAAAATAAAGGAAAAAATATCACAGCGGGCTGAAAAACAACACAGATTTCTACAGAATCAATGAGCGAAACACTAAACTCTAATAATCTGAGGTGAGATGACCAATGATCTCCTCCGTTTGACATGTGCCACTGAAAAAATGGATCTGATTTCACGATCGCATTTGACCAGGGTTGAGACATAACAAAGGGAGTGGAGACTGATATCAATCTGTACAAAAAATACATATACATATCATTATGGATTTGGACTGTGGACTTGTGGGTGACCAAATTCACATATTTTGGGACTGCCAGTTTACAACGCTTCTGGATTGATGTTTTGAAAAATGTTTTGCAAAACCTCTAGACAGCTCACCTCTCCTTGGACCCATGGATCTTTTTGCTGGATATATTTCCTGATTTCCTCATGATCAGTGTTTTCTGCTGCATCTTCTCCTGATGACTGCGAGAAAAAATGATCACAATCTACTGGCTGAAACCTGAACAACCTATCAGTGGATATAAAAAAAAAAAAATCAGACATGTTTACAATGGAATGGTTAACAGCTCAACTACATAGTGAAAGAAAAAAATCAATTCTGTCCACTAGACAAAAAGTAAAGGCTGCTCATCCAAGCCGTTTCTTCAGTTTTGGTCAGATTGCTGCGGGACACTGGCTTATATCTATCTGAAGGAAAGAACGAACGAGCAGTGAAAGTCTTCACTTGACAAAAAAAATTGTTGACAGAATTGAATTTTTTCTTTTACTATAGATCATAAGGGATTACACAGACAGCTTTACCACAGCTAAAATGCCAACCTCTGTAAAGAAGTGAGGTACACATACTGACTTTCTCAAATAGGACACTTGTTTTGTTTTTTTTTATTTTATTTTAACCATGTTGCACTGTGTAAACGGGAATAGGTCAAGTTTATGGAATTTAAAATCAAAATCTTACATATGGTTATTATAAACCAGTTCTTTTCCAGTGCTATGTCAGTACTGAAGAAGATAGCTGGATGAGCTGGATGTTGAGTTGAATTATCATTCCACACTGTCACTATCTGTCATAGTCTATAGTCAAAGTTTATTCCTACAAACTTGAATGGTTCTGGTTGGATTAGTCTATTACTGTTATATTTAGTAGCATCTCTGTGCCGCACTGCCTCCTCCCCTCACCTCCGTGCATTTGGTCCTTTGCACGGTGTTAGAGTGTTGAGATGCTGTGGAGAGGTGGGACTGGAGCTGTGAAGTGCAGCTCAAGTACACACTCTTGTTTACAGGAGGTGTTGGAGGCCTGGCTCTCACGCAGCTCTCACACTCACACACGACTTGGCCCATGAACTTTGGGCTCTGCCGTGAAGGGATTTAGGAAAAGCAAAAGTGATTTGGGGTATTCACGTGTCATTTTCCGTGGGCTGTTTTTTTTTTTTACTTTTTTACTGTAAACTGGGGGTGGGACTATCAGTATAAAAGTATCAAATTGAAGTCAGTTTTAAGGCTCAAATCACATTGATACCAAAAATTGTGGTATTCGCCCAATCCTACTGTTAACATGTTACTTTTCACCAAGACAACTTATTTTACTGTCTTTTTTTTTTTTTTTTGCCATAAATTTGGTATTGCAACAATATCAAAATTTATCCATGGACTCTATACTCTTGGAACGTGTATCATAGCAACTAAAGAGCCAATCCAATTAAATAGAAAGTGAACTGGAGTGCATGGAGTTCAAAAACACAGACACTTCCTGAGCGCCTTCAGTCTGAGAAAAAAACTCAGCCTAAATATGCAGGATTTGTGTGTTAATCAAACACAACTCATGGTATATTTTTAATGAGTAAACAACTTTGTACTAGAGATCAGAAAATAGTGTAATATGGGCTCTTTAATTTCACAACAGCTAAAATAAAAGACAGGCAACAGCAACAATCTCAATGTTAATTCAAAATGGCTTCTCTTGTGTAAGAAATGCTACACATTAAAAGAAGAGAAAACTTAAATATTTATGTATTTTAGGCAAATTATTTCCTTCCTAATTTGAAGGATTTTGTGAGGACCTTTCCCCATTTAAAAGATATGCTATTTTGATTTATTATTTATCACGTTATTGGTATAATAATGGAGGAATAATGTTGTTTCCTCATCAAAAACATACCTGGAGTGGTGTTTTGTTTCATTCACGCATGTTTAACACACAAATCCTACATATTTAGGCTTCTGTGTTCTCTCAAACCAAAACACGCTGTTCCACCTTATGATGTCATAAATGGTGATAAGGAAGTGCTCCCCTGTGTTTTTAAGCTAATGGCTAACTCGGCTAACACTAGTGAGTGCCGTGATGACTTATTTGCGCTTGTATTAATTAAATATGGACACAATTCTAGTTTTTATTGAGGTCAAATTAAAGGCCAAACCTTTAGCAATTAAAGTACACCCTGGTTTATGTAATTTGCAGCCAGCCTGTAAGATAATATATCATGTGAATTTAATTTGGGTTTTTTCCTTTGACCTTGTGCAGGTCAGGTCTTTCCCCCTCCCTTTGTGATGGTAACTTCAAATGTGAGTCACCTGTGATGGCGAGCTAAGAATACACCACCTTGTGGTAGGAGATGGAACTGTTTTCTATTTTGCTGGATGTAATTATTTCCTTATGAACTTTTAAACTAAGTCTGAAAGACTTTGGCCCCATTTCACAAAGGAGGTTCAATAAACCTTGGGTTTAAGAGTTAACTCAAGGTTAATCTCCCCTGAGACAGACAACTCAGTTTTCAGTTTCATGAAGCAGGTTTGGAGCAGAGTTAGAAAACTCAGAGATAGTAAACCCTGAGTTTAGCAGGGGACACAAGACTTTATCAATGGATCCCAGAAAAGAGCATTTATCATGGCAACGGCAAACCAGAGGAGGCTTCCATCTTAGAGGGATAGTCATGTGACTGTGGAACATGCTTTGAACAGGTCTGTCAGGTTTAATATAAAAAAATGTGGAAGAGAACATTGTTTAATCAATTTATACTATTTTAGTATGCATATACAAATACAGTTACTCAAAAGGCCCACATAATTTTGCTGCAGCCTACTCACATGAAAACTAACATTTAAAATGACAATTTTAATATTTGATTTCAGATTTTAAATTAAATATCTAATTAACTTTTTTTTTTTTTTTTTTTTTGCTAATCTAAGATGTTGAGAGCTGTGTAGCTTATTGAGTTTTTATGTATCCTACATAAAGTAATAGTGTACATTAATTAAATTGTGTAAAATGTGATCTATAATGCAAATGATTTGCACTTCCCAACACACTTTGGTGCATAGAGCGATAAAAAAAAAGTATTTGAGTAAAATACGTGTAAAGTAAGTAAGTATAAATGAATGCAAGTTAAATCATTAAACTCTTACTAAGTCTCATTAAGTGCACTTGGTCCATGTGTGACTGTCCAATCAGAGCTCTCCTTCAGGAGCAGACTCAGGCCATGTCTCAATTCGACAGTTGCACACTTTGAATTACTATTTGAAGTATCCGGCCGACGAAGAATACTCCTCCGTGTAGCCTCCATCAACTGCAAAGGCCGTGCCGAAAAGGGACAGGCCTACGCCACAGAGCGAACATCAACCTCTGCCTGTGCGCTTACGTTACGGCGCTTGTGTAAGTCACCTAGCAACCATGACGGCTGCTGACTAATGAGCTATATGGCTGCTGACTCATGACCTAAAGGTGTAAAATGGACACTGAAATAATACAATTTTTTTATTGTATATTATTTCATTGAAGAAGAGTTAAGGTATCGTTGCTGCAGGCGTTTATTTCTGTCTGAATGACTGAATAAAGTAAGGAATTAATCATTCTCTTTGAATATCAATAGGCAAATAGAACATTCTAGGTGATTTTTTTCCAATTGTAGCTAGTATTACATAGCTTTAAGAAACTATACCTTGTTTCTCCTGTAGAAGAAGTCACGCACAGTTCATAATGGTAATAGCAGTGCACGAAGTGTGCTCGGATGCATGCATCATTCACGGCCGATCTCCATGGAAATGCTGGGCACATTTGTTGGCCACATTTGTGGGGTGCATGAAATGGGACAGGCCTTGTCGTGCCGGAAGTGACATAAGTGCCCTTCAAACGCAGCCGACGAAGTGTGCAATCATCAAATTGAGACATGGCCTCAGTTTATTATGGTAATTTACAATGTGAACCTAACCTGGTCCAGAGCAGGTTAGGTTCACAGGGTGAATTACCGTAATGACTAACTCAGGGTTTAGATTAACTCTCTCAGTTGACCTGAAAACTGAGCTGAGCTCTTTTCAAGGTTAATAAAGCCTGAGACTCACCCAGCTTCTTGAAACAGGGCCACTCTCTGTTAATTTCCCACATTTGAGTTCAGAATATTGCGTGGGCTGGCCCTGCCCCTCTGCTGTGGTCAGGACTCATGATGGATGCCCCGAGCTCCGGCCTGCAGTCGACTCAGTGGAGGGTATTGATCTCAGGGGAGAGCGTTTCGTGGCTCCCCCTGCATGTCCCAGGGTCTTGTCTCTCAGGCTTAAACTTTCTTTTTTCATGAGTCACTTTGCCGCTCGTCTTCACAATAACATCCTGCTTTATTGGACACAATCCTAGAAGTGACAAGGCAGGAAACCCAATTCGAGTTTCAATAAAAGCATGGCTGCAGGCTCGGACGGGTGAGGAGGAGGAGGGGGGGAGGTTCGATGAAGAGAAACACTGCGTGATGCTGCTGCATGTGTCCGTTTGATAATATTACAATAACAGAAGCACACTTACAATATTTACACAAAGGGAAAGATATTGGAACAACCTGACTACTGTAAAAATGCCCAGTTTGTTTTGCTCATTATTGTGTTTTATTTATGTTTATTTAATATAGTCATCTTTATTTAAAAATGCATTACATAACTTTTATGGAAGAAGGAGTTCCTCCTTGTCTCCATGGAGATGTTTAAACAGACAACACAGACCCCTCGCAGGCTGTCTGACAGCTCCTGTTTAAGTATATGATAATGAGATACATCACATGTCTCTCTTAACCTGACTATCCTTATGACGGTGCCTCATCTGTGCAAGTTCAGTATCATGGTTTGGTTGGAAAGACTTTGTTCAAGCCATGATGCAATGCATGCTATTATATTTTATTTATATTTAGATGTGTTGTGGTTAAAAGGAAATGATTTCATTAGAAAGTCATACAATAATTTAAGTTATTTATTGTATAGCCAATTGCTTAAAGAAGAGCAAGAAAACTTGTTTTAAAATTCTATGAAAAATGAAAAAGGATTCATTAATTTGACCAACATATTTTCCTTTGTGGATGTGCTTTAGGGTAATTTAATTGGACACCCCTGTGCAAACCACTACACCAAAGTGGGAACAGAGTTGGCTGACCTAAGCTCCTTATGCAGACACAACCATAGGTTTGAGGCTCTAAATGAAAAAGCAATTCTCACTTCATGGAGAGAAGTTGGGTTTAAGAAGAGTTATTTTAGCTGGCCATTCAACAGGGTGGCTTGATGTATAAAGTCCTTATATATTTTGATGTGGAAATGCACAGCGGACTTATTTTGCCGCAAAATGTTGCCAAAGTGTTTGCCAATATAGTCTGATGATGGAAATAAAATTTGGGTACCACAATTTTACATGGGCTCTGCTGACAGGCACTGAGTGGTACTCACACGTCACATCAAAAAGCTTCTGTGCACTCCCCCATCAACCCAAAACATGCACAGTAGGTTAACTCATCCAGCTAAGGTAGTGCCGACTAGCTCAAAATTTGGAGATGGGTCCCACTGCTGACTGATTATGCCAGTATCACAGAAGGATGGGTCAAATGTAGAGCCCATTTCCTTATGGAGACTATAAAGTGTACCTTATATAACAAACACGTGCAATGAGGAATTTTGTGTGTGTGTTGTTGTATGTCGCACTTTATCACCGAAGTAAGTTCCTAGTCTGTGAGCTCTGCTCACGGACAATGGCAATAAAACTTCTTCTGATTCTGATTCTGATTCTGAATTAGATGTGGTAGAAGTTGAGAAAACTAAACTGATATAGAAAAAAATACCTGAAGAAGACATATTGTGCTTGCATCTGCTATATAGACACCCATGCATCATTATGTCATAATTTGCACATTTTAAATTGCAATATTCATCTAAAACAACTTAGTTTCCTAACTTGTTAGAAAACTGGTTCCCAATGGGAGCTGATGTTGCCATACACGTTATGACAACTTAGCGCCGCATGCTATCGCCACTTCCGATGGATAGCTGCAGATCAGTGAGTAGCAGATGTTTTGTTTTTTTTTCTTTTTTATCAAAATGACAAAGTGATGCTGCAGAATCCTACTCATATCACAAATTTAGAAAATAAAACTGGAAAAAGAAGTAAGTACAGAGTAGATCGAAGTAATGACCTTCTGAATACAAGAGATTAAAGCTTACTCAAACATGCATGAATCCCTCTAAATACAACATAAGGTAAAAGAGAAGGGAAACAATTATAACATGGATGCAAGCTCTAAAAAGTAACATTTGCAGAATAGGTCTGCTTTTTAAGTACTCTTACTTTGTTATATTTGGCATATGCCATTCCAAGGTCATATGCTGAGTTTTACTAATGCTTCTCTTTTCCACATGGGACCAGAGCTCCAACACTCACGTTATGGTTTCACATTTTTATTGCAAATGGAAAACACAAACTTTTGCTCCGCTGTATTACATTAGCAGTCAGGAGGCAGCTGTCGTGGCATTGTTTGCATTTCAAATGGTGCAGATTTTCACAGAGATGGAAAGGCTTTATGAGAGCGTGTAGGAGCGGAAAAGTGAATACGAAGAGCAGATAGACTTGTGTGGAGATGTGGTGAAACTGTCACGTTTTTGTCACAGCTTTGCACTGTGGTTCGGTCCAGATATGACTTTATTATGATCAACCTTTTACACCTGAATGTATTTGCAAAATCCATCTAGCTATGTTTACATCACAGGTCTTATTCAAAGCTGTGGGGCATTATTTATGTGGTTATAAGACCCAGTTTTGTATCATGTTTTTTTTTTTTTTGTATATTTAAGAGAATTGCCATATGAGATGGGTGATGTAGGTTTGTGGGCTGAGCATTGTACTGCTGACCGTAAGGGCCCGGCAGAGATGGCAAAATTACTCAGACATGCATGGATGATATCTCTACAACCACTTCTGGCATGTCTGTGATGAGGAAACAACATTATAACATGGTAGAAAGCACCATTATACCCCCTCTTTAACAAACCAAAAACAGAGCAGAGAAGGATGGAGTTTGAGAGAAGAAGTAAGCTATGCAGGATTTGTGTGTTAAACATGTGTGAATGAAAAAAAACACAACTCCAGATATGTTTTTTAATGAGGAAACATAACATGTATCAGGAATTAGCGTGATATGGGCCATTTAACTTAACGATCTGGACAATGGTGCAGATGGTATTTCAGTCTGAAGACATGTGTAGAGCGCCTCCTGTGTGTGTGGCATGTCCTCACAGCTGCAGCCTCTCCCTGCGATTTGAGGCAGAACGCAGTGAAATAATGAAGTCCTAATCTGCTGAATGGGTCCGCACTTCAACCTTCAGCTCAAATGAGATCTCTGCCATTTACATATCAATCTCATTTCCTGTTTCTCTGCATCTCCACTCCTCTTTCCCCTTCTCTCCATCACAGCAACCACTATCCATAATTCTCACGGTCTCACACCAAATCCAGTCTGGAGCAAAAATTATCATGAGCTTGGACCCAGGGATGTAACTCTTTAAGAAGACTTGTATCTGCTATATAGTTATAATCTATGACACCTGTGGATCATTATGTTATAATTTGCACTTTTGACATCGCAATATTCCTCTAAAACGATGTAATAAAAGAAACAAAGTCTGCTTCCACATTAGAAATCTACGGTGCCCAATGAGAGCTGACGTAACCATAAAGCTCAGTCACATCAAAGAGTTGGAACCTAGCTGCAGATCATGCTAGCAAACTGCAGATTTTTTTTCTTCCATTTATACCAAAACGATACACGACATGTGTCTCACTGATTAAGAAGATAGAAGAAGGAAGTACAGAGAAGTGGGTGTATACCTGGAACGAAAACGGGAGTTGATCAGAAATACAGCATCTTGAAAATAAGCAAATAAAGATTTCTCAACATGCACGAATCTGTCCAAATGTAACTGCAAGAGTGTAAATGGTGAGAGGAAATAACTGTAACATGGTTAAAATCTAAAACCTATTTTGAATAATAGGTTTGCTTTAATCATTTTACAGAGTGGTTAGCATTGAATTCATAGCAAGAAGGTTCTTGGTTTGAGTCTTGTTTTGTTCCTTTTTTATGGGATCCAAATCTTTTGAATCTAATCATTTCAAAAAGCCATTTAAAAGACAGGTTCTTACTATTTATTTATGTGACAGAAGTCAGTGTGAGAAGAGATTAATCACAGAGAGAAATGACCAAGGCTCAGATTTGTGTAAAATGGTTCAAACTGAGACTGTGTTTACCCTTTGAAATGATGCATAATGTAAGTAAAATGTTGCATTAAAAATAACTTTTTAGGATGCTAAATATGTTTTTATGTGCACAAATCTCTCACTCATGTTGCCTGCTCTGCTTCTGGCTAATTCTTGTATTGGTTCAGCATCAATCAGTATAAAAATGCATACAAATTTGGAAGAAGAAGATTTGGTTCATTTAAAAAATACGATCCAGTTCCAACCGTTCACACTGAGGAACTGTTAGAAGGAGCTGACTCGTTCACAAACATCACATCACTAGTGAATAGGTCCCACTAAACAGTAAACCGCACTTCATACCATACAGTTGTCTTACCTGTCCAGCCAGAACCACACACTTTACATAGTGGGCCTGGATATGAATCTTGTCTCTCCAATTTTAGATAGCTGTGATTTACTGGTGGATAAACCAATGAGAGGGACACAGCAAATTGTCATAGAAATTAAAGAGGAAGTATTATGCAAATCTTTTTATTTTTTATTTAGCTTTATACCATATTATAATTTTGTTCCCTTATCAAAAACATGCGTGAAGGCTTTATATGTCATCCATGCATGTTTGAGAAAACCAGCGATTTGTCCTGGGCCTATTCAAACCCTCTTTACAGTTAGCTGTAAGATTCTGCGCAATGCCCAGCCCACAAGCCTTTCTCCATAAAAATATAAAAACACAATCTAAATATATTATGAGTTAGCAGTTAATACCCCATAGCAGTAAAATACCCCTTTCTTTGTAAACACTCGTTGTTTAACAATGAGTGCCCTGGATAACTCCGCCTCCAGGAAGTGCTAATCCAATGTGATTTCTGTCTCTATAATTAATATTCTGCCTTTGTGTCAGTTATTATTCTTGATCACGATAATCATGTCCAAGAGTCTGTTCCTAACCTTCACATGATGGTTTAAAATGCACACTTTTCCTGCTGCTTGGATTAGAAACAGAACTATAAAAGCGTGAAGTTATGAAAACAAAAAACATGCTCTCTGCATCGCTGTCTTTGATATAAAGTGCCATATATGGGAAAAAAAAGTGAAACTTAAGTGCCTGCCAGTCCACATGAGGATCATCTGTGCTCCTCTGGTCCATTTGTTTGTGTATTTGATTTGAGCTATAACTGAACAGATGTCATGAAGGCTAATGCAAAGCATGTTTTAAAATGGGAATTAAGAAAGTTATACGAGTGACAGCGAAGGAGCACACATGCTCGATCTGGCTTTGCCCTGAACCCAGCCCAATCCAACAACACAGCAGGGAAATCTACTTTATTTTCAGTTATTTTTAATCATTATCCAACATTTACTCACATTATCATTACAATAACATTTTATTACATATGAACTAAAGTTAAAAAAATATATAATTGTAGTAGTATAAGCTACTGAAAAATAATTTAAGAAAATCATCTTGGAACCTTTGGAAACCACTGGTCTAACCTGTCAAATGGAAGCGTACGGTCTGGAGACTGGATGGTTGTTTGATTTCAGGTATCATTCTTTGGAATAGATGGATTAGAATTGACCAAAGGTGTTTGTAGAACTCAGCAGGGAAGCCATCCAGACCTGGAGAGGTGTTATTGGGCATTTTTGTCCATTGAGTCAAAAAATTTTCAGTCATTGATTCTTCGCAAGTTGTGGTAGAGTGAGTTTTCTGAGGAATGAATCTAATATTACTTGGGATTCTGATGTTTTTATTCTCTAATGCCTGGTTTCCACTGCAATGTTTTTTTTTTTTTTTTTCCTTCCTTGTATGTAACACTATACAACATGATGAATTTAAAGGTCCTATAGTGTGCAGAATTTACTTTTGTGATATTTTAGTCATTTTGTAATGTTGTTACCTCATCAAAAACATACATGTGTTTTTTTCATTCACACATGGTTCAGTAATCCTTTATTATTAGTCTGTCTACATCTCCAAAGCTCATGTAGTGGTAGTTTAGTGTATGGGTTCAGTAGAGATTGTCAATTCCAGGGCTGAAATTCAAATTCATCCAAATTATTGTAATGAAGGTGTATGGAGTTTAAACATACAGTGGAGCACTTCCTGTATTACAGAGAGCACCCACACAGAGCACCACATCACTGTCAGAGCAGCCACACCATTGTCAGAGCGCCGACAGAGCACCCGCACCCTGATGGAAGAGTGCCCAGAGAGCACCCACATAGATGACCCATTGTTAGAACACACAGAGCACCTACACCTCTGTAGGAGCATCTGTGCAGAGCACCCACACAGAGCACTGACTTTATCTGGGCCTGCACAGAGCATCCACACCACCATAGTGTCAGAGTACCCAGAGAGCCCCCACACAGAGCACCCACAGACTATGCATAGAGCACCCTCACCATCATCAGAGTACCTACAGAGCCCCCACACAGACCACTGACTTTATCTGGACTTGCTCCTCCATCAGCTGGGTGCCCCTCTGGCTTCACAAGAAAAAGTTGTTAGAGCACCCACACCCTCTGTCAGAGCACCTACAGAGCACCCACAGAGCACCCACACTCTACTTTTATAGCACCCACACTCGCTGTCAGAGCACCCACACTACCCTACCGTCAAGGCAGCCACAGAGAACCCACTGTCAGAACGGCCACCGGATAAGGGTGATCATTTCTTTATTCAGGCAAAGATTTCCAGGATATTGCTGGTGTTTGGAGCAGGAGAACGAGGGTCTGACGGAGATGAATGAATTTAATATATGTGTCGTCTGAAGCGCAGATGACCCTCGATACAGCTGCTCTGTCACAGGAGGGTATCCATGGTGATGGGAGGGATGTGAGGGCTAGGCAGATGTGTGGGTACTCTTTGTGAGTGCTCTGACAGTGGGTTATGGGTGCTCTGTACGGGTGCTACCAAACCCTACAAAATCTTAATAAAAGTATAAAAGAAGTATTCAGGAACAAGAATATACAATATGAATAACTAATCATTCTAAGGGGATGAGTTATTTGCTCTCCACAGCATGGGTAAGCACATTGAAGCTCTGGTATGTTTTCTTTCACTTTAACAAAGAGGAACAAAACAATGAAAAAACATGTGCCAGTTAGCGGTGGAGGATCTGGGTGTTTCTTACCCTCTGCAGTTGAATGCCTCTTCTATTCTAGGCTAATACTGCAACCGGTGCAGCTCCGAAGTATCGAGGAGCTCCGACTGCACGCCATGCAGTCCGGTGGTGCCAATGGATGTGCTGGAAGTCTTTTTTATCTAGACGTCAGAGCCGTCTTTTCCCTTAATAAATGGTTAGTTATGGCACATACAATTTCAAAGGCGGTGACACAACAGCACAGCAGACCACTGCTCTGAGTGTCGCCACAACAATACTGCTTCCACACTGCAGTCACAGTTTGACCGGGTGTAGTCTGAGGTATAACAGAAGTGGACTAAGGGAGTGTGACGTCACCCATAGCATTCGGTTGCAACCAAGTGAAGCTCCACAAGACTAGCGATTATAGTGGCTTATCTGCAGCCAGGGACCATATTTGGAAATCCTAGAATGAAACCAAAGAGCCAATCAGGAGCAAGACTATTGAAGGTACACGCCCCCTCCTGCTCACACCATGGGCGGGTGCTTAGCAATAAGGCTGCCAATCAACCTGTTGAGAACATTGGCGGGAGCAATCTCAGGGAAAACAGTCACTTGATTGGTCTGTTATTAATGTTCATGTTCACCATGTAGAGTGGGTTAATATGAATATTTTAAAACCAAAAGGATAAGTGTAACAGAGGCAGTTAGAGAGAAAGGGATAATATATTTTTCAATAGAAGTCAATTGGAACCAGAGCTCAAAAGAACCACTTCGCGCCCATGCTCACTTCCTATTTGGAATGTGCTGGCTAGTGCGTTAGCTATGTCCATTTATAGATACAGTCTATGGCTACACTGTTGTAATACAGCACTGCTTTTAGTACACCAGATGTTTTTATTGTTTGGGAGAATTAGTGGTATGTAGGTACTCTGGGTACTCTCTCTGGACTGTATGTCCCAGGGATTCCTGCTATGGTAATCTGTATAAGTGGTATGTGGGTATTATGTTAGGATAATCTAATGATCTGATGAGTTGGTCCCGTTGATGTACAGTGGAACTAACAATGGGGTTTGAGCACCCATACTGCACTCAGTATTAGCTGGGATGTTCACAATGGGAAGGGTGTTTAATTTGGGTACTATGACAGCAGTGTTATTGTTCTCTGTGTGGGTACACTGTTCAGGTACTGTTTCTGGATCGGACAGACAACTTTGGTCTTATCAGGTTTCCGACTGTGCAGAGTCAGCCGTTTATAGCCACCGCAACAGGCGATGTTTTATTATCAGGCGACACTGGAGCAATAACTGCAGCTTTTATGATGGAAGTGTAAAAGGATGACACATGGAGGAAATATGAGCCAGTTATTGTTGAACAAGACGGCCATTTTCCTGCACGATTAAGATTAGTTACAGCCTAATATTGCACAGGGAGGCGTTGTCTTTATCTTATGTCTAGAAAAGCAAGATGAATTTAACCACTTTCTATACATTCTCTGGTGTGCTTTAACAGGAACTACTAGTGTAGACTATTAGGCATAAATAATATTATACCATGATCATTTTACTTTATTTTGAATTGTATTACAATGCTCATTCATCATTACTGCATTACTCACTGCACTGGAAATATCATATTTTCAATCTTGTTTTCAATCTTCAAGTACTGTGCATCTTTAAACATGGAAACAGCTGTTGCTAACATGTGCTGGCTTTGTTTCACTTTGATTTTATAACATATAATATGCACTTAATTGTCCTTCTATGGAAATTTGTCCTTTGCATTTGACCCATCCTTTAATGCCACCAGGGCAACATGTCAGGAGATGTGAGCGCCGTAGTACAGTTTGCATTTTGGGTTGATGGAAACTAGAGGAAATCCACCCAGACACAAGGAAAAACATATAAATTCTACAGAGAAAGCCCCAGGAGACCTTGGAACTGATCGGAACTTTCTTGCTGCCAACAGCAAAATACAGCAGTTTATCACAAGATCAAGTCAGTGTTTGGTGAGAGATTATTATTTTATTTTATGTTTATATCTGCTTTTTTGTTGTCTTGTTTTCACCTGAGTCCATGTTCTCTCTTGTCCAATCACCTTGTTGCATTGTGTAGCTCCTTCTTATAGGTAAACTGTACCAAACCGAAGGAAGGCAGACCTCTAGCTAGTCCGCTTCAGGGTCAGCTTCGGATCCTTCAAATTGTCTGGTACAGTTCACCTAAAGAGGGGGTATTTTACTTCTATGGGGTATTAACTGCTAACACATAACACATTTAGATCACCACGTTACCTTTTATTGTTTTGAAATTGCGATATTCACTGAAAACAGCATATTAACATGTTTTATAAGTTTCACTTTTGATTTTGATGGTCTGAGACCACACTTCCTTTACGCCTTACATTAGGTCATTACCCCTTCAGAGCTCTATTACAAAACAATCAGTGTGTTTCATCCCACTAATGAAACTACTGCACATCGCATAAGGTTTGTCCAGTTGATGTGTACAGTTTTGTGTCATGTTTTTGAAAACTGTCATATGGGAGCATGGATAATGTAGACTGATGGGCTGAGCATTAAACAGGATCTTACAGCTAATCATAAGAAAAGTTCGAATAGGGCGAACAACATTATCACATGCTAGAAGACAGTTTCTGGCCATAAATATCTAGTCCAAAGTGAACCAATCAAAACAAGGCTTTTGAGGACAATACCCATAAATGTAATAAATCTTCCTGAAGTAGAAGGGGATACGATCAATGGTCTGTCTGTGTGAATAGAGCCAATTAGTTTTTACTTAGATTTATTTTTATTAATTTTATTTTGAAACAGTCCCTGTCCCATGAATATGTACCATTCATGGGAAAAAGCCACCATATTTAAAGTGGGACTAAACACCTAAATTCTGCCCACAAGCACATTTCAAATAAAGCAGATAAACGGGGCAGTGCCTGGAGGACTCAAGAAAAGAGCAGGGGGGAGAGGAGTGGTGGGATCTGGACATCCCTTAAAATGCTTTACATCAACGAATCTCTCACCCATTCATCCACCAATGTATGCAGACGCTGAGGACAAGGTGGGTTAAGTGTCATGCCCATGGACACAATGACACAACGACAGCATTCATCTGTGGGAGTTAGAATTTGACTGCCAACCTGTGGGTCAGAGGCCACTCAGCCAATGCTGTTTATGTCAAGAGCAGGAATCAAACTGACAGTCTTCTGGACAAACGTTCTACCAACTACTGAGCTACTGTTGCGTCAATGAGTTACTATATTGTATGAGCAGCTCTTGAGGTCAAAATAAGTCCACTGGAACTAGCTACATGCATGCCAGTTGTTGCTACCTTTACCCAAAGTTGTGAAAAGCGCTTATCATATTGGTGAATAATTACAATGATGTGAGGAATAACTTTGGACAGCAAACTGTTTAAAATTACCTAGCTCTGTTTTTCAAAATTGGACACCTTTAAACATAGCTTTTCCACCTCCATCCTTTGAATTGCATGTGTATATATCCTCACTCTGTCTTCTTAGTCTCTGTCCTCTCTCTGGTCTGAATGCAGATCTGCTTGCACATTTCCATCAGACGTGACCTTGAATACATTTAGTGTTCAGCTTTTGGACCGCTCGCTTTCCAATCCACCTGCTGCTATTTTTACTCCACAAACTTGCTCCTCTCTCTGCATAATGTCTCCGTGCCCCTGGCCTAACCTGGCTCTCCCTTTGGCGGGCTCCCACAGTGGAATCTCAGCTTAGGTCATTGGGGGGTAAGGTTGATAGGTCAGAGAGCGGGTACACAGGTACGACTATCTGTCCTCCAATGAAATTTTAAGTCTGTCCTCCTTTTAAGTGACTGATTTGTTTTCCATGTATTTGAGCAAAATGTGTCTTGCCCCAGTACAGCTATATTGTATAAGCAGCTCTTGAGGTAAAAATATATCCGCTGTGTACTGTCTGTATCTTATTATAAGGCCTTTTATCAGAGTATCAGGAGGTGTGCAGTTAGCGTGCTAGTTGCTAGTTTTATCGTCACAGGAAAACTCAACTTTGGCCTCCGAATGTTGTGAAAGGTGCTTTGTTATTGTGGTGACTAAACTCATTGCGATGATTTTTGCCCCTCATTTGGTCATTTCTGTATAAGGTGATCATATTTGGTTATGATTTTTGTAACATCACACATCAACTAATTAATTCAAGTGCCTATGACAGATTAGACTGCAAGTTTTACTAAAACACATTTAAGATTTGCTTAAAAATGTCAAACCTTTTTTTCCTCAGTTTGGCCATTTTTTGGGTTAAAAAGTTACTTTTTGATTGAGATCATGACATTTCATTTATTTATTAGTTAATTTGAATAGGGACAATGCACATTAATCAACATTTCTGTAAATGTGCCAGTATTAGCTATACAGCTAGTTTCCAGCTGCAGTCCCTATGGCAAGATGTAAAGTGCCACCACACATAAAATACAAAGTTAGTATAAATAGTTTGGTTATTAGTAAAATGGGGGGGATGGTCGGGGAATTTCATAACAGTGTACAACCATGCTGTACACTGGACCAAAGCACCTCTAATGCACACAGAAATGATGATTTGGCAAATACAAATATAAGAAAACACATTTATTTAGTTGAAATAATGTTTAAATTAACAGAAAAATGTGTTTCTTACATGTAATTTTTTCCTAATTTTTGGATAGAATTCTCCCTAGCATGAACTCTCTACTTTCTGTGATATTTTTTAACTTTTCTTTGTAAATTGCTTCTTAATTGGTGTAAAACTATACAACAGGAATTCATGATAAAATGTGTTATGTGCAGGGGTTAGGGTTAGTAGTTAGGGTTCAGTTCAATTCAAATTTATTTATACAGCACATTTAAAAAGCAACTTAAGCTGCTCAAAGTGCTTCACATAAACGGCAATAAAAACTAATATACAGAGTTAGAGTTTAAACAGTTGTTCAGTCTGAATCATTCTTAATAAGCCATTTGTTCATTATGATTTAAGTCTTTGTTCATGCTTTTGAAAGTGCTTTTTTCTTGAAAGTGTATAATAAAGTGCTATCGAGTGCTATCCTTTCATCTTTTGAACGTAGAAGCTTAGCACAACCAAACTTCTCACTGCTGTCATTTCAATGTCTTCTGCAAAAGGAAAGCAGCATGCCTTACCCTAGCAACATTGGGTTAGGTAAATTATTAATCCCATGTGTCACTGCAATAAAAAAATAAAATAAAATGAAATAAAATAAGAGATCATCAAAAATATATCGTGACTTTTTAACCCTGGCCAGACTTTAGCTCCAAAGTTCACATAGTCCTGTCTGGCTGCTGGGGTATGACGTAGCCCTATAAATCCACAAACCTAGGAGCATAGGAGTACTGTTGGTTATTTGTGGTCTGCAGTGGTCAGGGTTTAACGAGAAGCAGAGTCCAGACAGTCTGCCTGCTCTCAGCGCCCCCTATCACATAATTACCTTTATTACACTCAACCCAAGGAGGAGCTTTAAATGTCGCTATGATTATATTAAGGAGCATGCAGCATTATTGTCTGTGTATATTTATTTAATACCGCATATCAAGGCAGTGCATCAAGGGCTTAGCTGTAGAATGAATGTACAATTATGTGTAACTAGGAGAAAAGGATTTATTCAAAAGCTTTCATATAAATTTAATTTGCAAACAATGGTTGCGTTCAATAAAAATCAGGGGCTTGGGAGGCTTGGAATGTACTCTTTGTAAATCAGTGTCTTAAAAGCCATTATGCACCTTTAAGTTTTATCATATATACTAATACTTTGCACTGCATCAGCGCACAAAACTGCTGTTGGGCCAATAGGACTGCTCCCCGCACA
This sequence comes from Periophthalmus modestus, assembly GCA_019594935.1. Taxonomy (NCBI): domain Eukaryota; kingdom Metazoa; phylum Chordata; class Actinopteri; order Gobiiformes; family Gobiidae; genus Periophthalmus; species Periophthalmus modestus. The sequence goes on from JAIEZT010000107.1 coordinate 8,149,578, forward strand.
CTTTGCACGCAGCAAGTGAACATGGGGAAAAAATCATACATACTGCTTTGTTCCCCGTTATCCGTGGTTGCCGTGGTTTTAGTTTGTTGCTCTTGTGGCTGACTGGCTGGCACACTGAGCAGTTTTTAGACTTTTAATTTTTTTTTTTTCCTTACATTTTTTAAGGATGGAAGTTAAGGACTATTGGATTGTGAGATTTCAGCAGTTTATTTTTCTTGTGTCCATGATGACTCTGCTATGCTAATCAGCTAGTTCTGGAATACTACAGACTTCATGCAACAATGCAACAATCTCGTCTGTTGCCAAGAGTGAGACTTGGAAGTGGCTTTCCTGTTGTGTCTCCAGATTTCACCTGGCTCCCCTTGGACACTGTTGTGATGCCTGGGCTTCAGGACAGAGAGGAGGGCCTTTTTTGTTACTCTCCTCAAACTCCCCTGACACATTGCCCCTCGGAAACATATAAAATGATATTGATTGATTGATCCAAAGTTGAAATTGTGCAAGCCCCTGCAGCTTTTGAGCCAGATGTGTGGAAGCATTTTAGTTTTGCCATTTCAACAAACACTTAAGGGAATAAGGTCACAGATGATGGACTGAATATAAGTTTCGTTCAGCCCAAGGAACTCTTCTTTGGTTAGATTTTATGGCAGTTGAAAGTCTTAGCACCTACTGTGTGAATTATTTACAATATATACAGTAATGAAGAAAAGGAAGGAAAAATAAAATGCTACAGTTTAGTACTATCTATTTAAGCCATAATTGACTTTCCTTTATCCAGTCCCAAGTGGTGGCCTCCTTCCAATCTGTGTTCTGAGCAAGTCTTCCCCAGTGATGTACCCAATGTCCAAAAACCATCTTGCTGCATTTTGTGTCTAAACTTTATGCGCAATTTATAACTATCACCATAAATACTTGAAAACATCTCTTGCCAAATGTAAAATACTTTCCACTCTTGTCCATGGGAGCTTTAGTTTTCTTATCTACAGTCCAGAAAATACAAGCAACATGTGGAGTCATTTACAACACATCATCCAGGATTCTCTCGTAAAGAAAGTCCCATTTGGTCAAAAAACTTTACAGTGCCACATAACAACACAGGGGCACAAGAAATATCAAAGTACATCACGGAATATAGAGTGTGAGATTTTTATGTCCATTTTCAGCAGTAGATCACAAGGGTTTCCAAAGGTTAGTGGTTAAGTATAAAATGCCATCATGGGCACACTTTAGTCAAATGGTGTTCGCTGCTCTCTACCGTGAGACAAAGCTGATGTTATGGCGGGTCTTAAGCTGTCAGAATGCATCACTGTTACTGCTGATGTGTGGAAAGAGCGACTCAAAAGCTACATTACTATTATTACAACATGATAATCCATGTCATGACTACAAGGAATAGCTCACTGGACACGGTGGAACACTACCTAATGTGAAATAGCCTCTTAGGACACAGCTGACATCGCAAATGTTAGGACCTTGTAAAGCTTCTCACACCAATAAATAAGGCCACAACTGTGCTCTGTGATGAATCGCAACCAACAATATCTTTCATTTCACCGCTCAAACAAATGATTCAAGACAGCCTGACTTAACACGCCCATGACTCAAATGCCACTGCTCAGATGAAGGCAGGCATAAGGACCTGTGAGACAGATACAAAGGAGAGGAACAACAGTTATTGTAGGGGAACAGTTCATTGGAGCGCCGCTTTTGGACCTTGCACCGTCTATGCAGAGAGAGGGAAGTGTAGATATAGTTAAAAAACATCATATGCATGTATTTTTAACACTGTAAATAAGGGAAAGGAAAATGATAAAATATGATTAAAGTGGTAATGTAATGTCTGTTTGTTTTTTGAGGACCAGGATGAGGATGTACTGCCACATCAACCCCAACAGCCAACTAACAGCTCTGAACAGCAGCAGTGAGAGCTCCACTTTTTCTCCAGAGAGCACGCCCTTGAGGACTTCCTTGTGAGCAGTAGTGACACGCAAATGGAATTTGTGCAGAAATTGACTCATATTTTAAAGAATCCTGGGTTTCTCTGTCTGCTTGCAGGGCAATACTTTGTGCCTGAGCGACCTGTAAGTTTTACCATACATACAAGTACAATATATATCAATGGTAAACATTTCCATAAGGGATGTAATGGTACTGGAGATTTTTGCGTTGGGTGTAGTATTTAAACAGCATCTATCTGGCAAAAATATATATAATTTTAGTTTTTCCAATAGAACAACACATTGATAATGATTAAATCCTCTGTTGGACCAATAGGAACACACGCTGTACACTGTTCACATGTGAATATAGCAGAAGTTGAGATTGTTCAAGCCCTTGCAGCTTTTAAAGATCCTATACTACACCAAATTGACTCTTGTGAGCTTTAAGGCATGTTAAAATGTTGTTACTTCATCAAAAACATACCTGCTTAATTTTCCCTTCTATTCAGTAGATATTGGCTATTCCCGGACTGAAATCATCCAAATGATTCTAGATAATGTGTATGGCCTTTAAAAGTACAGTGAAGCACTTCCTGTTTTACCACATGACATCACAAGGTGGAACAGAGTGGTTTCTGTTTGAGAGAATTCAGCTTAAATATACAGGGTTTGTGTGTTAAATATGCGTGAATGAAATAAAACACAACTCCAGGTATTTTTTGATGAGGAAACATTATAACGCATATCAGAAAATAGTGTAATATAGGCCCTTTAAGCTGGATGTGTGGAAGCATTTAAGGTTTAGGTCTAAAAAGGGAAACGGTTGCAGACAGATAATGAACTGCAAGTGCTGCCACGCTACAGTGCAGTGTTGTGCTGGGCCTTAAGCAGTCACAGTGCATCTCTATTACTACTGATGGGTGGACTTCACGAGCGACCCACAGCTAAATTACTACTACTGCACATGTTTGGACGAGTGAGTGGAGATGAAAAGTTACATTTTACAAACTGGCTGCTCAGTGAATCACACATGGGTGCTAACAAAGCTCAAGTGTTAAAATCTGCAGTAAAATAGTGAAAACTGGAAGATTGCTGTAGTTACTGACAATGCAAGTAATATAAGAGTAGAAATAAATTAGTTTTTTCTACACGCTAAACCTGGCCTCCCAAGCGGGTTGAAAGGTAGACTCTGCTATCCGTGCTGTCCACCAAACAGAAACTACAAAAACTTCTTGTGCACAAACTGAATCAAAGCAGTGACTAGGTGGAGTAGCTCAGTGGACATGGTAAAACGCTACCTAAAACAACAAAAGCAGTTGCTGCAGCCCTTTTGATGAACTGAGACAAGTCACATAATTAAGACAGATCTGACATCACAATGGATCTTCTCACTCCAATAAATAAGGCCACAACTGTGCTCTGTGATGATCCGCAACCAACAATATCTCTCATTTCACCGCTCAAACAAATGATTCAAGACAGCTTGACCCCACACGCCCATGACTCAAATGCCACTGCTCAGATGAAGGCAGCCATACTGAAGGACCTCTCGGACAGATAAGGAGTATGACCAGTGCATTGGAACCCTGCTTTTCAACCTTGCAACATCTATGCAACATCTTAAGACTGTATATTAGTGAAAGGAAACTGAATAAAATGCTAATGTCTGTTTATCTTTTGAGGACCAGAACCATGATTTGCTGCCACATTGCCCCCAGCTGACAGCTCTGAACTACAGCATTGAGAGCTCCACTCCTCCTCCAGAGAAGCATGGCCTAAAGGACCTATTTCGTAGTTATTTAGCAGTGGAATTCATGAACAGTGAAATTCAAACAAAAAGTGATTTATTGTAAGAATGCTGGGTTTCTCTGTCTGCTTGTCCTCTGAACTGAAGGGCAATACCTATTCTGTCTTCATTAGCAAAAACATACGTGCGTACACCAGTGCCATCAGTGCTCAGTGAGAAAAAGAACAAAAAGTAGCTTCTAAACAGACACATTTGCAACACTCACCGCTGAGATAGACTACCTCTCAGATCCCAAGTCTTCAGATAGAAGATTCCTTTTTTATCCTGACTAATGATTGTCCATAAAAAGAATATAATCCAGCATGTTGACAGCACCAGTGTGTGTGTCCTCTCTCTTCTCTGCACCGACACTTTGATCAAAACAAGCTGTATTTTTGTTGCTGGTGTGATCTGCGCTGAAGTTAACTTTTCTTCTAGAGTCAGTAGTTTAGTTCAGACACAAGAGCATTTGAACCCAGAGCTCAAAGTGCTGCAAGTCAGTCAGAGTGAATGGTCAGATAGCTCATAGGTTTATGTCTCCGAGTGTCTACATCAGTGGGCCCTAATTTGTATAACTTAGTTTTATTTCAGATCTCAGAGGGCCGGACATGGTTAGCAATTGGATGGGAGACCACTGTGAATACCAGGTGCTACACTGAGATGCTAAACTGCAACTCTGAGCGTCTGAAAAAGTGATATATAATACTAATGCACTGTTATTATTTACTTATTGTAACTGTTTGTTTTTCATGTTGAGGGAACCATTTCAAGTGACTTCCGTCATTCCCAATTGGTTTAAGTCACCAGATTGTACCAACCAGGTACCAGGTATTTTGTTGTTCCTGACTTTACTTTAATTTTGCACAGCTTTTTCCATCGTCATGATCCTAAATATTAACATTTATATAAATAACTATAACATTTATATAAATAAGAATGTGCAATCAAAATCAAGTTCCAGATACCATAAAGATTTACAATACACAAAAACTAAACACTGTGTCCGTAGGGCAACGCTACAGATGTTTGCACAGTAAGTGTCTCTGATTGTGGTCATGAACAGTGCATATATTATATTATTTGTAGAAGTGGCTATAACTATGGATTATTTTGGACTTCCTCCCAGTGGGACATGCCCGGAACACGTCCCTAGGGATGTGCCCAGGAGGGATCCTGAACAGATGCCTGAGCCACCTCAGCTGGTATTTCGGTTGCTTGTAGCCGCAATCTTGTCCTTTCGGTCATTACTCAGAGCTCATGACCATAGGTCAGGGTAGAAACGTAGATTGACCGGTAAATCGAGGGTTTTGTTTTTGGCTCAGCTCCTTCTTCACCACAACAATCCAATACAATGACCGCATCACTGCAGATGCTGCATCAATCCACCTGTCAATCTCATGCTCCATCCTTCCTCACTTGTGAACATGACCCTGAGATACTTGAACTCCTCCACTTGAGGCAGAGAATCCCCACCCACCAGCAGAGGGCAAGCCTGCTTTTTCCGGTCAAGAACCATGGCCTCAGATTTGAAGGAGCTGATTCTCATGCCAGCTGCTTCACACTCGGCTGCAAACCGCCCCAGTGCCTGCTGCAGGTCCTGGCTCAATGAAGCCATCAGGACAACATCTGCAAACAGCAGAGATGTGATGCTGTGGTTCCCAACCCAGACCCCTCCGGCCCCTGGCTGCGCCTAGAAATTCTGTCCATAAATACAGTGAACAGAACAAGTGACAAAGGGCAGCTCTGGCGGAGCCCAACATGCACTGGGAACAAGTCTGACTTACTGCTGGTAATGCGAACACAGCTCCTGCGCCGGTCATACAGGCACCGGACAGGGCCTCGGACCCCCATACTCCTGGAGCCCCAATCAAAGGACACCACGAGGGACACAGTTGAATGCCTTTTCCAGATCCACAAAAAACATATGGACTGGTTGGGCAAACTCCCATGAACCCTCGAGCTTCCTATGGAGAGTATAGAGCTGGTCCAGTGTTTCTGATCCTCCTGAATCCAAGGTTCGACTATCAGTTGGATTTTCCTCTTCAATACCCTGGAATAGACCTTACCGGGAAGGTTGAGGAGTGTGATTCCCTTGTTATTGGAAAAGCGAGGCCCTTAGCTTTGGATGTCGTTGTATCCCTAACCCATATGAGTGTTTTGCTATTGGACAAATGTATTTAAAAAGGGCTATAATGCAAAAATTATGTTTTGAGCTTTCTGTTATAATGTTTCCTCATCAAAAATAGGCCTAAAGAGGTTTTTAGATTAACTTGGCTCACCTCAGGTCAATGTGTGTCACTCTGAATTATCAATCTGGGATGGCTTTCACTGAAAGCGATCAAAAAACGTGGAATTATGTGTCGATTATTGGAATGTGATTGATTGAAGCATCACAACAGTGGAACAAGATGAAAAATCTCACTTTCGTTACATCTAGTTGAGAGAAAAGCACACACATCTTCCCTGCCCACAAATGCACAAAGCACCTTCTGCACGTTTTTCACAAACAAAATAGTCACTAAAATAGGCATCTACAAGTACAAGTACATCTTTCAGTGTTGCCGAATCACAACGTTCGTGTCAGTGACAGGGAGGAAAGTTATGGACATTCCCTATAGAGAATTTAATTTAAAAAAAAAAAAATAGATATTGTAATAAATCCTAAAGACTGTAGGGAAGGTGGCCTCTGACCCCACATGGTACTTAAACAATGTACATGCTGTCATGTTCAAAGGGAATCATGAACAATGATTTCAATATGAAGACTTATTGCTGGGGTCGGGGGCAGAGGTCACAGGTCACAGGTCAGGAACACACCCAAGACCTGTGCTGAGGGTTGCCATGGTGACAATACAGGGGTACATGCACAGTGGGGGATCTGAAGCTTCATTCTTCATTAAGGTTTTTTTTGGTTTGTTTTTTTTTTTTTCTTTTTTGTACGTGACATTATTTTTGAAAAAATTCTGTTTTCAACCAGAAGAGACTCACAGAGGCAAATGTGTTTGGTGTGATTAATAGTTTACTGAATGGAGAAACTAGAAGATTTAAAGACACTGTATTTATTTATTTATTTGATAATAACATTTATAGCTAATTTTTACAAGAAAACAAAAGACACAGGGTTCACATTATAGTTTAAAGGGCCCATATTACACGATTTTCTGATTTGTTATAATGTTGCTTCCTCATCAAAAATATATTTAGAGTTTTGTTTTGTTTGAATCACACATGTTTAACACACATATCTGCCATATTTAGGCTGAGTTCAAACAGAAATCACTCTCCACCTTGTGATGTCATGATGTAATACAGGAAGTGCTCCATTATGTTTTTTAAACTCCATACAGCTTCACTAGAATCATTTGGATAATTTCTGCCCCGAAATTACCTATCTTTACTAAACAAAAGGTAGCTGCTAAATTGAAAAGTACCACTTCATGACATCACAAGGTGGAACAGAGCATTTTGAGCTTTGCAGATGTCATTAAGGATTACTCCAACATGTATGGATGAAACAAAATACAACTTCAGGAATGTTTTTTCAGGTAACAACATTCTATAACAGGGCGTGAAGAGTCAAGTTTGTGTAATGGAGGACCTTTAACAATATACAAAGGCAAATGCAGGTCCTCACTAATTGTTTATCAGTGATTACATGTCACACTTTAACCCCCCTCCCCCCATTTTCAGCTCAGAGCTTAAGGATGTCCAGAGCTTAGCGCCCTGGAGAGAATGAAGACTGCTCAAAGATGTTTTTTTCTCAGGGGCACCTTCAAATTCTCATTGCTGGCTCCTTGTGTGATGGAGTCCGCTGCTCTGAGTGGAAGTATGTGCTTACTGAGCACACATGGAGCTCTACTGTGCAGCTCTTCTAGCTTTTTCAAAACCATAACAGGTAACATTGTGGTTTAAATATGTTATGTGTCAACAAGTAATACCACATAGAAGTGTAAAACTTCCTCTTTAACGAATGTCAAATTTTAGCTCTGTTACAAAGTGGTGAAGCTATTTCAAAGATTTCACACACACTTATGTAAACTTTTTCATGAAGAGCGAACTAGCAGCTACTATCAGTAATGTGATTCATTCTCAGAGCCTGAGACACTCAACTGTGTAAGCAAGAGATTTCAAGGTCGTGCAACAAACTATGTACATCTATCTCAAGTGTGCCATGAGCAGTTGTGTTAAGTATTATGTAACTTAATAAGTGTCACAAGTGCTAGTGCATTTATGAAACATTAAAGGATGTATGTTAGATTTTTATGTTAAATTCCATGTATGGGTGTCCCCAGCTTTTACTGGTAGCAATTCCAGGACTGAACCAGGACGAAGATGTTTATCCAATCAGAAAGCAGAATGAGCTTCTCATGAGTCTCTGATTTGCGTTGCTAATTTCAGTGCTGAAATTCAGTTGGTTTAAACCTAAAAAGTCTCTCTCTGATCTGAATTCTCTCTACCTAAACCCCAGCACTTACAGCCAATCATTAATCAGTGCTAATGCAGCCTCTGCAGCTCAGAGAGTGATTTTGGAGGTTGTGACCTTACACATAAGGCATGGCCTGTCCATATACTGAGAACAAGAAAAACTTGTATGTGTCCTCTATTTGTAGTTTAGGCACTGGCAATCCAGGTTCAGTTGTTATTGTAGTATTTTTAAATGTTTCTTGCACTGCTCATTTAGATATGATCTAATTTGTCTCATTTTGTGGTGCATCCTTTGAAAATATGACTTGTTTGTTTTTGTAATAGTGTGGGGTCACCCACCTCGACATCAGACGCAAGAGGAGCTGGGCCATGGCCATGAGGTCAGACGGCCGCCTCAGTTATAGTGCACGTGATTAGGTGTGCTGGAGTTGTTTGAGGGCACAGTGTCTTGCAAACGTGTGCAGGCATCTGTGAGCTGAAGTAGCTATGGAAACTAATCACCATCACCTGGGTACAACTGTTGGCTTCTGTAATGTATACACTGACACTGGTAGCCACGCTGTATGATGGGTTTTTTTTTACCCAATGATGAAGAATAATGCCAAGATCAGGAATTGAACATCCATCCTCAAAGGAACTGTATGTAGCTTGTGCTCTTATGTTTTTTTTGGGGGTTTTTTAATACTAGAATCACAATTGACAATCGGTTGCCAGTTCTGTAACCTGCAGATGGAAGACATATTCAAGTTTTTGTCATTCTAAATATATGGAAAGGGTATGGAAATATATGTGAAATTTCAGAACCTCCAGAATTAACTCATTGAGCTGCAGAGGCTTCAGTAGCACAGATTTTTGATAATCGTCTTGAGAACAAAAACGCCTAACCCTACACCCATCTATATGATCTTGTTACTAGGCTTGTTCAGGACTACTACTAGCTCGAGAACATGAATAACTTGATCATCATGTCCAATGTTTTTATACTTAAGGCTAAATCAGCGTTAATAAAAGCTATATTTGATTTTAACATTTACACTAATTTCAAATCAAATCTTACTCACAGTTAAACTTGGCATGTTCCTCTCCTCTTCAGACCCCCTGCCGCACACAGGGGCCATTGGGCGGTCTCTGGTGCACAGAGTACAGCGCTGTTCCATTGTAGCATTCACACTGGGATAAAAGCGTGTTGTGTCAGAATGAAATCTGAAGGTGAGACAGCCCAACTACAGCCTCCTGAGACTGTGTACTTGTAATCTATGTATATATGCACAGGCGCGCACACAGACACACAAACACACATACACACACATGTAAAAGTGTGTGTGCTGCTGCAGAGGTCGGGACAAAAGAGAGAGGGGAGGACAGAAAGAGAAGAGGAAGAAGAAACCTGTTTGAGGAAAATATAGGGAGAGAGGAAAGGAGAGAGATAGATAGAGGAGTCTGCTTCAGAGAAAGAAAGGTGGGAGAAAGAGAAAGCAAATAGTATATTTTGAAGAATATAGGACATTTAATAGATTCAAATTAAACTAGGTCTTTTCCTGTGTTGAATTCTATAAGATTACAGAATATTGTTAAAATAAATAAAAACTTGTGTTCTTACTGTGAGCATGTTTGCCTCTCCGCAAACCTGACTCTTATTTGGCCAAGAGGGCCTCCTCTTGCTTGTTTCCATGGAAATGTTGTTCCTTTGGCAATATTCCACAGTCTGGCATAACACTCATTTATCACCATGGATAATGTTTGGAGTAACTTAATATTTACATGGAATAATGCAGGTGACGTGCCATTTCCAGGACGTTCTATACTGTACCTTTAAATTGAAGATCTGCAACCTGCTGTGGATCCCCCTGCTCCTGTCTGCTCCTCTGGCTCTGCTCCTCTGCCTCTGCTCCTCTGGCTCTGCTCCTGTCTGCTCCTCTGGCTCTGTTCCTCTGGCTCGGCTCCTCTGCCTCTACTCCTCTGGCTCTGTCCCTGTCTACTCCTCTGGCTCTGCCCCTGTCTGCTCCTCTGGCTCTGTCCCTGTCTGCTCCTCTGGCTCTGTCCCTGTCTGCTCCTCTGGCTCTGCCCCTGTCTGCTCCTCTGGCTCTGCTCCTTTGTCTCTGCTCCTCTGGCTCTGCTCCTCTATCTCTGCTCCTCTAGCTCTGCATCCTGGCTCTGCCCCTGTCAGCTCCTCTGCCTTTGCTCCTCTGGCTCTGCTCCCTGGCTCTACTCCCGTCTGCTCCTGTGGCTCCAGCTAGCATTAGCATGAGAGATAAAACTCTGCGTGGACCCAGCCTTGGCTTCAAACGCTCCCCCCGACCACACTCTTTAGCTGGGCTTACGCTGAACAGGTCTGATCCCACCAAAGCCCACAGATCCACAAGATTGGAGCGGAAACAGGAATTCTGATTCAAGTCAAATGGCTCTACTTAGGAATTAGGAGAGTGCAGAGCAGTGAGAGAGAGAGAAGTCATGTAAAGGAGACATGATGCTTTCAAGATTTTTATTTCTTCACTAGCTCAAACCTTGGCTTCGAACTTTTTTTTACAACTTCATCAGAAACATACATGGAGTTTTGTTTTGTTTCTTGCAAATTTGAGCGATCAAATTTAGTCTGCCTACCTCCCCATAGCTCAAAATTCTTGATACTCACTTTATGCTTCGCAGTCAAAATTGAAAGTGTACTATTGGTGCAGTTTGCCTTAGACAGTAATGAGATAAAGTTGTAAATATTGTGAAAATTGGGGTTGAAACAAATTAAACAACAAATTAACAGGTTAGAGCAGTGGTCCCCAACCTTTTTTCTCACCACAGACCGGTCAACGTTTGACCAATTTACTGTGGCCCGGTGCGAGCTGAAAGACCCCAGCCTGTTGCTCAAGAGTTGGCTGCTTTATTGTCTCTACTGCACCATAATTACACATCAGTTCCACCGTCTTTTTCCAGGTACCACTCCAGACTCACACACGTCGCTTCTTCGCTCAACCACACACCACATGCGCCACATGCGCCACATGCACGTGCACGTCACCTCTCACTCACGCGCCACACTGACACAGAGCACATAGGAGCTTTCAAAATAAGATTCAGATACGCCACAAATACATTTATAAAGTTTTATTTTCATGAACATTTCAAATATTTCAGAACATGGAGTCAATGTCAAGAAACCTTAATATTTCACATAGAGCTGTTTTTCCTTTAGCTTCTGCTGTTTGTGCTAAGACTCACAAGCTCCTCTCCTCGACCTCTACCCCGACGCGCTCTGACTGTTGTGCGGCGGACACACAACTGATATAATAAACTCGTCGTTATATCAAATGGATTTATGTGGCGATTTCCTGTCAGGATTTTCATTATATATCTACGGACGAGCTTATTAGCGTGTCATGAGGAGCGGGCAAAAGTCACTTCGGAGAAAATGCGGACGCTGATAAATTATTTACTGTTTTTGGTCGGCGGCCCGGTAGCAAATGCGTCACGGACCGGTACCGGTCCCTGGCCCGGTGGTTGGGGACCACTGGGTTAGAGTACTCATATCAGAAATAAATAGTTAACATAATTATATTTAAAATGTGACACACAAAAAAAAGGCAATTTTTCTTCAATTTTCCTTCCAGTTTTGGTTAAGTTTATAATTTTACTTCCTGGTTAGACATGGAAAGCATATGTGGCACATGACTGTTATCTAGCAACCATAATGTTACCAAGAGCCAAAATGTGTCTAAATTGCACAATGGTGATGATTAGACTAATAAAACTTAAATAAAAAAAATTAAAAAAAATACTCCTTTACTTTGTGTGTTTAAAGTGCCTTCCTTGTGCTCTTTTTGGATGGAATTTTGCTGATGACATAGGTAGAGGGATTCTGTTTTAGAACTTTCAACTACTTCCTGTATTTTTGTATGTTTCTTCTCAACTTTTTTCCCCCACTGATTGTCACTTAACTGACATAAAACTATGATAAATATGGCCCACAGGTATAATCCCACCAAACCATGTAATAATTAGGAAAACATGAAAACCTGCCATATGCACTTTAATCAATTAATCCCAAGTACTCGTGTATTGAAATTATCAATATTTCATCAATTATAATTTATTAATGAAATAATCATTCCAAAAAATTGCTATGCAGTTAGAGAGAAGATAAACTATAAGTTGCCAAGAGGGGGGGTCTTCCATCTACTTGTCTTCCAGCTAGCAGATCTCTCTCTCTCTCTCTCTCTCTCTCTCTCTCTCTCTCTCTCTCTCTCTCTCTCTCTCTCTCTCTCTCTCTCTCTCTCTCTCTCTCTATATATATATATATATATATATATATATATATATATATATATATACACACACACACACACACACATCTCTCTCTCTCTCTCTCTCTCTCTCTCTCTCTCTCTCTCTCTCTCTCTCTCTCTCTCTCTCTCTCTCTCTATATATATATATATATATATATACACACACACACACACACATATCACACATATATAATATATGTATGTATATATATATATATATATATATATATATATATATATATATATATATATATGTATGTATATGTGTGTGTGTGTGTGTGTGTGTGTGTGTGTGTGTGTATGTATATATATATATATATATATATATATATATATATATATATATATATATATATATATATACACATATATATATATATAGAGAGATAGAGAGAGAGAGAGAGAGAGAGAGAGAGAGAGAGAGAGAGAGAGAGAGAGAGAGAGAGAGAGAGAGAGAGAGATTGTTACGTTAGAGATTTGGCCTGTAACATGTAACAAAGAATAAATATACAAGCTCATTGTACAAATTGTTTTCAAATGAATTCATTAAATTAACAATTAATTTATGAAATTTCAGTGAAATAAACACAGCAGAAAAACTCACATTCAGTTTTATCAACTGCCAAAAGATCAACAACTTGTTGAAAAGATAAACTGAATAAGGTTTACCCTTACTTATTTTAATATAATTTGGTCACGTTCTGCGGGCCGGATTAATAAGCCCAAAGTCATGTGTAGTTTGCCCATGTCTGTGCTAATGCATTGGTTATAATGTTTTTTATAACATTTTAAAACGATTTAAGACTGAACAATCTTGTAGTGTGTGGCGAGTTTTAGATATCTATGCAATGCCTAACATATTGGATACATACTTTAAACGGCACGTGCCATCTGGGACTTAATGTAGAAATCAGTTTTTCTCCTTTTTTGTAAATCTTCCTTTTTTCTGTAATGATACCAGACTGATTGTAAATAAATGTTTCATGTTTTTGCCATGCATGTGTCTCACACTGTATGTGAGTCACAGCTTTTCCTGGTGTGACTTACATCCACTGTTATTCATTGTCTCATTACAATCAACAGTTATTTGTTTGTGATTTTCCATTGTATATACATACAGAAGACAGCAAATACATCAATGAAGATATAAGGAATTATGTATCAAATCATCAAAGTCTCCACTCTTTGCGTTGTCGACAGCACTGCAGACCCTTGGCCTTCTATTAATGAGCTTCACGATTCACATGTGATGGTTTTCATTTCGCAGGTGTGCCTTGCCAGGGTCAAGAAAAGTTTAAAGCAGTGATCAAAGCAAAAGGTGGCTATTTTTTTAAAATCTAAAACAAGTTTTGAATTATTTTGAGTTTATTTTTGTTTACTGCATTCCATATGTGTCATTTGTAGTTTTGATGCCTTCAGTGAGAATCTACAGTGAAAAGAATCATGGAAATAAAGAAGAACCATGAATGAAAAATTGTGTCCAAACTTTTGACTAGTGTGAATCATGACTTACTATCCATTTAAAGAGCTGCCCGTTCACCTGTGCTGTATTTTCCCTGAAGACGACTCTTTGCAGTCAAAACGCATTAGCGGTTTTGTAATGAATCTAAAGCTAAGACCAGACGTGCCTCAGATAGCTCTCTTTTCATTAATTGCTATTTTGCAATTGCAAATCCATGATCCTGAAGAGCATATGTTAGGCTACTTAACTTCAGATCCAGTGAGCACTTCTCTGACAAAACAGATCTCATTGACAAAGATGTCTTATACTTATATGTTCAATTCTATGTGCTCTCTCGATGGAGATCTGTGTTTTTACCATAGACTGTATAAAGAAGGTGCCTAAGGGAGTGTGATTTCACCCACAGTGTTTGGCTCCAGCCAAATGAAGCCAATCGAGGCTGGCAGTTATAGGAGCAAATTTGGATCAGAGTTCCTTACTTGGAATTCCAACCATGCAACAAAAGATCCAATCAGGAGCAAGGTGGTCGAAGGTACACGCCCCCTCCCGCTCTCATGGTGAAAGAGGGCAGCTTATTGATCTGTTATTAATGTTCATATCTTGAGTACGAAATAGCAACATAAAAAAACCCAGAATCAGGTAGAGCGAGTTAATATGAACATTTTAAGACCAAAATATAAAGTGAATTGGGGCCAGAGTCAATGGAGCTGAAGGGCCATCCTCACTTGAGTACTTTTCACTAAAACATAGTTAACATCATTAGATTTAAGATTTTACTGGTGAAGTTTATTATTTTACTTTAGACATCATTGTGTTGATAACTTAAAAGTTGTACTATACTACCAGTCAAAAGTTTGGACACACTTCTTTATTTCTATGGTTATTTACATTGTAGATTCTCACAAAAGGCATCAAAACTATGTAGTAAAGAAAACAAGTGTAGTAAACAAAAAAAAATACTCAAAATAACTCAAAACTTGTTTGAGATTTTAGATTTATTGAAAAAATAGCCACCTTTTGCTTGGACCACTGCTTTGCACTCTGTTGACCATGACAAGACACGCCTGTGAGGTGAAAACCCTTTCAGGAGCCTTCACCATGAAGCTCACTGAGAGAAGGCCAAAGGTTTGCAGTGCTGTCAATAAAGCAAAGGGTGTTGGAATTGGAATATAAAATGTTTAGTTTTTTTTGTTTTTTTTATCACTTCTTTGTCTTTGCTACATAATTCTGTAGATCTTGCATCATGTATTTGATGTCTCCCGCATTTATCTAAAATGTAGAAAGCAGTAAACATACAGGAAAAAAATGAATGAGCTCTGTCCAAACTTTTGACTGCTTCATCTGTCATCAATACTGAAATTCCATCCAAAATGCAGAGACAGTTTACGTGCAAGCAAGGCATCTTTCATGTTACATATTAATGTAATATGTGGTCTAATCTGTCATGCACTTTAAGAGTTAGGGTTAGGTTAAAGGGCCCATATTACGATATTTTCTGATTTATATTAAAATGTTTTTTTCCCCCATCAAAAAGATACCTGGAGTTGTTCTGTCTAACTCAAAACACTCTGTTCTAACACTGTTGGGATGTCATGTGGTAAGACACGAAGTGCTCCACTGCATTTTGAAACTGCATATACCCTCTCTAGGATCATTTATATCTGCCCTGGAATTGCCCATCTCTACTGAACTAAAGATAACCAAAGAGATGTAAACAGCCTAATAATGGCCTAAGGATTACTCGAACATGTGTGAATTAAACAAAACATAACTCCAGGTATGCTTTTGTTGAGGTAACAACATTATAACATGGCTTAAAGCTCATAAAAGTTACTTTTCATAAGATAGGACCATTAATGTTAGGAACAGGGTTGTGTTAGATTGTCCATTCCTCTGGACCCAACGATTACTAACCTCAATTTATACTACAATATTTGAAATAACAATGTTGTAATATGACCTTAAACTAATAAATATAGAATCAGAGAATCAGAAGAAGTTTTATTGTCATTGTCCATGAGCAGAGCTCACAGACTAGGAACTTACTTCGGTGATAAAGTGCACATAGAACACACAAAAAAAAAACCACACTGAATACATACAAATACAAATAAGGGCATGCAGGTAGAAAATATATACAACAGCAGCATCAAAACAACAACAGTGCAACATGGGTTATTTAGTGACCAGTGTTATAAAGTGTCCAGTTTAGTACAGATATTATAAAGTGTTCATGAGAGAAACAGCAGAGGGAAGAAACTGTTCTTATGACGAGAGGTTCTGGTCCTGATGGACCGTACCCTCCTGCCAGAGGGAAGTGGCTGAAATAGTCCATGTCCAGGGTGAGAAGTGTCAGCTGCTATACGACCTGCTCGCCCCCGAGTCCTGGAGGCGTACAGGTCCTGGAGAGATGGAAGGCTGCAGCCAATCACCTTCTCAGCAGAGCGCACAATGCGCTGCAGTCTCTGTCTGTCCCTGGCAGTGGCCCCAGCGAACCACACAGTGATGGAGGAGGTGAGGATGGACTCAATGATGGCCGTGTAGAACTGCACCATCATCTGGGCCGGCAGCTTGGCTTTCCTCAGCTGCCGCAGGAAGTACATCCTCTGCTGGGCTTTCTTGATGAGGGAGCTGATGATCGGCTCCCACTTGAGGTCCTGGGTGATGCAGGTGCCCAGGAAGCGGAAAGAGTCCACGGTGGTGATGGGGGAGTCGGTCAAGGCGAGGGGGGGCAGGGGGGCTGTGACTTTCCTGAAGTCCACAATCACCTCCACTGTCTTCTGGGTGTTGAGCGCCAGGTTGTTGCTGCTGCACCAGGACACCAGCCGATCCACCTCCCTCCTGTAGACAGACTCATCCCCATCCGAGATGAGTCCGATGAGGGTGGTGTCATCTGCAAACTTGACCAGTTTGACTGAGTCGTGGCTGGAGGTGCAGCAGTTGGTGTACAGGGAGAAGAGCAGGGGGAAAGTACACAGACCTGTGGAGATCCTGTGCTGATTGTCCGAGTGTCCGAGACATTCTTCCCCAGCCGCACGCACTGCCTCCTGTCCGTCAGGAAGTCAGTGATCCACCTGCAGGTGGAGTCAGGCACGTTGAGCTGAGCGAGCTTGTCCTGGAGCAGAGCAGGTAGGATGGTGTTGAACGCAGAGCTGAAGTCCACAAACAGGATCCTGGCGTAGGTTCCCGGGGAGTCCAGATGCTGGAGGATGAAGTGAAGGGCCAGGTTAATGGCGTCGTCCACAGACCGATTCGCTCTGTAGGCGATCTGCAGAGGGTCCAGGAGGGGGGAGGTGAAGGATTTGAGGTGGTGCAGGACCAGGCGCTCAAATGACTTCATGACTACAGACGTCAGCGCCACAGGGCTATAGTCATTAAGTCCAGTGATCCTGGGCTTCTTGGGAACAGGGACAATGGTGGACAGCTTGAAGCAGGTTGAAACATGACATGACTCCAGGGAGGTGTTAAAGATGTTCGTGAAGACAGGAGCCAGCTCCTCAGCACAGTTTCTAAGGGTGGAAGGAGAGACACCGTCCGGGTGTGTGCGTGCTTATGTTATAAAAATGTCCAATATTGAATGCATTCAGATAAACTCTAAGGCACATCAACTCAACAAGAACACAGGTTCAGTCTCCACAGTTATAGGACCATCAGCCTTCTCAGACTTTTGACTTTCTTTTGTACATAAAATACTGACTAAACCACACTTGCTTTGTGTTGCATGTATTTTATGACCAAACCAACTTGAACATTCACACTTGTTGAGAGAGAAGCAGACCTTTTCGTGACAGAGCAGCACAGCGGAGGGCATGAGGAGGACATCAGGCTGATCCATGAGGTCCCCGCATCGCCACAGGCTCCAGAATATGAATGAACAACACACACGCACCTGCGCGCACTCAGAAATGTTTATCTTTACTGATATTTACCCTATACACACACACATACAAGCATGCACATACATATACTGTAGACATAATTAAACTATAACAGATCCAAGCGCAGACACATGAAGAGATTCCCTGCGTCGCACCACTCTCTCCTCTGTATCTCATGTGTCTCCCTGTGTGAAGTCTGGGACTGAGGACACCAGCCGGGGACGTGCTGTAGAGCCGGGGAAAAGTAACTACACCACAAGTCAAAGTTTAGACACACCTTCTCATTCAGTGTTTGTTTGTTTTCTATGGGTTTTTTTGTTGTTTTTGTTTTCAAAAGGAAGACATCAAATATATAAAGCATGATGTTCGGCATTATGTAGCAAAGAAAAAAAAAGGGGAAATATATATTCCAAATCCTTCTTTTGTCAACAGAGCTGCAAACCATTGGCCTTCTTTGAGTGAGCTTTTATGATAAAGTCCTGAAATGTTTTTTATTTCACAGCTGTGCCTTGTCTGGGTCAAGAAATGTACAAAGCAGAGATCAAAGCAAAGGGTAAAGGCCGTTTTTAAACTGTTGGGTTTATTTTTTGTTTGCTATATTCCACATGTGTTCATTCATAGTTTTGATGCCTTCAGTGAAACTCTACCATCATCTACAATCAAATAATCATGGAATTAAAGAAGAAATATAAATCAAAAAGTGTGTCCAAACTTTTGACTGGTAGTGTAGTCAAATTAGACGTATTTCAGAAAGCAGAGACTTCCCAGGAACATTCTGATGACTAGTACACGAGGCTACTGCAAAGTTCCACCACTGTAACGTTACATTGTTCTATGAAAGAAGGAGGACACAGCACTCATCAGTATTCTGCCTGAAACTTTATTAAAGCGGCATTGTGCAGATATTTAGGTGAAGGGTCCAGAACCTTTTGGGATCAAACTTCTAAACTCCACCATATTTCTTGTCACGATGCAAAATGTCCATAGAGATGCATTAATTAAAACAATGTTACAAAGTAGTGAAAGATTTGTTAGTTTGGTCTATACATACAACTTGTTTAATGTTGACAGTACTTTTATGAAAATGTTTTGTTCATTTTTTTACCGAGTCTGTTTTAACCCTCTCTTTTAGTTGCTGGTTTGGTGCTCTTTCGATAAAAAAGAAGAAGAGCTTGCAGACCATCGTACACTCATGTGGGACAATCACAGAGGTCACTTTTATTGACCTCCAGGACATCTACAGAGCACAGATCCTCAAAAGAGCCCAGCAGATCTCCTCAGACCCCAGTCACCCTCTATGGGCTGAGTTCAAACTGCTCCTTTCTGACCACAGATACAATGCCCCAAAATGTACGACAAATAGACACAAGAATTCTTTTATTCTTACTGCCATTGTCATTTTAAATCAGTCACAATTACCTGCACTTATTATTACTGTTTCTTCTCTTGTTGTGGGTATGGTCTGTATGTATCGTGCACTGCTGTGTTAGAACTCCTGCTTTATCTTAGAACTTATCTTGCGAGGCACATGATTCTACAAGATAGGAATACCAAATATTAGTGCCAATTCAGAAAAGAATGCTGGCTCAGATATCAGCCATAAAATATAGACTTTCATTAAACAAAGCAGTTATTTGAAGGGCATATAAAAGTTAAATCTGTTGTTTCAGTGCTGCGTTGTAAGGAAATGCGTGCTATTTTCAGTTTCTGCTCTGATATCGGTTGATGCCGGTTATTAGCAGATACTTTAATTCAAAGTATCAGTATCGTAACTGAAGACTTGGTGTCCCTATTAAAAAGTAAACAAAAGGATCCGATAAGCTGCTGTGCCATTTACATCCTATTTGTTTCTTTTTTAAATTTTAGTAATGAACATTTAAGATCAAAACTGAGTTTGACATTGAGCTGGGTCATTGTTCTTCGTAGAGAATTTGAGACAATTTAGGACACACAAAACCTACCAAGCAAAATGATGTAAAAACTATTGAATAGAGCTTTATAACCCTGCTCACCAGCCTTTACCATGACCTGTGTGCGGTGCCCTGCCCTGCACACATGTCCGCCCCACACAGGGCCGTGATGGATGTGCCTGTCACTACACTACTCTGTGATACTATGATGTATGAAAGTCATGATATCAAAATAACAACTCAGTGTCATGTACAACTGTCTAGTAACTGTTTCAGTGGCAATTTCTTTTCTCAGAAGTGGGTAAAAGCAGGTATTTTATTTGAAAATTTTGTACTACTGAAGAAATGTTTTCAGACATCATACTCCTACATGAGTAATATATTTGGCAGTACTCTACTCCAAAAGTTGTGGTTACTTTTCCCACTGTAAATCTACAAGTGACAAAAGCTTTATGTTGATAATATTAAATAAAATTGGAACATCTGTGTTTCTTGCACTGCTCCTTCAGATTTTTTAAATTTGTCTTTTGAAAATAGCAGACTTTGTGTATTGTTAGATGTTTCGTCCTTCTAATTACATTAATTTCAAAATTATAAATCAAATATAATATATAGAAGTGGCCAATGTTTTTGAAATCAACACACTTCAGCTGCCATTGGGAAGCTATTATTAATTTGGCTGCTTTTAATTTTTAGACCACTACTTCATACCACTTCATTCTACTTGAGTAATAATGTTTTGTAGTAACCAGAGTTAGGTAGTACTCAGCTGCATTTAGTCAGTTACGTTTACTTGAGAAACTACTCTTACTTGAGTAAAAGTTTTGGTTACTTTTCCCACTGTGAGTAAAAAAAAGCTTTATGTTGACAATATAAAATGATTTGAACATCTGTGTTTCTTTGATGGTTAGCTGCAGATCGCTGCAGGAAGTAGCAGATTTTTTTATTTCTTTCGTACCAAAATGACTTTGCAACGCTGCCAAATCAAGAACAAAGTAAGCATGCAGAAGTGGGTGTATGCCAGTATCGGTGAAAACAGAAGATAATCGGCAAAATGGTGTCTTGAAAATAAGCGATTCAAGATTGCTCAAACATGCACAAATCACACCAGATTTAACTATGAGAAGATAAATGAAAAGAGGAAACACCTATAACATGGTTAAAAGCTATAAAAAGTCAATTTTGCATAGAAAGTCTGCATTAAAATACTTCTGGACAGCTACCATGCAGATCTTCCTTTACATAAACCACATTAAGCAAACATATGATCATTCTCCCACATGACGCCCCATGTGACCTTGGTGTAGATGCCTGCTAAAGCGTGTCTCCTCGTGTTAGCAGGTGGTAGCTCCGTTAACACTAACCTGAAGTAAACAGGAGGTGTGAAGCTTGTAGTCAGCACTCTGCTCCTGTCACGTATAATCGCATCAGCACGTCCCCTCCGTGGCACGTATGTACTGGCCACCCAAGGACACAGCCTCTTCTGTCAGGGTGGCCCAAGGAACAGGACAACACAGACGCTGGTGTTAAGGCAAAAGCTTTAGAAAAATGTCCATTAAAGGGTCTGTACATAATCTAATATCAGTAATATCATGAAAAAATTGCTTTGTCTCAGTTAAGGTTGTCAAAAGTGTCAAAAATCTGATACTAATCAATACTAAAACTAGCATTGAAGCAATATATACTCATTTGAGGAGGACTGATACTAAAAATGTCGTGTTCACAGGACAGAAATGAACCTTTCATGAATAGCTTTTGAAATATCTTGAGTTGTATCAGAAAAAGTGTAAGATCTCATAGACTAGTATATACCCATGGACCACAATGAAACCTAAGTGGACGACTGAAAGATATAAGGCCGCATGGTAATATAAAAGAAAGTACTACAACTTAATGTTGAAAATCACATTCTATTGTCTAAAGAAAAAGTATTTTTTATTTATTTTTTTTTTAAATTATCATTGTGGTAGCAGGATCAACATTGAGTATCGAGTCTATTCCATCCATTTTCTTTCTTTGGAGGAAGCCCATTTCGGCCTCTTGTATCCGCGATCTTGTCCTTTCAGTCATTACCCAGAGCTCATGACGGTAGGTGAGGGTGGGAACGTAGATTGACGGGTGAATCGAGCGCTTTGCCTCTCGATTCAGCTCCTTCTTTATCGAGTCTATTCCTATCAAAATCTAATCTCAGTGCAGATATGTTATAAAAGTAGTTCTCGCAATCAAAGTGAGACCATTGTGTACTGTCTGAATCTAATTATAAAACAGATTTATCCTACATGAACCAAGAAATGAGCTGTTGTTAGCATTACCATAACACTGAAACTCCGCTCCTGCCTGGAATAATGAGGATGCTATGAATGCGTTAGGAAAGTGAGGAATACACGTCGACCACAAATAATTAAAATGTAAGAAGTTGCTATGTTTTTCATGTTTTTAAGACAGTAACAAATTATTAAGTACTGCACCTTTAAAAGCTTCTTTAATTTGCCACAGCAGTAGTAGTATTGCTGATCTCCTTGCGCCTTTAATGAAAATGAAATTGTGGCATAAAACTGTTCTTGTTAATTAATAACTACTTCATAAACAGATGGCACATGTGCATATGTTCACAGTAGAGCACTGTTTTTAAACCTGTTTTGAGCACACTTTTTTAGTTGAAATGATTCTGTGGCACATTACCAAATCATATCTTTTAGTAAAAGAAAAGTTTTATATTATGTGATGAAAAATGTTTGTGCCACTATCTGTTTTTTTTTTTTATTCGGTGGTGCAAATGTTTAGCTTTCTTATTTAGTTTGGACACACCAAAGTGGTAAAATATTCAATCAAAAGCGTGTTTGAATTTGTTAACTCAAAATTGGCCATTTTTTCCAGGCACACCTGACAATACCTCAAGGCACATGAGTGAAAAAGACTTTCACCAAATTCCTGTCATTTCTAGTTCTTATCTAGCTATTTTCAAAGTTGTTGGTTCATTTTAGTGCCACAGTATCTTTACCCTGCTTAACCTGACGTCGCGGCTCGGAGAATTGTCTTTGTTCACCTTCTTGTTCGTTTCCATCAGAGACAAGTTTGACTACTGTCGCGTGTTTTCCCTTTTCGCTCAAATACAAGCACAGTCCTACTTCTGCTCCCCATATCATCTCCGAATGGCATTTCTGTTTGCTTCTTCATCACAACATTCAGAATATTCAGAGCACTAACCTCACCGGGGAACTTTTCCGAGAGCATGTAACTTCTGCAAGTGTTTTCTCTCGGGACCCTCGTCTCCGCTTTCAACTTTGAACAACAACTTCCTGAATGTACTCCGTGCCTCTGCTCTTCCCAAACCTGCGTGAGCTTGGGTCCGCAGGGGTCTGGCACAGGGACGAGACTGTTGGCCTGTAATGCATCATGGGAGCACTGTATAAGACTAAATAAAAGACAGAATGACAAAGATGTAGCACTTGTTTGGAGGATAACATTTCTGAGTGCCATATGAGGACTGGGCAAGTATTGATTTGCTAGAGTTTATTTTAAAATACTGTTTGTAATAAAAACCATATGGCATCTAAGGATTATAACACATGAACGTTGCCATGTAACTTTATGCAGATTTAATTCATGCATGTCTGAGTAATCCTGCATATTTAGTCTGTCTGCTTCTCCAGAGCTCAAAACATTGTTCCAGCTCATGATGTCATGAGGAGTTTGCATGTTCTCCCTGTGTCAGACTCACTTCATCCGACGTTAACCATAGCTTTTGAGGCTAGCAGTTACAGGGGCAAATTTGGAGCCACATTTGGAATTCCAGCCACGAGTATCAGAGCAGCCAAAGAGGCAATCCGGAGCGAGGCTGTTAAAGGTAATGCCCCTTCCTGCTCGCACCACTGGTTTAGCAGGGAGCGGGCACTTAGCAACGATGTCAATCAAACCTGTTGCTAACACCAGTGGGAGTGATCTCAGGGAAAGAAGGCGCCTGATTTGTGGGTTATTAATGTTCATATCTTGATTTACAGACACAATAGTGAAATAAAAATACCAGAATGATGTAGAGCAGGTTAATACGAATGCTATAAGACCAAAATGACGAGGCTCACTGGAGCAATTTTTCAATGTAAAGTGAATTGGAGCTGATAGAGCTGGAAGCACGCCCGCTATCACATCCTATTTGGAAGACAGCCTCTAGCAGGTTAGCTATGTCCATTTATATATACAGTCTATGGCCTGGGACGGTTTACTCCAGACGCTCCAAACCCTCTCATTTAATGTTTTTTTTTCCCCCTTTATGTTTACTTCTTTTTACTTTTTAGATACATACAGAAGATGATGCAAATTATAACAAAGTATCCAGCCTTTGCTTTGTCAACAGCACTGCAAACCCTTGGCCGTCTCTCAATGAGATTCATGATGAAGTCTCCTGAAATCGTTTTCACTTCACATCTGTGCCTTGTCAGGAGTCATTAGTGGAATGCCAGGAGTGCAAACTTGTGATTAAAGCAAAGGGTGGCTGTTTTTTAAAAAATCTAAAAAGAATTTATTGTCTGTTTACGGCATTCCATATGTGTTCATTCATACAGTAGTTTCAAAACTGAGCTATTACCATGTCGTAATTTGAAAGTGTGTCCAACCCGTGAGTGAAATGCTCCAGCTAAGGTAGACCTGACCAAGCCTAACCATTTACAGCAGAGGTGCCCAAACTTTTTTTATCGAGGACCACATCTCAAAATATATTCAAAGTGGAGGGCCACAGACCGGTGATCAATACAGTGCGGCGCTTTAAACACAGCTTTGACAGAGCCGCTGTGTATTAATAAGGCCTGAAACACATTCATTTTAGGTCTGTATCACACTGCATTGTGATGTTTGAGGATATAGTGGGAGAAATAGTTTATCTGTTTAATACCGCTGGAGCTGAAAAACTGAAATGAATGGGTTTGAAGGGCACTCTTGAGAGATTCAGTACCAAGGAGTGGTTCTTTCATAATATTGTTTTACATAAGATAATTGAATCTTTTGGTAACTGAAGTATCAATTCTTCAGCATCGATTCATGCATCCCCAAAGTAAGGTTTCTTAGTAGAGTTCCATTAACATTCTTATTACAATATTGTAACATGTCATATTCAGGGACTTGTATTAGAAGTACTTGATAATTTGGCAAAAACATTCTATTGATGAATGCTTTCTCAGATCACCTTTTTGTAGATCCATGCTGCCTTTATTCCCTGTTAGAGACTTCACCCGTGCATTCGTGCTCAGAAGGCTGTTGTTAAGCTCTCAATGGTGCTATTTATACTTGAAAACATGCCCCACGTGCCCTGTTTTGTACATTGCCGATAATGAAGTCCGCTCTTCAGTTAGAGGACATTACAAGGTCGCACATTACCTGCATTAATATGATTTTCAAAACTCGATAAAACCTCCGTGCTGTGTCGTGTTTAACGGATCAACAAAGCGCTCCGTTCTTAGGGGATGTCATTAACCGTATTTTTAGCTCAAAGTCTGGAATACGCAAAATAGGAAATACAGAGACAGCGTTTACTTTCAGCGCTCCCTGTGGGTAGACAAGAACAGTGTTTAGAACAATGGTGCTTATCTGTCTTATGCTAATTGTCTCATTTAAACCAAATGCAAAAATGAAGAGCAGCGGCAAATGGATGTTAAGCTTTTTTGAGGGCGGGGGGTTTATAGTGACAGTTACAATTAGGGGTAGGGCTAATCAGCTAGTCACTAATAACCACAAGACCTATAATTAAATATAGATCTAAAAAAAAAAAAAAAAAAAAAAAAATCTGTTTCTGAAACATTATAACCTTCTAAGTTATTAAAGCATTCTCTGGATCTTGTGTTTTAAATGTGCTTTTTGGACTTAAAACAAATACGTCATGAACATTACCAAAAACATTTTTGATGAATGATGATGAAATGAATGGAAAATTTACTATCAAGACAAGTGTAGGCGGTCACTGTTGCGCTCCATAAGTCGGCAGAAAGGAGTAAGTGGATAGGGCAGGTCACAGAGAACATGGTCTTCACTCATGGTCCAAAATCAGATATAGGCCAACTACCAAGACACTTTTTTTTTTTAAGTAAACAGATGGTTCTGGAAGAAAATTTTCCATTCATTTTTCCTATAGACTTTTTGAAATGTTCATATATTAAGAGTTCAAAGGCATTGCAGAGGCTAACCGTGACAGCTAATATCCATAATGAGGTTGTTTTAAGCCCAAAAAGAATATTTAAAAGGAAAGATCAGGCGAAATGCTTTAATAACTCGGCAGTTTTTAAGTTTCAGAAACCAATCTTGTTGTGTGTATGTATGAGAAATTTACTTCATTGCTTATCCTCTGATCCAAAGGTTTGCAGTTAAAATGCAGCTCTCGACATGAACGCTGTTGGTACAGTGATCTGATCCACACCTACATCCATGCGACCATTTCCCATTTATTATGAAATCATAAGAAAACCTGTATTTATTCCACATGAAATTACAAAGCTGCACGTAAAAAGTTAAAGAGCATCAGGAGAATAGAAAATGTGTAATTAATTAAAAAAAAAAACTAGAAAAAAAAACGTGCCAGTAAACAAAAAATATAAAGGCACAAAACAATACATGGCTATGGCTACGGTTATGTACAGTACAGCATATGGACAGAATAATGAGCAGGTTAAGTGGCTTGAGTGAATTTGCATTATTTTACAGTATTGCACATGATTAATTCCCCCCTTCATCTGAAATCATTCCAAGTTGGTAAAAGCACATCAATCAGGAGACTTCACTGCTCTGCTTTTTATCTCTCGCTCTAATTCCCATGTCTAATTGTAATATCAGTGTTTTAAATGGCCTGCACCTGATTTTAATGTATTCTTGTCAAAACAACTGCTCTTTACTTGCCTGGCACATCCAGAATGATATCTCTCTGTATGTATGCATGTGAAATGAAGGAGCTCATTGGTCACCTGTGATTTACAAATAAAACCTGCAATGTTCTTCAGTCTCTTGTGATATTTTTTTTTCCTTATTTATTTATTTATTTATGTTTTATTTTTATTTATTTTTTTATGCGTGTCCCCTGTTGGCTAACCCACCTGTCAATCATGCCCATCTGAAAACATGAAGACTCACCACTCACCAGACTCACATCTTTGTAAAGTATTGAAGAACTGTGTCTTCTGGATCTCAGGCATTTTTAAAAGTAGTTAAATAGGACAAAAATGCACTTTCGGGAAGTAACTGCTACAAAACATCATCTCTCTTCAGCCAACCAGGCACCTTGTTACTAAGAACTTAGATACTATCCCAGATAGTTGATTCTCTATCATGATGCATTGTTTAAACAATAGACACAGTAGACAATTATTGAAGACCTATAGGCAAACTCCATGACACTATCCCAGACAATTGTGTCTGTGTCACTGTGCAATATCATCGGGAGAAAGTACTAAGTGGATGGGGCTAAAAAGTTCAAACTAAAACATGTTCCTGGCTCATGGTTTGAAATGAGCACCAGAGATCATGGCCCCTCTACTCGAGTGTAAAAGTCCCCAGATGTTTCAATGCAAATTCATTGGTATCAAATCGATATTGCGGCACTTATATTAGATATTGCTCTAGTATTAGTTCCTGAGCTGTCCACATATTGATTTAAGTTTTTATCTTATAAACTCTTATAAACCACCTTTTTGAAAGGTGAAAAAAAAATATGCTCCTGTTCAACAGTGCCTGTTCTACAGGCACTGTTGTTGCGTGGGGTATTGAACTGTCAACCTTGGGGGTAGTGGGAGCTTATATAGTACCTATAACACAGGCAAACAACACAATATGATAATAGTAGTAAAGAATAGTGTTTAAAGTGAGCAGAGAGGCAAACTGCTACTCTGGGAACAGTATTGTTCAAAGTAATTTTACTCAAGAAATACGAAGTACTGATACAATTATAATAATATATTACTCAATAACAGCTTTAAAAAGGATTTGGGAAAACTACTCAGTTAAAAGCAATTGTAAGACTAACTGTCTGCACCTAATATCTGATTTATAATTTGAAGTTAAGACAAAACCTATAGTGCACAAAAATGCTATTTTCGAATAAAGAACATGAGAATATGATTACATAGTTTTATAACATAGACCTAAAAAAGAAGTGTTGAAAATGTTTCTGGAAGTCTAATTTTTCTTTATGCATCATAAAAAGTGGCTATATTGTCATACAAAGCTGTATAATCTTATAGATTTTTATATATTTAATTTTATTTTCAAATGACGTCTTCCCTTTTTATTCAAAGATTAAAGGAAGCATAGGCCAACTTTGTGACATGTTAACTAAAGCTTCAGTGGTTGAAGATTCACTTCAGTGGAAAAAGGGCAGTGCAACACTGCAACACCACAACACTGAGGTTAGCCACAGCTGCTAACCTTCAGCTTGTCTGCAGTCTGTACAGGTTTTGTAAGGTAATGCCTGAACTGTTATAAAACATGAATACAATCTTTCTGAAAAAGAAATTCTGAGATTGTGGGGCAGTCCAGTTGCCATGTTGCCATGTACAAGTCTGAACTCAGAAAATACGACCTCTGATTACAACTCTAAGGCACCATTATTTCACCCACCTTCTAGAAAAAAGAGGCCTGTACCAAATGTTTTCTCCCATATTTGAGCAAAATCGGGCTTGCCCTAGTACAGATATATTGTATAAGCATCTGCTGTCTGCATCTAATTATAAAGTGTTTTATTGTCCGATAATCCAAAAGTGTGAGTTCGCATGCTAGTTATTTTTAGCTTTACTTTGACGGCAAAACTCCACACTGGCCTCTGAAAAATGTGAAAAAACACTTATAAACTCATCATTTGGAATGATTTGGATGCTTGGAACGCATTAGGTAAGTAAGGAATAACTTTGGACCACTGCAAACCAACAAATAAAGTTTCTCTTATAAACCATTTAAAATGAACTAGTTCGGTTTTTCATGTTTTTAAAATAAAAGATACAGTGCCTTAAGATAATTTTTAAGTTGAGTCTGACTACAACATAGTCTGTACTATAATAACAGACACTGTCGCTGCCAAATCTTCCCATTTACTTCCTGTGTCAAACCACAGAGCATTAGGAGTGACGTTTCACACACATCATTATTGCTCAACATTTCTGCCTTTTATGTAGGCTACATAGTACATACAACTATCCCTATCTCGACAAAATGTGGTGGCCCTGCCCAAAATGGCCTGTTGACTCTTGAACCCTGCATGTATCACTGTGTTGGGAGCAAAAATAAAATCAAAAGTACACAGCAGTGGGCATGTATGGGATTAAGTGAAAAAATAACATTTGGCATCTAGAATATAGAAAAAAAAAAAGACTGCTCAAACATGCATAAATCACTGAAAATACAATTCTGACCAAGTTAATGGTGACATTAAAGGGGTATTTTACTTCAGTTGGTTATTAATTCCTAACATATAACATATTTAGATCACCATTTAGATCACATTTGCCAAAAACAGCATATTAACATGTTTAATAAGTTTCACTTTCATTTCTAATTCTCTAAGTCCCCCCTGCACTTGCTCTCCATGCTTTTGTACAATTATGGAAAGAAAAAAAAGATGTGGCATAATACTTCCTCTTTAACTGCTACTCATTAGAACATGGTTAGAAGTATTTTTTGTCTGCAGCACGTGAACATTGTAAGGTATTTTCTAGCAGTGCAGCACTACTCCAAACTGGTATCTTGAGTCACTAATGCTAAGGTAAATAACACATGCCCACCAGTGGATATGGAATGCATGGGGGGATCACCAAGACGCTATGGAGACCAGCATGAGAGCTTACAAGGACTGTGGACAATAAGATAACAGCTCTGGTTATCTGGTCAATTTTGGTTAAAGCCACATCTCAGGAATGCGTGACCCCTAGTTTGAGAGGGTTGTAAAACACTCACCTTGTTCGACCTTTGCTTAAAGTTTCTTAATGTGTAACACCATGCTGACCAGAAGAAGACCCACCTGACACACACACACACACACACACAAACACACACACACACACATTGGGGGACCCTATAAAAGCTGTCAACATGCACATCTCAGGGCTCTCGACCTATCCTTTCCAGAGAGTCCATTGCTTGATTGTTCACTTTACCTGTGTGGAACTCATTAAAACCTTCTGACTTTGACTATGTCTCAGTCTCTTTGTCCTCTTTGACGCTTACACCAGAAACGAACATTCTTACAACATTAAACCATGTTACTCTATAGCAGTGGTTCCCAAACTGTGTTACGCAAGCTCTTTCAGGTAGTGGTACGTGGATGCCTCTGCAGTTTTATTACTCAATTTAATCCCCATTTTTGTCCTCCTTTTGGTTAGTCCTTGTTTAGAACTCATAAAACAACTGTGTGTACCAAGTTCAGTCCTATTTTATACCTGGAATAGTTCTGACCTGGTTCTAGTGGTACTCAAGACGGCTAAACATTGGAAGCATGCCTTTGAGCATTTTGAGTGTTCAGAGAAGATTTTGAATTAGTTGATTAATGAAATAAGTGTGAATGAAACAAATTACAACTCTCTGTATGTTTTTGATGAGGGGACAACAACATAACATGGCTAAAAAAGTAAATTTTGTCTAATGTATGCATTCTGAGCATCTTAATCATTTACTGCAATGAGTTTATAAGCGCTTTTCACAGTTTTGTAGTGACAGTACAGCTAACAACTAGCATGCTAACACACAGTTCCAGATTATTAAAAAAAAAAAAAAGCTTTCTAAATAGATGCGGATAGCACTCGGGTGACATATTTTGGCCTCAAAAGCTGCTTATTCAATATATCTGTACTGGAGCAAAAGTCATTTTGTGCAAACACTGGAAAAAATAATCGAGTACAGGGGTTTTAAGCACACAACCAATTTTTTTTTATCTTGTTTCTATACACTTTCTAGCATTTCCCAGCCCTTACCAACATGGAATCCTCCTCTCTTTGGTCTGCTGTCTTCATCATAAACCACATTCATGCAGCTTCCTGAGGGCCGTGTGAAGTGCTTGCACTCAGATCAGTCCTCTACTAACATCACAATTGTAGCATAGACTCCCCATCTGCTTTGTTTCCGTAGTGACCGTTTATGCTCCACTCTCTGTATGTCTGCCTGTTCGCATCACAGTGGCTTTCATACAGAGCGTGTTAAGGGCTCATAACACGCACGTAGGTCCTGTTTGTTTACGGCTGTTGAGAAACTAGAAAAGGCACGCATCTTTGTTCAATAATGGAAATGTAATGTAAACCAACCAGAAGACTGTAGATTGCGTTTACATTATCATGTCCATTACAATATCCATGGGTTTTAGAATTCTGAAAAATTAGGACCACTGCCATAGCGATGCAACAATTCAAAACTAAACACAGTACATTTTGAATGGGAAAAAGACCTCAAAATGACAGGCAGCTGAAATCCATGAATAGAGACTAGCATCTCTCTGTAGTTTTATACAGAGGGCTATCGCTCTGGTCACCAATTACTCCATCAAGCCTCGAGCCACAATCACACATGTTTGTCCAATCAGATTTATTTATTTCAGTGACACATGTCAAATACAGGACCGGGTCACATCAAATTTATTTCACCTGAGATTAGCAGAGTTTAATGCTTTGCTCATTGATTCTGCCAACTTTCTGGCAGAATCAAGCCCCCTGTGATATTTTCCATTATTGTATATTTTGTCTTTTTAAAGTTCGAATGTTGACTCAAATTAAACCTGCAAAAATAAACCGTAAGGCAAAGTACTTTTCAGTTCAGTAAAAAATGTAGTGGATTAAATGAATATCCACTGTAAAAGTTACTTAAGTAAAGTACATAAATCTAAAATGTGCAATACTTTTACTTTTGTACTTGACTACCTTCCACCACTGCTTATTACTGTAAAAATGCAGATTTGTTTTCCTGGCTTATCGCTGTAATTACAGTAACTAGCAACATAAAACAAACACTGGCACAAAGTTCAGTGTCTTCTCAGTCTGCAGAACAACAAACGAAGATATTTTTTTGTCACAGCTTCAAAAAGTGGTGGAATAAGGTGAAATGCATAATCCTTTTCAGGACTTAAAGACATAAGATTAATATAACACGTTTGTAGAGCCAGTCCCAAACAAATAATGGTAAGGTTATTCATTTTAATATTTGTGGATCACAAATTTGGATATATCTTTCAAAAAACTAGTGACTCTCCCATAGAGTTATATAGGCCCTCCCTGCATATGAGATTATGTCATCAGCCTATTTCTTCCTTGTTCCCTGTCACCTCTTTGTCACTGTCAGCTAATTACAACTTGTTAGCGTGACCTCTCAACCAATCATCTCTCAAGACTTTTGTATGTTTGAGTGGTAACCTTCCCTTATTTGTCTACACTGCAGCAGCAGCAGAAGCACCAGCCTCTTCAGCCTGCCTATGGCATTTTCTCATTGTGTTGTACAGGGATATTGGTACTGTTTTGCTTGATTGGTTTACATCTGTTAGTCCTGCCTTGAAATTACAATTACTATCCGGGAAATGGAAAATATGACAAGTTCTTTCACTGTGAAAGACAGCTGCAGATGAGACATTTTATAAATCCAGGTGCGTACAGCGAAAACATAAAACAAATATTTAAAACAAAATGTACAGAACTGTCAGTGTTTGGTTTAAAAAATTTGCTCAAATTGATCAAAAAATAAAATGTAAAAATTCAAAGCATAATTTTTCAAAACATAAGTTTTTACTAGATTTGGGGCATGGGGAGTGCTTTGCCCAAGGACACAAGAACAGTATGCAACTATGAGCGTTTGGATTGAACTGCCAACCACCAGTGGGTGAAGATTTTATCAACTGAGCTACTGCTGCCAGTCTACCAGCAGTGACTAGCTAGCTCAACCTATGCCATCTCCTTTCTGCTGTTGTTCATGTAAATCCTTTATCTCTTAGTCAAATGAAGAGTCGTTTAGCCTAAAAAAAAATGTGTCCGATGTCAAGATTTTGGCCGACAGTGATGAAAAGATTTTTGATCGTGGGAAAAATCTTGGGTCATGGCTCAAAACTTGTCTCAAAATTGCACAGGGGCAAAGATCAAAACTTAATACTGTTGTACGACCAGACCACCTACGATTGATATCAAGCTTATCTTTCCTTTGCTCGCCATGCTAAGTCACTTCCCCTTTAGAGCTCTATTATAACACAATTAGTGTGTATCTCACTAAACTACTGCACACAATACATTACAACTTCAGGTTTGTGAAGTCATAGCGCATTGCTATTTATCCTGCTTTTGTATATTCATGGGAAATGCCATGTGGGAGTGAGGGTTACGTTGGCTTTGTGGGTTAAGCGTCGTGCAAGAGGTGTGGGCTCGTACTAACCGTAAGGAGGGTTCGAATAGGGCCTGAGACAGATAGATTATAACATGCATGGATGACATCAAACCTCTCTAAGCATGTTTTTGATACTGGAAAAATGTTATAACATGGTAGAAAGCTCCAAGAAGTCTTTAGAGCTTTAAATTCCTCACATCCATGTAGTGTGATATCGAACCTTAATAGACAGGCAACAACTAAATACTAGAAATATCATGAATCATTTTATCCAAGTCATAGACACAGCTCCTGTTTGTTAGTTCTTGGAGGAGGTGGAGTACCTCTTGTAGACTCAGTTTTATAATGAGTTCTATAAATACAACAGAACATTGCGTAGTTTTTCCGTTCAACTTCACCGGTCATTACGCCTCTGCCCCTAACAGTGAGCCATGCCCATTGACTCCAGCTGATTTATGGATTACATTATTTTCACGCTCTTATGAATTGAAGCGTAATAATTGTGTTTCTGGAAATATCCGCGTGGATTCGCTAACATCCTGGAGAGAGCCTATTCACTTGAATGCAAAGGAAAATCTATTCTTGTAGTTTACATCTTCAACCAATTGTTTACAGATTAATCAGCTTATGTAATAGAGTCATCATTCCTTTTGCACAGAAAAGTGGAGAATTGTTTTTTGTTTTTTCTAATTAAAGCACAAAACACATAAGATCATGACCTCTTCTGCACTTTTTCATGTCACCCACATTTCAACAAAAAACGTAATAATAAAATTTTTATTGACACATTTTAATAAAATTTTTCATCTAAAGTTGTTTTTTTGTTTTTTGTTTTTTTTAGTTATTACTGTTTGTATAAATGTCTGTATCTCAGAAAGCGAAATAGTAGAAACTTCAAGTAAATCTTCTCTAGATTGAAAAAAATAAAAATAAAAACTTAGAATTTGTTTCCTTTTTATTTTTTTTCAATATATCAATCGAATTTGAAGCATGAGGATTGTATAACTTAATTCTCCAGTGGCACTATCGCATGGGAAAAATGTACAATCATTCTTAGATAGACTTGTTCTATGGCTGTCATAAAAGGATAAAAACTATACTTTTGATTGGGTCTGTGACTGCTGCTGCTGCAGTAGCATGCATACTCCCATGCTCATATGTGTTCATTAGAGGCTCATTCATGGTAGAATGGAGGGCCAGAGGGCAGGACTTAGGTTATAATGATTTAATGTGAAGAAGTGCCATGCTTCATATGGAACTCTATACAGCATAAATGTCCTATAGTAAAGAGTAAAGAGAGTGGACTCATACAAGTACCTGGGCGTTCATTTGAACAACAAACTGGACTGGACTCACAACACAGACGCACTGTACAGGAAGGGCCAGAGCAGGCTCTATCTCCTGAGGAGACTCAGGTCTTTTGGAGTGAGAGGGCCACTCCTGAAGACCTTCTATGACTCTGTGGTGGCATCAGCCATCCTGTACGGTGTGGTCTGCTGGAACAGCAGCATCACTGAGAGGGAGAGGAAGAAGCTGGACAAGGTCATCAAAAAGTCCAGCTCCGTCCTGGGCTGTCCTCTGGACACAGTGCAGGAGGTGGGGGACAGGAGGGTCCTGGCTAAGGTCATCTCTATGCTGGACCATAAGTCTCACCCCCTGCAGGACGCTCTGTCTGCCCTGGAGAGCAGCTTCAGTGACAGACTGATTCACCCTCGCTGTGTGAAGGAGAGGTTTCGCAGGCCTTTCCTTCCTGCTGCTGTCAGACTGTATAATGAACACTGTTAACACTGAACATGTGTCATTCAACCATAACCATGTGCAATACTCAAGTCACTTTACGGAGATGCATATCTGCATGTTTGTGTCTAGCTATTTATCTATTATCTTGTTTTATTGCATGTACGATTTTCCTTCTGTTCTCTAACTGTGCGGTGCAATATTGGAATTTCCCCACTGTGGGACTAATAAAGGCATATGTTATCTTATCTTATCTTAAAAGATGCATACAGAACTGGGTTTTCAGTTGAAGACTTTCACCATTGAACAAGCTGTTTTTTTTAATTCTCTACTGTAGGCCTTTTCTTCTTAATAAATACATTTCCTTTTGGTGTATGTTTGTCAGCTCACCTCCTTGTAAGTGAAACACAGGGGCTCTGGATTAGCAAAACAAAGCAACATACACAGTACAATATGTGAGAGGTGCAAGAAGCTTTTGTTCAATATTGTAAGACTCCAACACCAGCAGCAGCAGCAGCCCACCTGCAGGCAGCAGGCGAGGCACTCATGTCCAGCCCAGCAGCAGCTGTGCTATGCACAGGAGTCTTCTGCCTCACGCCTTACACACACTCATATACACGCACACATACACGCAAACATACACACATACACACACATGGGCACACACACATAAACACATGTGTGTTGTCACACACATAAACATGTGTGCCATCACATGCCTCGCACACTTAGACATGCACATGTGTATATATGTGTACACATATGTACACATACATGCACAGGCAACCCTAACCCTAAACACACAAGTGCTGTCACACACCTCATACACATACACACATTATCATGTGTGTGCTGTCACATGCCTCACACATGCATACACACACATAAACAAGCTCACATACATGCACATGTGTGCTGTCATAGCCATACCTTGCGCACACATATACTCACGCACACGAGTGGCTTTCACACAAACATATACACACACACACGCACACTTAGACTATCACACTTCCAGCTGCCACAGCCGGCTTCTGTTCTGCACAACAGAACCACCCATGTGTTTCTATCTCCATCACAATCTGCAGCACAGCTCTGCTCCTCTGGGACGCTCTCCAGCCCCACACCTCAGGACACACAACATGCACACATCATGCACACATCATGCACACATCATGCACACAAATACACACATTATATATAGATGATACACACAAATGCACACATACACACATCATGTGTGCATGTCATATAGCACTGTCAAGCACATATCACAGGCACGCATTCATGTGCAGACATAATGCACACATTCATGTGTACACTGAGAGTGTTAGAAAACAGTTGTATTTACTGCACTGGTCTCACGCAGCTCCTCTGCTGACACTGAAGTTCCTTTACAGTTTGATGCTTTAATCATTTCCCCATCACCACACTACTCTCTGTGTGTAGCCATAGCTGCCCTGGGGCAAATTGATGAGGCCTGGCTTACAATCTGCACCTACAGCCCTGTGACTCCTCCTGTGACTACAGTCAGACTGAAATAACCACTCGTGGGCGATGTGCCTTGCCTAAGGACACCATGACTGTATGTGCCGAGTATGGGGATTGAATTGCCAACCTTCACGTTCACAATGACACACTCTTACGTGCGCATTCTCACGTGCACACTCGCACATGCACTCTCACATGCACTCTCATGTCCCTGATGCTCCTGATAGCTGCTGATGTGAGCCTTTGTGGCAGCTCAGTGTGGCGCTCTTATTGCATTAGTGAGTGTGATTTTATCCTCTTTTCTTGTCCCCTCTTTTTCTGCCTCTCCTCTCTCTCCCTGTATCTTTCTCTCTCTCTCCTGTGTGATTTACTGCTCCACTGTTTACTCGTCCGTGCAGCAGCAGAGACCAGGGAAAACTGGCTCACTCCCTCTCTCCAAATTATGGCCATTGATTTGTGTCTTTATTATGTCTTTTGTTGAACCCTGTGCACTAGAATCATAAGACTGTGCAGCTCAACACTGCCACCTACTGATTCCTCTGCTCACTGCGCATGTCTGATAGTGTGTATGCGTGCGTGTGTGGAGATGTGCTTTGAGTAGCACATTCAGTGTCACATTCACATTTGTTTGATGAAAAGACAGTGAAGTTTGTGGAAGTATAGAAGACAATATGTTTTTTTGTTTTTTTTTTCTTTTTAAAATAAATGCACAACCTTAAAGGCACTGTATCTGATTTTTGCACCAGTCAGTGATTTTGCATTGCAAGCATCCAAATTATTCACCGTGATGAGTGCTTTTTACAACTTTCAGAAACCTGAGATTTGGCCTACACAGTTATGCAACAACGGGCATACTAACGCTTTCTTCCAGGCTGCACGCATTCTGCCAGGTTCTGTTAAGTGTACAGGTTTAGGTTGGGCCTATGGGTAAATTGAAAGGGGTTTGGGTTGTGCCCATGAAAGCTAACAAGCTCATGTTAAGATAATTTAATTGTGATTACCGCTAGCGAAGTTCAGATAGCTAATCTTTGTGGTGTGAATTTGGAGGATAGGGGGCTGAATTGTAGTTTTTGTTTTTGGTTGTTTTGACTTTTGCCACGACCACCCGATATGCAGCCAAACATTTGTGGATGGTGAATGTGAACATCTTTCACTCTTTTTTCCAATGTCCCTTTTAGCATCTTCATAGGCTTTTGTTCTTTTTCTTCTCACATTTTTATAGGCAAACTACTGCTCCACTCTAAAGGCTCTTCTACATACTTGTATTGTACTATCTCCCATAGCCTTTTAGCTCATTCAAACTCTGTCAGTGTTATCAGCATTATTACTCTTATCAAAAGTGTGTGTCTTTTATTGTATTATTGTAAAGCTATTTTATTGAATGAAAATAATAAATCCATATTTGTGCTGTTTTGGTTCACAGCTGATCTGCTTCTGATACCAGAAGATGACAACCCATAATCTGTTTTAATGTTTTACAACAGTTCTATGGATTATGCACATTTTTGGCAGGAAAAATGGTAACTAAAAGTTACTTGGCCAAGTAACTGTAATCAAATTACTCAATTTTCAATTGTAACTAGTTACATAACCTCATTACTAAAAAAATATATGGTCACAGTTATCCCTTACTTCATAACTACTTACTGCCCAACACTGCTCTGGAGTAATAGTTTAAGCCACACCTTTTTTCTTTACCTGTTACATTTTTACATCTTAACCCATAAGAACCCGGACACCTAAATCCTTAAAGGAAAATTATGGTGGACATAGCCCAGACTAATTAGAGGTAAATAACACATTTATGATTTTTTTTTTTTTCTCCCCCCTCCCCTAGTGCCTGAGGTATGCAATGTGACACATATGTCACATTGGGCCTTTAAGCATTTTTTTAGAAGATGTTTGCCAATGCATCAGGCGTGTCTGGTGTTCATTCTACAAAATAATTGCTATGTTATAACATATGTTATTAACACAATTTTAATGATAAAAAAAAAGATAATGTGACATATATGTCACATGAGTTTTTTTGTGGCCTTTTTATTACTTAAGGCCCGAAGTGACATATGTGCAACCACGTTTTTCATTTGATGTGTTTTGCATATTTTTTATTTTTTTTTAACTTAATTTTGATATAAATGTACTCACTAACTTCTAATTAAGTAATTTCAATAATGCAAATTTAAAATCTTCCCTCTTGTTTGCAGAAATCAACTTTGGAGAAATTGCTAATGTTGGGACATGTGCTCTGCTTCTAGTCAGCCATCTTGAAAAAGGGTGGTGACAAAAAAATATCACATGATCAATCTTGTGATGTCACAATATATTGATTTGGAGTCACTTTGGGAGTTTACATATATATATATATAAAAAAAAAAAAATTAAAGAGGTTTCCAGAACAGGTGAAATGGACGTTACACCACTGTCACGCTGGGTCCTTATGGGTTAAAGTAATAACACACTTGAGTACAAACTTACTACTCTACACACCCCATGGTATTTTCTGGCTCCCGATGACATAATACTATCATAGGCCAATAATATTTAATAGAGATGGGGGCAAGTAAAATAATGCGCTGATTTTTTTTTTTTTTTTTTCAAGGGCCTAGTCACTAATGGTTAGGTTTAACATTTCTAGAAATTCATGAAAATGCCATATACTGAAGAGGGAAAACAGAATAGTGAACAGTGTTTTGCAGAATATAAAAAATATATATTTAAAGACAGGCTATTATGTAAAATCGACTTTTTGGAGCTTTTTTACTATGTTATAATGTTGCGCCCTCATCACAAACACGCCTGAAGAGGTCATCCTGGTATGTTGGAGTGTTTTAGCAATCACAGTAACACATAAACATGCAAAAACATGATACAAAACTGTATACAAACCTGATACTTTGTGCAGTAGTTTCTTTAGCGGGATGCACGCAGTCCTGGAGCTTCTCGACAGACACCTCCAGCACATCATTGTCCTCCTCCGCATTGAGGCAGTGGTGGGAAAATGCTGGGAACTTGTATTGGACCTTGAAGGGGGCTCTGTGATCATAGTGAGGACAGCAGTATGCAAACCAGAGATATGCCGGCACAGCCACACGCTTCATATTGTCCCCACGCATCATCGGTCCAGAGGTGCTGACCCCTGTGATTATATAGGAGAGTCCCTTGAGGTAGTAGTTGAGGTGGGTGCGGATGGCCTGCCCTGTTTCTACATACTGGGCCTATAAAGTCAGGCATAAGTGGCACAGGGTTGGTCATGGTTCGCTGGTGGACATCGGGATTCAGTGGGGCACACTCATATACCGCAGCGTTCATGTAGTCACCAAGGCCAGCCTGCTCGTACGCCTGGGTCCCCTGGTCCACCTGGAGAACAGGCTGCATTTCATGTGTCGCACCACGTCAGCTGCAAACACACAAGTTAAAAGATGAGATTGTTTATTTCAGCAGCGCAATATACACCAATAAGGACACCTATTAGCAGAATGTCAAAAGAGATGGAAAATTTAGGAGGGATTTTACTTCTATGGGGTATTAACTGCTAACACATAACATATTTACATCACCAAGTTACCTTTTTTTCTCTCTTCACTCCTCCTTCAGAGAGCAACATCGTGCTAGCGTGCATGCTAGTAATGAAATTACTGCACATCACATCAGATTTGTCAAGATGCCGTGTACAGTTTTTGTATATTTATGAAAATTGTCACGTCGGAACATGGGCTAAATACTAAATATATTATAATATATATATATATATATATATATATATATATATATGTATATATATATATATATATATATATATATATATATATATATATATATATATATATATATATATATATATATATATATATATATATATATATATATATATATATATATATCATAAATAATATATTGCTTAATATATTAATATATGTATATGAAATACGATATATATATATATAATATATCTTAACTTAATACCCTGTCTTTAAGTTATGTGTACTGGCCGTAACAATGAAATTGAAAATCAAGTCTCATCAACAGAACATTTGCATATTTTTTATGTATTCTGCTACCTGAGGATGCCGTACTGTCATGTACAGTTCAAAGCACAATATCATGCTTCAGTTTTGTAGTAAAACTTCCAAGTCCAAGTGCAGCATTTAGATGTCCAATATTTTTGCTGATATTGTTTCACCCTTGTACCACCGTTGTCATGTTATTAATGAACAGGAATTTCCCATTCACAGAAAATCAAATCAAAATCACTTTATTTGTCTCTGAGGGGCTATTTAAGCACAGTGAGCAGTAAGAAAACGCAAAACAAAAGTTTCAGTGCAGCTCAACAGGTAGGGTCATCAAATCCAGTGTCAGGGAAGTTTGAGGGGAGTAACAGCTCTCAGGACAAAAGTGTCACTCTTCGGTGTCCTCTGTGTACTGCAGCGTCACAGCAGCCTCCAGGGGGAGCCAGGTGAAATCTGGACACACAATAGAAAAGCCTCCTCTAAGCCTCACTCTTCCTCCTCTCTGTTGTTTCAGTCAGTGATGATGAGACAGGCCATTTCTTCAAAGTATTACCTCTGGAGCGTCTTCTGCCATATTGGAAAGTGTATAAAGTTTGTTGCATTGTTGTAAAAAGTCTGTAGTATTTTAGAGCTAGCTGGTTAGTGTTGCCATGAATACAAGAAAAACAAAACTGCTCAAATACAGAACCCAATAACCCCTAACTTCCATCCTTGGAACTTATAAGCTGAACTTATTAGTTGGTCAAAATCCCCAAAAAAAAGTAAATTAAGTAAATTAAATGTATCATACTATAAAAAAAAATAAATAAATAAAAAGTAAAAGGTTCTCAGTGTGCCAGCCAGTCAGCCACAAGAGCAGCTAACCACAAACATGGTAACCACGGAATTGGTCAGATCCAGCAGCACCCCAGCTGACAGCCTGTTTTGGGGTTTGATCTACACTGAAGATGAAGCTGTTCCTACCTAAGGCTCGTACATCCAGGGCACGTCGGCACACACCTCTCCTGCTGAGCGCTCGAAGATGTAGGCGGAGTAGATGGGAGTGTGCAGAGCGATGTGGTACAGCATCACAAAGCGAGCTCTCATTTTGTAGTTCTGACAGATGAAGCACAGGGACAAGTGCTCCAGGTCCCATGGTGGTACTCCCAGGTAAAAGAACTGCCTGCATTCAGGTGGGAGGCCCCTGCTCAACTTAACCCAGAGCATCAAGATGTTTGGAAGCACGATGAAGATGACCCTGCTCCAGTCCGACACGGCAGCAGCCATGGCTCCTCAGTGACTACTGTGTGAGAGCTTCACGTTATCAGGAGTTATCAGAGCGCAACAAAAGCTACAAATGGCACAGAAGACTTCCCACATGCATATGCATAAGAGAACATACCCAGTTATTTATAAAATCTGATTTATTCAAATTTCAAAACCTTATTCAACTGCAGACACTATGTATAAAGCAAGATATTTCCTGTTGCCCCAAACTGTACAAACTTTGTTCTCATTCAAACCAGATTCCAACGGCAGAAGAAAATTAAACTTTACTCTTCCTTATGCCAGAACAATCCAGAACCAGATGGGCATTTTAGAGGCTGGAGTTAAACTTGGAAGTCGTTGGACAATAATATTAAATGTCCTTTATTACACAAACAAACTGCTAACCTTGTAGTTTAGATCTGTACAAACATGTTCTGAAATATTCTTCTTTTATTTGTTTGTCGGTTCATATTTCAGTCTTTTTGTCACTTCAAAAGTCGCAATTAGATATTTTTCCCAAATCGTTCAGCCCGGTAAATAGGTCTACATACTTACTTCCTCCTTAAAGGGGCCGTATTATGCTATTTTCTGATGTTATAATGTTGTTTCCTTATCAAAAACATACCTGGGGTTTTGTTTAGTTTCATTCACACATATTTAACACCCTGCATATTTACACTGTGTTTTTAAATTCCATACACCTTCACTAGAATCATGTGTGAATTAAACAAAACTCCAACTTCAACCAGTATAAACATATCTTTGAGGTGGACACCGTATTTCAGTCAAATCTAGCCTAGCATCAAACCTCCTCTTTAAAATATGCATGCTCTGAAAACTTAGTTGTGGTGTGCTCCCCGGGGCAGAGCAGGCCACAGCGGGCTCTCAACCCACAAGTGCTCCAACCATCTGCTCCACATTACATCAGGACCTCCAGCCCAATTCGATTACTGTCTGCGCCAGTGCTGCTAACGGCTTATGTGTGCGCGCATGCATGTCGGAGTGCACGGCTACGGCTAGGTTAGCTTTTGTCCAAGTGGAATTAGCATATAGCGTGATCCAAAATGCGTCTGGATTGGGACAGGCACAGAGTAAATGTATCGAGATTCAATTTCATTTAATCTGTATAGCGCATTTCAAACAGAGTAGTGTCAAAAACTATACTATAAAAGGATAGGGTAGAGTGGCCAAAAAATGTATTCAAGTGAGACGTGTGTGGGTGAAGTAGTGGTTGAAGAAATTAGTCAAGTAAGAGTAAAAAAGTATTAGGAAACGTTCTACTCAAGTAAGAGTAACTATCTGGGAAAAAAAAAACAAAAAAAACAAAAAAAAAAACATCTGACTTCAATTTGAACTCAATGTAATTTGAAGGCCAAAACTTTAAATAATGCACAGGATAGACACAAACATGAGACAAACTAAATCATGGCTGAAGGAGCAGTGCAAAAGACACAAATGTTCAAATAATTTCATACTGTCAACTTTCACTTAAGTGCTTTATAAGAGTACTGTTAGACTGTACAATATATTACTTAAGTAGGACTAAAAGTATGTAAAAAAAAAATACTCTGAGAAGTACAACTTGAAACAAATGGCTACTCTTCCCACTGTAAGTGAGAACAGCTTTATGTTACAATATTAAAGCTTCACTGTGTAACTTTTCCAATGGAAGGTTCGCCACCTTGAATGTTCCACAGTATGCAATGTTGTGATAAGTGCTTATAAACCCATCATGGTGAATAATTAGCTTGCTCTGAATGCATAAAGTAAGTGAGGGATAACTGTGGACCGCTACAAACATTTAAAATGAACTAATTCTGTTTTGTGTGTGTGTGTGTGTTCTTGTTTGTAAGACAGTAAAAGTGAGGTACTGCGCCTTCAATGCCATACTGTGGAACATTCCAGTGAAAGCAATTTCTCCATGGAGACAAGCAAATGGCGTACCCTTCTCCAGAAAAAGTGCAGTGCAGCTTTAAACCATTTAATTGCATAACTGTGCACTAACAACTTCTTCAAAAAAGCAAAAGTAAATATGAGCAATGCACAAAGTTGAATAAATAAACACATTTAAATGGAGGGGGCAAATAAATAAATAAAAACAATTGAATAAATATGAAGTGATGCAGGATAAGAGCAGTGTGAGCTCTGACAGTGGGACCCTGTATTCTGTGGAACGCTCTGTTCTAACTGTCAAACAAGCTCAACCCTGCACCCCTAATGCGCCCGACATCAGCTCATGTAAACACAGCTCTGAGCCGATATGGTCCCAATTACCCGACGCATATTTCCCTGATTTTAAGCTGAACCAGAGGGCCGTCCTCTGCACCCCGGGGCTCTCAGGACTGTGCTGTGTGCTTCTCCTTGTGTCGTTTTTTTCTGCTGGAAGTGTTGAAGGAGCTTGTTTTGTCTCGGGAGCAGTCAGGGGGGCACTTCAGAGAACAAAGTATCCTGCTCTCGCTCTCCCTGTTGTATCCTTTCGACTCTCTGCTCTCTCTCTTTTTCTCTCTCTCTGTATCCCATCATCTCTCTCTGCTGTATACTGTCAATTCTCTCCTTCTTCTTCTGCATGCACTTTTCATTCTTCCAAAACCTTGCTGCACATCAGAAAAACACAAATACTCACCAGCACACTTTGTATGTCATTCTAACCGACAGACTGAGGACCAGTCAAAAGTTTGTCATTTATCTTTTTTTCTTTATTTGCATTTACATTGTAAATTCTCACTGAAGGTATCAAAACTTGTTTTAGATTTTAAAAAATAGCCACCCTTTGCTTTGATCATTGGGTTTTCAACGCTATCAA
Source organism: Periophthalmus modestus (assembly GCA_019594935.1). Lineage (NCBI taxonomy): Eukaryota > Metazoa > Chordata > Actinopteri > Gobiiformes > Gobiidae > Periophthalmus > Periophthalmus modestus. Next base: position 8,193,856 of record JAIEZT010000107.1, read on the forward strand.
CAAAGAAAAGGACAGTCTTCCATGATATAATAATGTCTTCAGTATGTATGAAAATGTAGAAAGAAGAAGAGAAAGTAGTAAACATAAAGAAAAAGAACTTGCAAAAGAAGGTGTGAAACTTTTGACTGGCAGTGTAGATGGGCATAGCTAACGTGCTAGCCATCGCGTTCCAAATAGAAAGTGAGGATGGGTGTGAAGTGGTGTATTCTAGCTAACACACATTTACAAAGATGCATGTCAACAATTACTAAGCTTTTAGCATATTACCAGCATGACTGATGAGTTCAAATGTGCACTGAATAAGATATTTTTGCAATACATTAAGAAGCCTCCATGCTTGCACTTGCACCAGGGTTTATACCAAATGCAAGTGGAGTGTGGTTCAGGAAGATCTCCAAAATCAGTACATACACTTACACTGGCCTCTGAGCACTGTGGGCGCGGGTCACGGTGAGGTGAGGGTCTGAGTAAAGAACCCACAAAGAGTTCCACCGCAGCAGTCTAGAGCAGTTTTCAGGTCATTAGACGTGTGTTATTGCGTAAACCCCCGGGACTCTGTGCACCATTGGACAAATATGACCTATAGTTAACTGTAGTTGGTGCAACAGGGCAGTCTGCTAAAAATAATGAAAAACCTCACAGAACAGGTCACCTGGGCAGGAGTAGCTGAAGGAACCAAAGGAAATCCCACCATGACACAAACTACACAAAAGGTCCCTCGTGGTGCAGGATCGAGTGTTTGCCACTTAGCAGTGTGCTGCTAAGAGGAGGACACAGACACACGTGTGGGGTCAATGTTAGGGCAGTATGTGTTCATGAACCTGTCACTCTGCAGCTCATGTTGTGTGCAGTCAGAGGCAGGTCAGGCTGCCGTAGTCAGAAGGTGTGTCTGAGTGCTGTGAGGGGTGGGGTCTACATTACAGATATGAACATGTCCTGTGCTGGTAATCGTGCTGTCTTCTCACTGCATTCATGAATCTGCCACATATGTTTTAGTCTTTAGATTCTCTGTGACCCACAAACGGACATGTGAAATATATATCCACACCAGTTATTGTTTTAACAGTATATTTTTATTGTACTGTTGATAAAAGTCAGTCACACTGTAACCTGTAGAAACTGTAATTAACTGCATTTACATTACATGACATTTGTAAGTGTTAAGGCCCTGGGCCTCCAGCTCCTCTTACACGCCTATGTGTTGTTTCTGCTGTCTCTCCATGGACCTCTCAGGCGTGCTCTCCCAGCTGGCAGCTGATTGACTGAAGGGCCCTGCTTGTGATTGGAGCTACAATCAAGAGCCTGGCCAATGCTGGCCTTCCACCTGTAGCAGCACCCCTTTAAAAGGACCCGCCCCCCTGCATCGGTTGCTGGATTCTTTGCCTGAACCACATACCCATTGTTGCTCTGAACTCTGAAACTTTGGAAAGCTTGTGACCAATTCTGATTTAAATCTGAGACTGAGAAATTAGATCTTTTGTGTTTTTGTTCTTACACTAGTTTTGTACTCTCTGAGACTTCCTTTGTTAGTTTTTTTTGTTTGTAGTGTAATTTTAAGTTCTATATTATTGTTACAAACCCTTCCTAGGGAGAAAGGAAGTAACACAACCCAGGATGTAAAAAAAGGTAAATAATAAGTAGCTCTTTAAGTACCTACCTTTCTGTATCTAATTATAAAGTATTTTGAATCTCCGTGAACCAGGACATACTTTTAGTATGTTTCTTGTGGTTAGCATTATCGTACTGGCAAAACTCTGATCCAACCAAAAGTTGTGAAATCGCTTATAAGCTCATCACTGTGAATAATTAGATAAGTGAGGAATAACTTTGGACCACTGCAATCTGTTTAAATTAACTAATTTGTTTTGTCACCATTTAATGATGGTAAAAATTAGGTACAGCAGCTTTATGGGTTGTGAAAGTGTGCTATAGCTGTTTATAACACATCACCTGAATGTAACAGAGTGCGCCATGTTCAGGGTACATTCTACTCTGTGTTACGTTCGAATTACTAGCTAATACAGGTTTGTACGTCTGTTGACTGTGCAGCCTACTGCCCGTGTTAGCATGTTCCTTTTATACGATCAGAAGAATCACTGGAGACCAGAGAGTAGAATCACACGAGGTTTATTCCCTATACATACAATTCTAATACAAGCCAGGCGCGGTGCTGTCACTAGTATGTGCACGGAGATCTCAGGGACGCTCCCGTATTGATCTGAGTGTCTTACCCTGCGTGCCACATTTAAAACATAAATCATGAATATTGAGTAGCTGGCCGTGGACATCTTCTACTTCTTTCCAGCACTCCTCTACCCTCCAGGTGCCTCACTGGTGTGACCAAATTTGGAGTTGTTGCTCATCACTTATCCTTTTGATTCACCTCAGCATCATCTGTAACAGGTTAATCTGAGAGAACCTTCTACACAATCTACTTTCATGGTACGTTCATTGCTATGCGATAGGGCAAGAATGGAGTGTGTTTGTGCAATGTTGCGTGCAAGTCCTAAAACTCCTTTAATCTAATCTCTGCTATTATGAGCAATAATGTGTACATCCTTCAGCCGTGTGGAGTACTATTCTCCTGCGCAAGGTCATGCACACCATGTGACCACTCTGTAGCTAAAACAGAGTGAGCTGAAGCTTAAGTTGAAAAAGCTTTTTTTAAGACAACTGATGCATTTTGGATGGAGATAAAATATGTCATCCGAAACTAGGTGAAAAATCACCTCAAAATCCAACCTTTGTAAAAGCTGCAGGTGCCCTGTCAGCCAAACACAAGCAGTTTGTATTTACATTGAACTGTAAGGGAAGGGGGGGGCGCTCCTGGGCCATAGTTTGGACATGCCTGCCCTAAGCAGATTTTATACTAGATCCATGGCTGTGATCCTCAATGATGGAGTGACCAGATTTTCAAAATTAAAAACTGGGACACATGGGACACATGGGATGGTTGATACAAATAAAAAAGCATGTAACATTGTCCATTCTGGACTCACCTGTCAGCCAGTATATAATCTGAGGGACTTCTGTGGGTGCATTTTGTTGGCAAGGATCAAATTGGTCAAAAATATGGACACCTATGGACATCAATGATTTTGGATAAATCTACTGGGACAGGAGACACAGGGCTCAAAACTGGGACGGTCCTGGGTAAATATGGATGTCTGGTCATTCTACTAAATGAGCAAAAAAAATGTATGTGAAGCTCTGCATACGGTTCACTACCGCCCCCCTCAGGTGCTGGATCTTAACAGAACCCTTTGCTAGTGTCCTCTCTGCCCTGTCTGTTCTTTGGAGGTAAATGAGCCGACAGCCCAGCGGGACCTGCATCACACGGAGCAGCATGTGTCTCTCTCTTCGCTGCCCTGAGCTCAAATTGACATTGGCCCGGCTTATTTCTAAGGGATATGTTTTATGAGTATGGTTTATGAATATGTGTATGTACATGTGCAGAGGAGTGATGATGGCTTCCTGTTGGTCTGGCATGTCTAATGTATGCATAGAACAGTTCCACAAACGTGCACAGGGAGAATAGATTTTTTCTTGCGTCAAAGGAAAAAAATGATATTCGTAATCATGTTTTCTATGTCTGGATTTGCTGCAGAGGACATGTTTTGTTGGTTCTCATGAGAAACTAAAAGGTCACACAACCCAAAACATGCACAATAGGTAAAATCCTCCAGTTATGGCCTGCGATAGGTCCCTGCACCCACTGCTACTGATAGGCTGCCCCAGCGGCATTGAAGGATGGGTCAAATGCAGAGGACAATTTTCCCTATGGGGACCTTAAAGTGTTCCTTAAAGTAAAGCCTTATGTTTACATCAGTTAAGGGGCAGTTTGTTAAGAAAGGTAGAAAACATATTAACACATTAATGATGCAGGCGCAGGGGTTTAGGTAGAGAGATTTCAGGTAGAGGGTTTAGGCAGAGAGTTTTCAGCATTTGAACTGCCAACCCAAATAAGAGACTTGTATGTGGCTCATTCTGCTTTCTGACTGAATAATCATCTTATAACAAATTAAAGGTTCATATTATGCTTTTTTCTGATCTATGTTATAACCTTGTTCCCTCATCAAAAACATGCCTGGAGTTTTTTGTGGTTTTTTTTCCCCATTCACACATGTTTAACTACTTGAAAAAACTTGAAAAAACTTGAAAACTACCACTTTATGACATCACAAGGTGGAATAGAGCATTTTCAGCTTTGCAGACTAATAAGGGACTACTCAAATGTGTGAATGAAACAAAACACAACTCCAGGTATGTTTTTGAGAAGGTAACAACATTATAAAATGGCTTAAAGCTCACAGGAGTCAATTTATGACCTTTAAGAATAAATTGGCATTACAGTTGTTATCAGTAAAAGCTCCCATATTTAATCTGAACACGTTGAGCAAAATTCCAGATGTGGATATAATAGGTGTTGTGTGGGGCAGTGCAGTGCTGAGACAAGCTGGTGCCTGTGTGGTGCTGTTGTCAGGTGTGACCCTACGCGCCGGATCACAACGCCGCCTGTTGTCATGGCAACGGCTGAAGGACCACCGCATGGAGCACAGCAATCAGCCGAGAGAGCTTGCATCCAAACAAAGAGATTGTGATTTCAAGTCTTCTCTTAGCGCTTACTCAGTTTATTGCAATTTAACCAGAGATGCTAGATTAACAGCAATCAAAACAAAATCACAATTTGAATGGTCACAATTAGAAAATAACAAAGGCTGCAGTTATATAGGTAGTATAAATTTCCTTGCAGAGAATTTAATTAGCTGTCTACATGGGGTCTTATTTTGTGTAAAAGCTGCTACAAATTCCTTGCCATACGTGGAGTTTGCATTTACTGCCTGTGTCTGGCTGTTTAGTTTTTTAGTTTTTTTTCTCCAATTGGACGATTACCCCAATCAGTTCAATGTATTTTTGTATTGCCCCAAAACAACAGTTGACTTACAGGACTTGAACAAAATAGTTGTTTTAACCAAAATCTAACAGGCAAACAGACAACAAAAAACATGAATAAACCATAGAATGCACAATGGAGCAATCCTCCATCAAGGTACTCCTCACTATCTGGAGATGGGTTCTCAACCTCTATTGTGAGGTTGCTTTTTTATAGAAAAACTCTTGACTCTATGTAAGATTTGAACTGCAGCATCTGTTCTCCGGATTTAATATTAAAGCAGACATATCGAGCCTGCTATAGTTATACTCTATGTCACCCGTGGAAAGATTGCTCAAATATGCATCACAAATCACTTCAACTCTGAGAGTGTAAATGGTGAGGGGAAACAACTATAACATGATTAAAAGCTCTTAAAAGTTTGCAGAACAGGTCTGCTTTAAAGGAGATCACATGGCCTTTGATATAGTGATCCAAACTAATTTATTATTTGGAAAAATAATATATTTTTTGTTGATGATATGAAGTTTGACCAAAATCTAACTAGTTAATGCATCATTGGAATTTTTCTGGCAATTTAAGACAATAATGTGCCTCTAGCTACCCATCAATTACTTACATGGGTAATTGGTAGGTCTGATTGCTCCATTCTGTTGATCACCTAATCAATGATTGCCAGTCGGAGTAACTTTTAACCATGTTATAGTTGTTTTGCTTTTAATTTTCCCTCTTAAAGTTGTATTTGGAGGGATTTAAACATTGCTCTGATCTAACCCCGTTTTCAACACTACTGGTACACACCCACTGTTCTGCAATTACGTCCTTCTCCAATTTTATTTACTTAATCAGTGACACATGTAAGTTCATGTAGGTACATCAGCTCTCATTGAGCTCTGGTATTTTCCAACACAGAAATTAACTGATTTGTTTCTTTTATTAAGTTATTTTAGATCAGTGTTGTGCTTTCTTGTGCTGAAATATAGCATGATCCACAGGTGTCATAAAGTACAACTGTATAGCAGGCAAAAGTGTCTCCTGATGGCACGGTGGCTGAGTGGTGGCACTCAGGCTCCACAACAAGAAGGTTCTGGGTTTGATTACCTGGTTGCCTGGGCCTTTCAGTGTGCAGCTTGCATTTTCTCTCCACATCTGAGTGGTTTTCCTTTGGGCACTACAGTTTCCCCTATCAATCCAAAACATGCACATTGTCAAATCCTCCAGCTAAGGTAGTCCTGACTAGCAACACGATCTTGGTGATAGGTTCCTCCTGATGAGGTGCCCTAGCAGCATTGAAGCATGGGTCAAATACAGAGGACACATTTCTCTACGGGACAATAAAGTATTTCTTAATCTTAACAACACGTCTTCTTTAAAATTTTGTGAAGGCCTTTAGCTAATTGAACTAAATTGTCTTGAAATCCAAAATGTTCTTTCCTTCACAAAAATGGCTCCTATACTCCTATGTCTGGAGTTTGAAAAGGCCCAAAATTTTACAGGACCGCTCTGTTATCTGCAGCACTCTGCTCTGTAAATAAAGACTGTAATCTGACTCAGGAAAACATCTTAAAACACAACTGCAATTTCACCCAATCCCAAAGTCCAAAGAGCAAGAGCAGAAAGCCTTTTAGACGCAGCGCGGCAGTTACAAAGCCATCTTGTGCATGTGTATTATCAGTCTTACCAGCATCTCTCCATCTCCTCTGCACTATCATCAGGACATGCTCATTAATCCATTTGTTCAGTGTACTTTCTCTATCTGCACTCACATCTGATAGGAGGAGTCTTCACAAAGAGACACATTTTCTCATAGGTTTTTACTTTAGTACCGCAAAATGTATTAGTGTATTACAATTACATCTGTAAGTAGGAGTGCGAAAGAAAATAGCAAATGAGAAATAGTTAACTGGAAATTTGTTTATTGTACATAAAACTTGAATTCTAAGACACATTATTTCACGGTGCAAGCTGATTGTTTGTAAGTGTTGAAGTGTGTGGTAAAATTTTAGTTTCTAAATAAAAGTGCATTCAGTCCGTTGCGTGGCAGTATTTCCTTAGTGGGCGGTCCATGACAAGCACCTTCATTGCTAGTTGCTGTAAAACTTGGTTGCTCAACTTTACAGTACTTTATTTACTATCAGGCAACCCACCTGATAGCTAGCCACTGTAGTTCTGGGCTGATTCCACATTATACAGCTCTAATTAAAACACTTCAGATTTACACAGTGTTTTTGGACACTTTACAGTGCATTATTCATTCACTCCACACTCCACCACAGTGGTGGCAAGCTACTACTGTAGCCATAGCTGCTCTGGGGCAGAATGACAAAAGCCATCAGCACCTCCAACCACCAACACTCACATACATACTACATTCATACTAGACAGTGAGGTTGAAGTGCCTCACCTATGGACAAAACAACAGTTTTTTTTTTACCACTGGAGCCCCACTGTGGCACCAGATATTCCTAGTTGTCTCCCATCCAAGTAATAACCAGGCCCAGCCCTGCTTAGCTTGTGTGACATGACAAGATCAAGCTTTGACAAGCCGGTATAACATCAAATTGCACGTAAATAAAAAGTTGTTTTGTGGTTGTTTTGCACATTTTCATGGTCATAGGCCATGAATATGTGCAAGGCTCTTCTCAAGCTCTTCTCAGTTGTGCAGTGTGGCATTGTGCATTGCGGCATAGTGCGCACAGGGGGCACTCATATACTGGAATCAGACTATTAGTGTTGATGCCTCAAGAAACTGAAATGCATAAAAAATTGTTCAACTTGTAGCATTATTATCAAGTTGTTGAAATGTCCCTTGTAATCCTTGTTCCTCTCACTCACCTGGACCATCTACCTGAACATGTCATGTAGTAAAATCTGGGTGGTCCTGAATGTTCCCACTGTTCCTCAGCCCCATAAGAAATCCCTTCTCACCCTCCCTCTCGCACCTCTCTCCCTGTGCAGTGCTGAATAGGCGCTGATTTCTAAAGAATATCTGGGTGAATTATCAGAGCTTTAATGAAACGCGCCGCTCCTTTATGCAGAGAGCTCAGGCAATCAGACGATGAGATTGAGTTCTTCCACTCACACACACACGCCGTCAAATCAGAGCGATTCTTTCGACGGGAAATATTTCACAAACCCTGCGCGCCTTTTCACGCCAGTCTTCAGAATGTGATACACTTTTGTATGTTTCGCTGTAGGGCTGTCTGCTCAACCAGGCTGTGCTGTAGATGAATAGTGAACACTGTCTCCTCATAACGAGAAGGTCATAGGTTTGAATCCTAAAGTGAGTGGGTGTTTGTATTTATTGTCTTGAGTTTTCCTTTTATATAGATTTTTCATATAAACCAATGTCACAACAGCAATCGTCTCAAAGGGCTTTACAAAAAACCCAGTGCAGATACATTGTATAAGACCCAGTACAGATATATAGATATATTGTGTGAGCAGCTCTTGAGGTTAAAACATGTCCTCTACGTATTGTCCAATAATCAGGAAATGTGCGGTTGGCATGCTGCTTATTGTATTGTAAACTTATAGTTTTACCATCTGTAATTGACTCATTGCTAGACTTTAAGTTTAAAACTGCACTATGGAACATTCTTGTTGAAGCAATAACATCTCCATGGAGACAAGCAGGTGGCAGATGAAAAAAAGTTGTATGTCTCATGGACTGAACCAGGCCTTATCCAAGACTGAATCAGGACTAAACCAGGACTAAACCAGGTTGTAGATGTATCCAGGACTGATCCAGGACTGAACAATTGTGCAGTCCTGGATATTCTCGTATGATTCAGAATGATCCTTAAAACTCTGTACCCAATTTCTGGCATGCATTTGAGCAAAAATTGTCTTGCTACAGATATATTGTATAAGCAGCTCTTGAAGTCAAAAGTCTGCTGGGTGCTGTGTAATCAGGAAGTGCCCGTTAGCATGCACTTTTAGAACTCAGGTCTCTGAAACCTCTTTTAAAGTCACTGTTTAACTTCATTTGGCAGTAAACCTAATAAATCAGCCGTGTAATGTGACTAGTTAGGGTTAAAGTTTAAACAATTAATCGCATGGCATTGTTGACACCAATATGACCTCCAATGAGTACACTGGTGTATTCTGAATAAGTGTACTTGTACAATTCGCCTGTTGTTGTGAACTACTTCAAATGTCCTCTGCAGGAAGAACAAATGTATTCATTAATTATTAATTAATCGTTTTAAACAATTAGCCATACAGGGTGCTCTTGTCAGATCTCAGACAGTGCATGGATGGGAAAATCAGGTGCCACAGTGGGGCACCAGAGGTAAAAAATTGTTGTTGTTGTTGTTGTTGTTGTTGTTGTTGTTGTTGTTGTTGTTGTTGTTGTTGTTGTTGTTGTTGTTGTTGTTGTGTTCTTTGACAAGGCATTTCACCCACAGCGTCTAGTATGAAAGTGGTGTGTGAGTGAATGTTGGTGGTGGTTGAAGGGGCCATGCACTTGATAATCAAAGTGCTTTGTACACAATGGACATAGTTTTGACCTCAAGAGTTTCTTATGCAATATATCAGCACTGGGGCAAGACAAATTTTGCTCAAATACACTGAAAAAATCAGGTAGAGGCTTTTTATTAGGACTAAAAACTTACTCTGTAATGTGACTTTACTTGACTTTTGGTGCTGCAAGCTGCAGAACTACAGGGACTACATCAGGGCAGAAAAGAGGAAACATGTAGGGTGTCCACAGGTAAGGAAAAGGTGAGTAAATATGTCAAATATAGTGTTTATATCATCCATAACTCTTAGAATAAGTCACTAAATAACTTGTGGAAAGGTGTTATGGCTTTGTTATGATCATATCTGTCTAATGTTAAGGGTGCTTTACATCAGTGGTGAAAGAAGAACTCAATTTGCAGTCTTTGAATGATTTATGACCTTAGGGTTCGACAGTAAATATATGAAGCAATATGTATGGAATTATGCAGTAAAGAAAAAAAGTGAAATAACAAATTCCTCAAAGTAGCCACCCTTTGCTTTGTTGACAAAGCTGCAAACCCTTGGTTTACTCTCAGCTAACTTCATTTAAGTCTCCTGAAAGTTCAAGGTCAAGAGATGCCAAAAGTAACAAGCAGTGATCAAAACAAAAATGAGCTAGTTTTAAATGGTTTTAATCTAAAACAAGTTTTCATTTATTTTGAGTTTTTTGTTTGCTTCTGTATGTGTAATTCATATTTCTGATGCCTTCATTGAGAATCTGCAGTGTAAACATGGAAATGAAGAAGAACCATAAATGAAAAAGTGTGTCAAAACTTTTGACTGGTAGTGTGCTTGTTTATAGCTCTTCTGGTGACTATGTCCACAGCAGAAACTCAAAGAGTAAAAAAGGCACATCTATTCATGCAGTGTTCGATTTATACCCCTACTGGATTATATATAGTATGTATATATTTTTGTCCATGGCATTTTTGTGCAGTATGTCAACAGTATGTGTTTGTTTTCTTTTGTTTTTTTTAACCAGTCATTATTTCTGAATGAAAGTTGGCCTGGATGACATGTTCAAAGTCCTTCACAATGATTACTGCAAGCGAAGACTCTCAGCTGAAGACTTTACTACAATACTCTCCCACAAGGAGAAATCTCTGTTTGTCATCCAGGGCCGGAGGAGGTCACTGTTCAATCTCACCATTTGCTCAAGCCCACATGCAATACAGTGTCAGTAGTTGAAATAAATGACCTTGTTCTTTTTAACCAAAGCAAACAGAAGTTAGAAATCAGAAATAAGAACAAGACTCAGAGCCCTTGACCAAACTTTCAAACAGTATACTTTTCTGCACTGACTTTGATTTTGCTATCACTGACTGATTGTTTGTTGAGTTTCAGAAGATTTCACAGACAACCATGTCTTTGTGGCTACCTGGCTGACATGCTGAGCACTTTTTGAAATTGGTTTGTTTTTTAGCCCAGTTTTTAACATCATATCATGGTATTTTAACTACATTGTGCACCATGTGCAGTTTAAAGGACACAATGTTGATGGGAGGAATTGTTTGATTGTGGAGCCCAGGTGTCCACTTCATGATTTTGGCCGTCTGCGATGAAAGACTTGTAATAGTGGGGAATGTTTTGAGTTGTAGCTAAAAATTGTAGGTCACAGGTCTCAGAGTGAGACCTGGACAAAGATCAAACTTAGAACTATTGTACAACCAAAGACGAGCTGTGACTGATATCCAGCCTGTCTGATATTTTGGAATCCTGGTCTCAGAGCGAGACCCCCTCTCACTGCAACTGCGATCAATCTTTGAGACCAACAGTAAACACAAGTGCTCCTCAGAGTAATAGCAGAAGGGCTCTGCTGTGTACAGGTTCCTTTTCCCTTTAATTTACTCACTTGCATATGTGGAAACACCACTAGCATGCAGCATTAGCCTCAGCTGACCATTGTAATTAGGGAGACGTTACCCCACACGGAGGCTGGAGCCTGATATTCACTCAGACAAACTTTCATTATAGCCTCAACTGCTCATGTACACCATTGCACACGGTGAATGTGTGCTGTTGTATGATTTAATTTCCTCACATCGTGTAATGTGACATCTAACAATCTTATAGGGCAAAAAAAAAAAAAACAGTGCAGAGGACACCAGGTTTAAGGAGCTAGCTCTTCAATCTCTGAGATGCTACAGACTTGTGGGGGTCGGGTCACAAAAGCGCCAAAATAAAAATTGCACACTACACTCATTGCACAGTTCCCATAATTGCACATTCCAATCATTGCACATTCCTCTCATTTTACAGTTCCCATAATTGCACATTCCACTCATTGCACAGTTCCCTTAATTGCACAATACACTCACTGCACAGTTCCCATTATTGCACCATACAAAATGTTGTACATTCCATTCATTGCACAGTCACAGTGACACTATAGATGAGTGCATGTTTATACACTAAATATGGCAGAAAGAAATGATCTGTCTCATCACCAACGGAAACATTAATTATTTAACTGAGACTCTTTCCAGAGCTCACCTGGCTCCCCCTGGAGGCTGCTGGGATGCCAAAGGACACAGAGGAGGGACTCTTTTTTTCTTTCTTTTTTAAATTTAAAGTCAAGTTTAAAAGTCTAATATTATGGAAATTGTGTTATGAATAGTATGTTGTTTGTTTGTTTTTTTATCCACACATGTTTGAGTAGCCTTTTATTATTAATCTGTCACATATCCAAAGCTTAAAATGCCTGGAGTTGTGTTTTGTTTCATTCACACTTGAGTCCTGGCACAGGATCTGCTGACCCTACCTGACCAGTCCTCCTATTTTTCTCCACTGAGGCCTTTAACTGAGACACAAAGGCGATTGAAAAGTGCAGTGTAAATGTTGCTGCAGCCATCTATCTATAGCTGAATAGACCCTAATGTAACACGCAGTACATATAGATTACATAAGTCCCACCTGCTTCCACTCCAGACGATCGCCTCCCCCTCCTCCTCTGCTCACACGCTCACAGACAGATAGACAGGATGCTACTGTCACCGCGCTTCAGTTTGAGTGCTCCTCACAGCACAGAACATAGAGCCAGCTGTTCTGGAGCAGGGCCAACTCGTCTGTAGACCAAAGCCTTCACAGTGATGTCACACCTGAACTTCTTTCAACTTTCACCTCACAGCAAGAAGGTCCCCAGTTTGATTCCCAGATCATAGGGGTCTTTCTTCTTGCCTGTGCAGCAGGTTCATCCTAATACATCCACAATAGGTTGGATTCACATGACACCACAACATTTTTGAATCTCAATAGTTTGAAACTGAGCTGGAGGACAGGTCAGAATTCTATTTGCTGTTTAACTGCGAGATTGCAGATTTGTTGACATGGTTTATGGTTAATATCTCTAATTACTGGGGCTATCCACATAAAACAAAGATTGGCACAAAGTTCAGTGTCTTTTCTGGCAGTAAATAAAGTGAAATTATTTGTTCACAATAGGGAACAAAAAGTGGCGCCATTATTTAACCCCAAAGACATAACTGTTGTCAGTCAAAAGGACTTAAAGAGGGGGTATTATGCAAAATAGATTTTTTTGAGCTTTCTTTGCTATTTTGTTGCCTCATCAAAAACATGCCTGAAAAAGATTCAGATGTCATCCGTGCATTTTTGGATATTTTATCAATCTCTCCCAGGAACTATTTGAACCCTCCTTACAGTTAGCTGTAAGATTGAGTGCAATGCTCAGTCCATAAGCCTATGTCATCCATTTTCTGTTGTTTTTGAGAAAATATAGCATTTTTGAAACAATAAAAAGTAACGTGTTGGATCTAAATATGTTAGTAGTTAATACCCCATAGAAGTTAAAATACTCCCTCTTTAAAGCCATAATTAATTCAAACTAAACAAATAATAATCTCAAACAAATAATGGTAAGGTTCAATTCAGTTGGATCATAAGTTTGGATATTTCCAACATGCATTACATTTCGCGGGTATACTGATACATCCACAATGGTCAAATCCTCCAGCTAGGTGGAGGCAGCACATGTTTGAGCAGCCCTTTATTATTCATCTTTATACATCTCTAAAGCTCAGTATGATGTGTTCCACCTTGTGATGTCATGTAATGGTAGTTTTGTTCAGTAGAGATTGGCAATTCCAGGGCTGACATTATCCAAATGATTCTACTGAAGGTGTGTGGAGTTTAAAAACACAGTGGAGCACTTCCTGTACAGAACTGAGTGTTTTTTGTTCGAGAGAAGAACTCAGCCTAAATATGCAGGATTTGTGTGTTATACATATATGCATTGTAATCGTGAAGGAAACTGATCGAAGACCAAGTAGAGAGTTGAAAGAAGTTTATCTGATCAGATGAATGAACTACATACAGCAGGCACATGCGTTGTGTTTCAAAGGACTTTTCCAGTATTTAAAGCCCCCAGAAAAAGTACTATCTATAGAAGACAGGTCTTATAAGGACTTAACTCTTTTTACATACTGTCTATATAAGGTCATAAAGTGTACCATTAGCTGTTCACAGAGAGGTAATATAAGATGCTCACAGTCACTAAAAAAGAAGACCCTATTGTTAACTTCAAACAAGATACTAGTATCAGGTGACAAAAGCAAAGACATCTGAAAATAAGCATGTTTTGCGTTCTTACAGAGAAACAAGTTTAGCCCAATGTTTAGACACAAAGTCTTCAACACACAATTTGAGAGTAAAATAAAAATCATGCTTTCATGCATGAAACAAAACACTACTCCAGGTATATTTCTGATAAAGAAAAACATGATAACATAGATCAGAAAATACTCTAATATGGTCCCTTTAAGATGTAAACAACTGTTCTTCACTTTATGTATTCATTTTGGCTTATGATTCTTAATTACAAAAAGAAAAACCTTAAATTACTTTGATAACAAGATGCAAGACACAAGAGAAAGAAGAAGCTTTCTTACTGCAAGTAAACCTGCCTTCCCACCAACTTGATCTGTAACTTTGGTGGTGCGGTGATATCACCTGCTTGTCTCCATGGAGATAGAGAAAGCTTAATGCCATATTGTGGAACATTCCAGGCACAGCAATAACAGCCACTCGTGTATAATTTAACATAAGAAAAATTCCTCCAAAGTGTAAATTCTGTTCCAAACAACGTGTTCTCACATAATCTCACATGACAAACAAGTAGATTAGTGTCACTGCTGTCTTTTTGTATTTGTCAATATTTACAGTCATGAGTTAAACCTCTGCCCCCTCCGTGAGCCAGGCTAACATCACACTCAACTCCCCAGGTTTGGTGGTGCTCAGTGGGGGTAAAATGCCTGGCCTGCTCTCTAAGGCTTTGGCAGGCCCACTCCTCACTGTGCCCTGGAGCAAAGAGCCTCTTGCACGCCCTGACACCACCAAACCTGCTCCAAATGCTTTGCGAGGTACCGGCTCTGATCAAAAATGGATCAAAGCGGAAGCCTCTGAGACATCCTCGTTTTGTACCCGATCTTTTAAAAACCCTCGCTGCAGGACTGACGCCAATGCTAGCTGACAAGTACCTTCTAGGGCATTTTAAACCCAATTAGCGTGCATTTTCCAGGCATTTCGGTCTCTCATTCCTCTGTGGGGTGCCTTGGGGGGGGGGCTTGACAGAAGAACAGAACAGAACTCCGGTCCTGGGCGGTTGAGGAGAAGCCGGTAGCGGTTGCCATGGAGACGTGAGTGCGCATGGAGCTCCCGTCGGGCTGTCAGGTTGCTCTAAGTGGCCCGTCAGTCTGGGCCCGAGCGGTTTAGATCTTGGGGAAGCAGGAGCAGAGCTGGCACAAGTCCTGTCCAACAAAAGCGGCTCTCTGTCACTCCACAGGGGGCTGTCTGCTCTCCGGGACTCTCCAGATCTGAGCAGCTCTGAGGCCGGTTGCCCCAGACACGCTACATGAACCTGTAGGCTATAACTCTGCTTGTAAGATTTTGATATTAAATTTCATAAACTTGACCTATGTGACCAGATTCAAGGTAAACATGTTCAAATCAAATATAGCTTTTATTGATAACAATTATAATTATTCCTACATACAAAAACACTGGGCTTTACGCCCAAGTTGTTAATGTTAAAAGTTGATGTTTTGGTTCTCAAGGCACTGTACCTGAGTACGCTGTGTCTAAGGTCGTTTTCACACTGTCACACTGTCACCTGATGCAGCACCTGCCACTATTTGTGACATCTGACGGGGAGCCTGCTAGATATTTTGGCATTTTCTGTGACATCTACCTGGAATTTGTGATTTAGACAACATACAGTGGCATCTACCTGTTGTTATTGATCAAAGCTACCTTCTATGGTATCTACCTGTTATTACTGATTGAAGCTACCTTCTGTGACATCTACCTAGCCCTGTGGTATCTACCTGTCATGACTGATCGAGGCTACCTTCTGTGACGTCTACCTTTCCCTGTGGCATCTACCTGTCATTACTGATCGAGGCTATCTTCTATGGCATCTTCCTGTTGTTACTGATTGAGGTTACCTTCTATGGCATCTACCTATCCCTGTGGCATCTACCTATCGTCAGTGATCAAGGCTACCTTCTGTGGCATCTACCCGTCCCTGAGACATCTATGTGTGGCAAGGAAAGAGTGGCTGACCAACTAAATATAATGCTAAATTAATTAAATATAATTCTAAATTAATCAAAAAATAAACCAACAACATTACTTACTGTTTTTAAAAATGTACTAGAGTCACAAGTGAACCTGAGTTACCAGTGTGTTAACCTGCATAAAGAGACACATACAGGTTTTTCTCAATCTCAGTATATAGACAAGCCATGCCTCATGTGAAAGCTCAGAACCTCCAGAATTCACTCACTGAGCTGCAGAGTCTTGTACAGGTTTGTACAGCTGACCCTAAGGAGGGTTCAAATTGTGCCTGAGAGAAATCACTAGATTACTCAAATATGCATGTATGACACCTTAAACTTCTTCAGGCCTGTTTTTGATGAGGGAACAATGCTAAAACATAGAAAGCTCCAAAAAGTTCATTTTGCATAATTCACCCACCTTAATCAGAAGAAATTAAATTCAAGTACAGCCTCTTTAGAATCTCAGCAAGTCAGGATTTGCAAAGCTTTAAAAGAGTGAAACCCTGACATAGATCTAATAGTCACAGTCTTTGTTGAACCTGTCAGATGTCTGTCACACTTCCCCAGGACTCTCTCTCTCTCTCTGAGCCGGGTGCATTAACACAGCCTGAATTATGCATGCAGCCGAGATATCTCCGTCTTCATCGGCCCTGCCCCACTGCGCCGGAGCGGCCCGTGAGAAGCAGATGGCACATTGGGAGGTGGCAGCGGAGTGTGGCCAAGTAGTCCAAATGCTTTTCCTATACTCTAAATATAACTCCAAGTTTCACACACTCTGCACTGCACAAGTTTTCAGAAACAGAGGCTGAGGCATGGACTAAAACATGTCTTTCTAGTTTTCGACGATTTGTCATTTTTGTTAATGAAAACTAAATAAAATGCATAATGAAAATGACAGAAGCACTTTGTTGACTAAAAGTTAATATTCTTGTTAACTAAAAGTCGCTGCCAGCACCGTGATCGTCATTGGGGTTGGAATATTTTACATGAGGCAGCCTGATCCTTTTTTTCGGACTACAAATCCATATTGCGTGTACCTGTGACGGGGTTGATCGACAATATGGCGTCTTGAAGATTGTATTTGGAGTAATGCACGGATCACTCCAAATACAACTTCGGCTGAGTAAATGGTGAGGGGAAACAACTTTAATATGGTTAGAAAGTCAATTTTACATAATAGATAACCTCCCAGAGAATCGGTGCAGTGTTGAGTTTTTGGTGACATGAACATTGAACATTTTACACAAATCAACCTACTTTATATCTGCAGATTTTAGCAGCAAAACTTTTCTTCTTCTGAATGTATTTGAGCAAAATGTGTGATGCCCTAGTACAGATATGTTGTATAAGCAGCTCTTGATGTCTTGTGTAGCCGTTCAAAAGGCTGTCTCTTTTTATACCTATTTATATGACAGAAGACAATGTGAAAACTCATTTTAAACAGATTAATCGCAGGGAGAAAATGGTTTAAATTGAGTGTGGGAGTGTGTTTACCCTTTGGAATTGAGCATAATCTAAATAAAACGTTACACCAAAATAATAATAATTAAAGGCTAGCTCTTATGATGCCAAATATGCATTTCTGTGCAAAAGACTCTCACTCGTGTTGCCTGCTCTTCTCTGCTGATTCTTTTGGGTTGGTTTAGGGTTGAACAGTATAAAAATGAATAAAATTAGACTTGACTAGAGATTTGGTTCTTTAAAAAAAATTAGATCCAGTTCCAACTGTTTGCATTAAGGAACAATTCAAAAGAGCTGACTTGTTCACAAAGTCACATCACTAGTTGTTTCCCCTTGTCATTTACCTTCTAGAAGTTGTATTTAGAGTGATTCATGTATGTTTGAGTAATCTTTTTTCTCCTGTATTCAAGATGTCATTGATTGATTTACCATTCCCACTGTTGTGTAATCATTTGGGTAATTATTTAAAACCCACTAGCATCTATAGGAGGGGCCGACAGTTTTGTGGCTCTTTGTTGTGATGACATTTACTGCTTTACTGCATTAGCTTCCACCGCTTCCACTACTCCAAAAGATCCAGCTGCTCCACAACGGCCAACTGCTCATCAGCTCCAAAAGGTCCAACAGCTCCACAGCTAAAGCAGCTGTAGAAGGTCCAACGGCTCCAGAAGGTCCAATAGCTCCAGTAGCTCTACAGTTTCAGCAGCTCCAGAAGACTCAGCAGCTCCACAGTTCCAGTAGCTCCACAGCTCTCGCAGGTCCAGCAGCTCCAGCTCCAGCAGCTCCAGCTGTGTAGGACTTGGAGGTGGACCTGGTTGGAGTCCTTAGTGTTTCTTTGGACCTAGAGGTAGCCCATGCTTCACAGTGCCTCCACATGCTCCTGTCTGCTCAGCTGCAGATGGTTATTTTGTTTGTGTTTAATAAAAGTAATGAGCATGTTTTGCACTTGATTGGTCTGGAGGCTCTGAACAGGTGGTGAGTGGAGCTGCGGGGCCAGCTGTGTGAGGATTACAACTTGCTGTAATTAGTGTTTGTCTCCTAATCTCTGTCTGCATCCACACTACTCCTGCTCTGTGTCTGCCTGTCCATGCACTTCTCATTTATTCTGAATATCACAGCACTGGGCCCTCAGGGGCCCTCACACAAATGACACATTATCAGGCTTCAGAGAGACACACACATGTTGGAGCAGTTACTCAGAGTCTCTGGGGCCATATCTGTGATATATGCCATACACAGGAAGCTATATGTTCCCATCTAAGAGGGTGTGTGGGCAGGTGTTTATCATATTGTGGGGACTAAAATCTGTACACACACTCACAACACAGGGACCTGTCTTCCTTATGAGGACAAAAAATTGGTCCCCATGATGCCATACTGGCAACCCAAATGAGAGAAATTCCCGTTTTGACATGAATAATTGTCTTGAGAATCAAAACAACAAATTATAAAATCAATAACTTGTCCATCATCATTGTCATTTACCTGCTATCTGGGCACACAAAATCTTACATAAGGTTCTTTTAAGGCAAGTAGTGACTATGGTTAAGGTTAGGATCAGGAAATGAATGGAAGTCAGTGTAATGTCCCCAAGATGCATGGAAATCCAACATGTGTGTGTGTGTATGTTTCTATGTGACAGTGGGCTGAGTGGATGGGGGTCTGCAGGTTACTATACTATACATGTGTGTGAGAAAGGGACTGTGGGTTACAGAAAGGGTGTTATTTGGGGTCTTGTCAGCAAATGTGTGTGTGTGTGTGTGTGTGTGTGATTATCTGTGTCTTTGTGGTGTGTGTGTGTGTGTGTGTGTGTGTGTGTGTGTGTGCTTCTTCCCTTGGGGCCCACTTGCATCGCTCCTGTTTAATTGAGAGTATCGCATCATCTGTGGTGGCTCCTTCTCCTCCTCTAATCTGTGCTTAGCCCCCACCCACCACCCACTCCTTCTGAAGGAGCGTGGTGCCACTTGCAGGCTCAAGAGGGTGGTACACAGGTCTTCTGGGCCCATGGACGATGGACTTGAGCTAATGTAATCAACTTCAGTTATTTAGCATTTCATCAACAAGTTTCTTAGGTACTGCACAAAGCATTATTCTGTTTTATTAAAAGTGCACTATGTAACTTTTCTAATAATGGGTCGACCATCTGCTTTTGTAAAAGTAGATCTTATTGCTTTGAATGGAATGTTTAAAGCTGACCTATTCTGTAAAATTGACTTTGCAGATCTTTTAACTATGTTATATGCTATTTTCAAGACACCATGCACTGAAAGACAGAGCAATATCCATGTGGAATTGACACAGTTTGACTTTGTATCTTTGACATGAACATTTTATGTTCTTTTGGAGATGTTTGGATTGTGTAGATTCTACTCTAAATACACAAGAAAATAAAGAGCAAGGTGAAAAGGCTCAGGGGTTCT
Source organism: Periophthalmus modestus (assembly GCA_019594935.1). NCBI lineage: Eukaryota > Metazoa > Chordata > Actinopteri > Gobiiformes > Gobiidae > Periophthalmus > Periophthalmus modestus. Next base: position 8,213,706 of record JAIEZT010000107.1, read on the forward strand.
TTTTAACATGGTTGTAATTTGAGCAGATAAAAAATATACTAATGAAAACAGGTAGGGAAAATAATCAATTCAATTGTTTCTACTGAATAAAATTCAGCACAAATCTTTATCAAATTCAGTAAATTTGAAGATCTCAAAATCTGTGCAAAACACTTTTACTTTTTAACTCCTTAAATACATTTTTAAAGGCTTACTTTTTTTTTCCATTTGGTACTTGTAATTGAGATTTTTTTTTTTTCATTTTCATTTCATTTCATTTTCTTTCACTTAAGTAACAACATGTAATACTTCTTTCACCACTGCAAGGCAATGAGCAGCAATAGAGAAGCATTTCACACTGCACAGAGCTCTGTTTGATCTGAGCTCACAAGTTCTGGACTGCTTCCTACACTTTTCCTTTAGCTGAGAATAACTGGAAAATACAAGGAAACATTCAGTTCATAGTATAGACTGTATAGAGAGCAGAAATCATAATATATCATCATATTGCTTTCAAAAGCAAATCTTAGCCTGAGCCTGAGCCTGAGCCTGAGCCTGAGCCTGAGCCTGAGCCTGAGCCTGAGCCCATTCCATTCCATATGTCCTTTTCTCAGTGAATTACTAATCAACTCCTGTTTTCACCTCTGTTGTGATACAAATGAAAAAAAATCTGCTATTCACTACACTGAAGAAAGGATGTGTAGAATCAGCACAATTTACTTATGGACCCTTGTTGCACAGAAGACATTTGGTTTGATTCTATGTTAAGCCAATACTACATAATAGTGTTACATGGATATGATTTGTTTATTTAGGACCAAGGCCCTGGGAAACAGAGCCCCACATGAGTTTCTGCTGTGCATTGTGTCAAAAAAAACTCACTGATACATAGGACGATGTGACAAATACAACCGTTAAGATACAACAATATGAATGTAACCAGCTTACACAAATAAAGTATGCACAAGCTTACCCTAAAAGTCTCTGTATCTGTATTTTAAGTCTAAAAAGTGCTGCCTCCATAAGTCATGGTGTCCCATGACTCGGAGGAAGGAGAACACACATGACCTCAATAGATTTGATAACAAAAGAAGCATAGTAAAATACTGATTCTGCTTTATTTTTACAGTCTTATTGTGCACTGAAGGCATTCTCAACAGATTATGTAAGTACAATGAGAGTGCAATGCAGTGTAAAATGCCTCAGTATCACTGCCTTTTTGTGTATTTAGTATAGCTTCAACACAATTCAAACATGTCCAAAAGAACGTAAAACATTTTTATGACATCAAAACCAAAGCAAATTGTGTCAATTCAGCAGAGATATTGCTCTGTCTTTCAGTGTAAGTGATCTGCAGCTGTCCATTGGAGATGTCGACAGCTTCACGGCTCTTTGTAGTGATGACGTTTATGGTGATGTCAGATCCCTTTGGGCACTGCAGCAATTTAAAATGTTCAAATTAACATAATGATCCACAGGTGTTGAAGATGAATAATAATGACAACAACAACAACAACAACAACAACTACTACTACTACTACTACTACTACTACTAATAATAATAATAATAATAATAATATAATAATAATAATAATAATACATTCAGAATCACTTTTATTGATCCTCGAGGGGAATTCAGAATCATTTTTTATTATCCTATTAGGGGATTATTATTATTATTATTATTATTATTATTATTATTATTATTATTATTATTATTATTATTATTATTATTATTATTATTATTATCATTATTATTATTATTATTATTATTATCATTATCTTCATGGAGACAAGCACCACCACCAGGCCAACTACAGGTTAGATCTGTGGAGAGGCAATCTCACTCATAGAAAGAAAGCTTTTTTTTTTTTTTTTTTATTAATTAATTAATTTATTTATTTATTTTTTTGGCAACACAAAATCCTTTAATTGGATACATAGTATAAAATAAAGTTATGTGGAATTCCATGTCGTGGAACATTCCATGCAACAAAATAGCATCTCCATGGACACAAGCGGGTGGCATAAAAATGATGAAGCAGACCTTTAACAAAAACATCCAATACACCAGTTGAGCTTCACCTGTCCTTCAAATAAAAACTAAATAACAGCATTTTTTTTAACTACAGTGATATAGCCCTGAATAAACATATAAAAACATATTATGTAAAACTTAAGTTTTTAACCATGTTATAACTGTGCTCCCTCATCATTAACTTATGCGTTAAGTTGTATTTTGAGTGATTCATGCATGTGTGTGTAATCCGTGATCGTCCTGCAGGCTTTAGTTCTTAGAAAATTTTTGTTCACCTACCCCTATTTTTCAACAATAAAAATATAAAAATCTGCAACTTATTACAGTGAAATGCCACTCTGAAGAGGAGGGGCTTATCAGTTGTGCAGTTTTGAACAGTAAGTCAATGCATCTATTTCAAATGTATAAGCCATTTTAGAGGAATACACGTTGGGGTCCCACCAGAGGAGCTGGAGGATGTATCTGGGTGAGGTAAGTCTGGGAGTCCCTGCGACCCGGCCCTGGATAGGTGGAAGAAAATGGATGGATAGATTAATATTGAGGCTTATAAAAAAACAAAATGTCAAATGAGGATCTGTGCATGTTAAAAGATTATTTTTACAGTCGGCGAAATGTTAAAAACAAAACTAGCTCATTTTAAACAGGTTGCAGAAGCCTGAGCATCCTAATTATTCACCACAATGAGTTTATATACTCTCTTTTCACAACTCTCTGAGATCAGTGTGGCGTTTTGCCATCACAATAAAGATAACTATCATGTTAACGCGCACTTCACACAGCAGCCTGTTTTGGACCTCGAGAGCTGCTTATATAGTAGTTCTGGGGCAAGGGAATTTTTACTCAAATACATTGGTACAGGCTCTTTAATAATAAAAACTGAAAAAAAAGCATACTTCTATAAATAAAACCATAAGACTAGAAGACCCAGGGGAGCTGACATGCAATGAATAAACCCTAGTCAGTCAAGTTCTATGTGAGAATGCAGAGCCACTTCAGTGACGCACCCCACTTTGAATATTCGTAAACATACACGTCAGCATGTCAACATCTATTTATGCATTAGAACATTTGTGTGAGCGCCAGGACAGTTATGGCCAGACGTTGCAGTTTTCTAGGACACCAAATGCTGTTTACTTCCTGTGTGATTTGCGCATTTACAGCAGACCTAAAATGCCCAACATTTAATCATGTGATAGCTGTTTCCCCTTCTCTTTTACTCTCTCAAAGTTATATTGGAGTGGTTCAGAAATGTTTAAGTAATCTTTAGGCACTTATGCTACTGGCATATGCCCACTTCTCTGTAGTGACTTTGTTCTCCAATTTGAGTTTCTTAATTGGTGATATACATAGGATTCAGTAGCATTGTATAATCAAATAAAAAAAAAAAAAATCATCTACTTTCAAGTGTGATCTGCAGTTATCCATAAGAGGGGCCGACAACTTTGCGGCTCTCTGTTGCGGTGATATTTACTAACTTGTTTCTTTTATTCAGTCGTTTCACAAGGAAATTGTGATTTAAAATGTGCAAATAACAACATAAAGCTCCACAGGTGTCATAGATTATAACTATATAGCAGACAGAGGCACAATATGTCTTCTTTAAGCTGGAACTTCATATCTTTTCTACAGAAACACATGTTATGTTAGAATCACGCAACTAGTGCCACCTTGCATTGGTACAGGTTAAAGCACACTTTATTATCCCCGCTTAGAAATGTGTCTTCTGCATTTGACCCATCCTTCAATGTCCCAAACACTGATAGATGGGTCAAACGCAGAGGACAAGTGTAGCCTAAAAAAACACAGAGCAGCACTTTTTAGTTCCAGTTGCTGTAATGTTGGCAGCACTTTGATTAGAAAGTTGATCTTAAGAATACTTAAAGATGCACTGTGTTTTTGATTGAGAGTTGCATAGATTGTTTCACAGATTCCTTATCTCCAGGAAGACAAGACTAGGCTAAGTCACATGTCAGATCTGTGGAAAGTTGAGCCCACTTACAGCACAGAATGTATGCTTTTAAAGCTTTTTGAGCATAAAAAAATATGTGACTGATTCAATTTTATTTAAAGGGCCCATAATATGCTATTTTCATCTGTTATAATGTTGTTTCCACATCAAAAACATTCAATTCACACATATTTAACACACAAACTCTGCATATATAGGAATTCTTCTCTCAAACTAAAAACCTTCTACCTTGTGATGTCATGAGGTAATACAGGAACTGCGTTTTTTTTTTTTTTTTTTTTGTTTCACTGAAATCATTTGGATATTTCAGACTTGGAATTGTCAATCTCTATCGTACTAAAGGTAAACCACCACTTCATGACATCACAAGGGGAACAGAGCATTTTCAGCATTGGAGATATAGACAGTCTAATAATAAAGGATTACTCAAACATGTGAATGTAACAAAACACAACTCTGGGAATGTCTTCGAGGTAGTTAGTAGGTAGCAGCATTATAAGGCCTACAAGAGTCCATATAGAATCTTTAATGCCATTTTCCAGGCAAAGGAAACCCTCATAGACACAGGCCAACACCAGAAAAGTTACACAGTGCACCTTTAAACAAGTAGCAAGTAACAAGAGTTTTTAGAAATATTATAACAAAAATTTTTTGCATATTACGTGACTAGATATTTTCCATTTTTTAAAGCTCTGATGTAAGTGTAGAAGTGGTCTCAGAACCCCAGATCCTGTCACTCACTCCTGTTCCTACTGTCTCACCTGAGTAGAGCAGACAGGTGCGGCTCCCTGGATCATCTCCTCTCTGAGCCTTCTGCACCTGTCAGAGGGTGGCGCTGACAGCTGTCATTCAGACCGAGGCCTGCGGGGGGCTCCACTGTGTCAGACACCTTTTTTCATACACCCCCACACGTCACACCAGTCAGACACTGCTAAAGTTGTTGTTGCTAATGCGCACTTGTGAGTCTGTTCTTACCCAATACGTGACAGGAGGTCTCCATCACCAAATGCTGGGAGTTGCAGTTGGAAAGTTGGAAAGTATATTTTTATTTATGAGTGATTACCTCTCTCACCACTATCACCTCACATCAAAAAGGCACTGGGTTAGCAGATGTAGGTAGTTCACATTTACATTTGGGAAAAAAAAACAAAAAAAATTCCGGAGTACTTTTATGACATTCCAGACGGAATTTTCAAAAATAGTAAAAAAAAACACAAAAAAAACGAAGTAAGTACAGAAGAGTGGGCGTGTACAGGTGGCACAGGTGCACGAATCCCTCCAAAAACAAGTTTGCAAGGGTAAATGGTGAGAGGGAAAAACTACAACATGGTAAAAAAAAACTCTGAAAAGTTGATTTTGCACATTAGGTGCATTTTAAAACTTATAGCCCCTACCCCCCAATGAGCTAGTACCGCCTATGTAGTTTATATTTAGAATTCTCTGTACTGGTGACAAGTACTTCCAACATCAAGTGTGTAAATGAGCTCCGTGGGGAATACCTCTCAGATTTTCCCTGTACTTCCTCGTATTGAAGCACTATAGAGTCTGCATATGGAGCGGGCGTGGCACATTTCTTGGCATTCTTCTCATGCATATAGTAACCTCCCCTCCCCTCATGACAGCCCCTCAGATGTGGAGTTGATATCCTGACATGTTATTTTGCTCTGCGTCGCTCGGCGTGCAAACAGAGCGGTGACAGGTTTACAGTGGCATAGCGGAGCGGTACTGATGAAGAGGAGGAGGAGGAAGACGAGGAGGAGGTGTTGTGTTAATAATTCCACACTCAAAACAGAATTATTCAGAAAAAACAAAAGCTTGGTTTGATTTGAAAATGTGGGTTGGCTGTTGTAGGTTCAAAATGTAAAGAAAACTCTGTGATAGATTTGCTGGAGAATTGTTAAGGGGGCACAATACCATAGCATACTTAAAGCTGATTGTTGTTTTTAAGATTTCGATTGAAAATATGATGCTAATTGAACAAGTATTGAAACTAGATACTCATTTGAGCAGGTATCAGTACTAAAAAAGTGTATTCACAGAACAGATTTTAGCCTTTCCTGAATAGGTTTAGAATGATCTTGAGCTGTAATATAAAAGAAAGTACCACGATTTAATGTTGAAAAGCACATTCTATTATCTAAAGAAAGACAACACTAGTCCTAATGTACAGCGAACAGGATTAAACTCAATAAGTCATTTCACAATAGATTAGATAGTATATCAAATTTCCAACAAAAATTACCAAAATTATAGATTTGTTACAGGAAATATTGCCCATGTTGGTCAAGACACTGGTGGTGAAGAGGAGATGCAGAGACTAGTAGGCTGGTGGTTCTGCTGCTGTAGTGGAGATATGGTGGTACAGAGGCTGGGTGATTAGCTCCCATGCCTCACAGCAAGAAGGTTCTCGGTTCTACTCCCAACTCGACTCTTCTGTTTTCATTGTGTATTGGTGGGTTTACTCCAGGCTCTCTGGTTTCCCCCATGAACTCAAAACATGAAAAACCATCCTGCTAATGTAGTCCTTCTGACCAAGCCCCAAGCCTCAAGAGTGATGAGTCTCCACACTGTGATTGACTGATAGTTACAGATACAAGACACGGAAATTTGATTAGAAGATGTCTGTTTGATCAGGCAACTACACTTTGTTACAGACATGCCCCCATATGAGCCTAGAGTCATTGTTTATTGTAACCTGGCTCACAGCCAGATTGATTTGTGTGTCACTCTGGATTGAGATCTACACATCATCAATCTGGGATGGCTCTTGCTGAAAGCAATTGGAAAATGTGGAACTTCATGGCACTGATTGGTCAAAGCATCACAACAGCAGAACAAGACTAAAAAATTTAACTTTTGTCACATCCAATTGAGACATCTTCCCTGTCCACAAATGCACAATGTGCTGACTTTCCACATGTTTTTTCGCAAACAAACTAGTCCGTATTGACACTAAAAATAGACTGAAGCACGTCTGTCGGCGTCGCCATGTTTGTTTTGGTTCACTTGCGCATTTTTCCTTCTACACAAACCTCAATGCTACTCTGGGATTGGTCGCCAACTCTTGGGCCCTATCGCACCAGTGAGGCCACGCCAAGATTCTCATGTGGAGGTTATGTTCATTGCTGTGTCAGGACATCAGCTCTCACCTGAATGGAGCCTGACTCCTTAATGTGGGGTATTTATTATAGTAAGCAATGGCTCTACATTTGCAACTCCCTCTTGTTCACATTCTCTAAATTTTGCTAAAATATAAACCTGCCCCATGTTAGTAAATATGCAAGTGTGAGCCAACAGTCTGAGGGCACTGTTGGGGTCAATGTCCGCCCCACATTCATCTAATTCTGCTGAAGCTTTCTCCCTTTTTCTTCCCTTATTCTCTCTTCCTCTCTCCCTCCACTCATCTCTTCTCTCCTCCTCCCTTCCCTCTCTCTCCTTCCCTCTCCTCTCATCTCCTCTCTCCTTCCTTTGTGACTCAACACCTTGCTCTGTGTCTATTTGGGGCTCCATCTCTGGCACCCCCCACTGCCAGCCCCCCCTCCCCTTCTCCTCATTATCGCTGGGAGCACGCGCACACGCATACGCCCACACTTCATGCAGGTTACACACACTTACGCACACACACACACTCGCAGGGACTACACGGGGCACTGCGGTGTATTGGCAGACTGATGTGCCGCAGTGGGCTCCTAAGGGACACGTGGTAGAAAGGATCCCAAGGTTATGCTAAAGCTACACAAACACGGCTCTGTGCACAGTCACGGCTAACCTTATTTCAGCAGAGATGTTCTAGTGCTACGGGGGCTGCCCTCCTCTTGTGCTTATACACTAAGGAAAAAGCCAAATGTTTTGTTGAAAATGTTGAAATTTATGTTGTCCTTTCACATACATTTTTTTCTCAAGTTGAGCAACAGTGATGGACGGAAGAGCCACTATTTAATAACTGCACTACACCTTAAAGGATCCATATTATGTAATTTTCTGATCTATGTTATAATGTTGTTTTTTTCATCAAAAATATACTTGGAGTTGTGTTTTGCTTCATTCACACATGTTTAACACCCAAACCCTGCATATTTAGGTTGAGTTCTTCTCTCAATCAAAAAAACACTCTGTTCCACAACGTGATGTCATGTGGTAATACAGGAAGTGCTCCACTATGTTTTTAAACTCCATACACCTTCACTAGAATCTTTTGGATAGTTTTAGCCCTAGAATTGAAGCAGAAGGTAAAAGGTAGATGTTAATTTGAAAACTACCACATCATAAGGTGGAACAGAGCATTCTGAGCTTTGGAGATGTAGAGAGGCTAATAATGCAGGATTATTCAAACATGTGCGAGTGAAACAAAAAAACAACCCCAGGTATGTTTTTGAGGAGGTAACAACATTGTAGCATGGCTTAAAGCTCACAAGAGTCCACTTTGCATAATATTAGCCTTAATAAAACATGAACAAAGACCTAAGTCATAATAAATAAATATTTTATTAAGAATAGTTTTAATTCTCTTTTAAACATGTTTTTGGTAACCTTGGGATAAGTATTTCACACAACTTGGAAAATGTACTTTATGAACTACACCTCCCTCTGCTGTCAGCCATGGGAATAAACAATCAGAAAATAACAAATGAAACCCATAGGCCATGTGAATGCTATGCTAATAGAGCCATGTGTTTGTAGTGAACACAATTTGACTCCAAAATGAGTCTGGCAATGGTTTATGGGCTGAAAAACTGCAGAGGAGAAGTCTGGAGTTTTACCCGTGATGCAACTATCTGAGAAATTAGCAAACAGAGCATTTTTGAGCCTCAGGGAAGACAACTTTGGATTCGTGGATCAATGTGAATAAAGCAAAACACAACATCAGGTAAGTTAATTCTGCATAATTGCTGCTTTTTAATAACTACCCTAATGTGGTCCGAAGTTACTAACCCTACATCTTTCTTAAACTATTTGTTCCTTATGAGTTAGGTCTTTGTTCATGTTATTTTAAGGCTATTAAGGTGTATAATATTTTGATACAGAGCTTTCCAAAGCTTAGGGCTGTCCACTGAAAAGTGCTGTACCAAATTTTTACTGTCCTAACGCAGTGAAAAACAGAACTAGTTCATTTTAGTTGGTTATTTCTGACTTACCTTATGCATTCTGGGCATCCTAAGTACAATGAGTTTATAAGCACTTTTGACACCTTTCACTTTCACTAACGAGAACTAGCATGCCATTAGCCATGCACTTCCTTATTCTCTGACAATATAACACATCATAATTAGATGCAGACGGTACATAATGGACTTATTTTGACCTCAAGAGCTGCTTATGTAATATATCTGTATTGGGACATGACACATTTTGCTCAAATACATGGCAAGGCACCACAAACTGTTTAAAATGCTTAGCTCATCCTTAGTGTTTTTGGTTTTATTAGAATGCCCTGTGTGTCCTTATTATGATAAGTCCTTAATAAAACTAATACATTAGAGATTATTGATGCTATGTAAAAGCAAAGAGATGCTTCTGTGGATTATACACTGCCCACACTTGGTAGTGGCAAATGACTTGTGTAGCCACAGTTGCTGTGGCGCTGACATGGTTTTCAGTCTGCTCCATCAGCCACTCTGACCACCATTGATCACACACATATTGACTTACATTCATTTCCTGAAGATAGATCCTAACTTAAAGAGCCTGTATCTGAAACAGGGGTCTAGCCATAGACTTTGCATGTAAACCCGATGCTCCTGACGCCGCGATTGGAACACACGACTGGCTTTACCATCACAGCAAAAAGAAATGTTTAAAGTGAACTACTTCTGATTTTCATGTTTTTAAGACAGTCACAATAAAATACCGTACTTTTAATCATAGTCACTACTTGCCTAACCTTAATCTAAGCCCTAACCTTTACCATAATTTGACCCATATCTTTAAAAAAAAGATATACTGTGTAACAAGATATATCTATGACACATGTGGATCATTATGTTATAATTTAATATGAATCTAAAACGACAAGTCCACTGATTTCCACATTAGAAAACTGCGGTGCCTAATGGGAGCAGACGTTGCCATAAATGTCATCACAGCAAAAAGCTCCTATGGTTAGCTGCCCATCACGCTAGCAAGTAGTGGATTTTTTTTCATTTGTACCAAAAATGAATCCTAAATGTACCACTGTTAAAGAAAATAAACAAAGAACAAAGTAATTACAGAGTAGTGAGCGTATGCCGGTGACGGTTCTGGGCCCCTGTGATTTTTGGTCCAAAATGTGCATATCAACCCAAGAACAAAAGCAAAAGATCTTGTGAAAATGTCGCTGAAGCTGGTAAGAGTGTGTTATTATCCAGAGTGAAACAAGTACTGCACCAATATGGGCCCTGCACATCTCCATTACTCCAAAAGAAACCAGAAGCCAGATTACAAGTCCTGTGGTCTGAAAAAAACACTATTTACTGTTTGGCCATAATGAGCATCATTACATTTGGAGAAAAAAGCCGTGAAATACATGGGTGGTAGTATCATGATGTGGGTTTTTTTGCTGCTGCAGGAGGGACTGGTGCACTTCACAAAATTGATGTTTAGAAATCATAAGGAAAGAACATTATGTGGAAATAATAAAGCAACATTTCAAGACATTAGCCAGAAAGTCAAAGCTTAGGCGCAAATGGGTCTTCCAAATGGACAATGAAACAAAAACAAACAACCTGAAGCTGAAAACTGCTTACAAAGTGGCTTAAGGATAACAAAGTCACTGTTTTGGAGTGACCATAACAAAGCTGTGATCTCAATCCTATTGAAAATTTAAGTTACACCAGTTTTGTTTGGAGGAATGAGAAATTCCTGCCAACTTTTGTGAGAAGCTTGTGGAAGGATGCCCAAAATGTTTGACCCAAGTCATACAGTTTAAAGACAATGGTAACAAATACTAATGAAATGTATGTAAACATCCTTCTCTCATTATTCTGGTATTTAGCAAATAGACATCATTTTGGTAATCCTAATCCTAAAACAGGAAAAGCTTAGTCTGATTTCATGCCAGGCAATGAGAAAAAAGTCTATGTCTTTTTATATAATGTATGTAAACTTCTGGTTTCAACTGTAATGTAGACTTCTGGTTTCAACTGTAAGCGATAAGAGCAAATGAGAAGTTAAACCACTATAACATGGTTAAAAGCTCTGAAAAGTCAGTTTTGCAAAATAGGTCTTTAACGTGTTGATCTAATAATAAAGGATTTATGCCATGGGGATTTCTGTCCTCATAAGAGAGGCAGGTCCCTATTATGTGCGTGTGTGTGTGTGTGTGTGTGTGTGTGTGTGTGTGTGTGTGTGCGTGTGTGCATGTGTGCGCGTGTGTGTGTGTGTGCGTGTGTGTGTACAGATGAATCCCCACAATGTGAGATATGCACACATGTTGTTAGGTGAAGTGTCTTGCCCAAGAACAGATACAGGGTGACGATCAAACCACCAACTTACATCTCTTTTTCTATCCTGAAACTTTTTGTCCTTTTCTCTCCTGTTCTGTTGTAGAGCACCTTGAGATGCCTTTGTGCTTGAAAGTTGTTATAAATAGACTTGCACTTACTATAACAAGGGCAGCCTTTGTCTGATTCCCTGCTGGCAATGCATACTGTTGTGTCCTTGAGCAACACACTTTACTTACACCTTTGTTGCTTCTATACACTGAATGTATTGATGTACAGTGCTTTTGGTGACCTATAGTGTTAGAAAGACAACAAGCCACTTCTATTTTAGATATTATATGGATTGGACATGTGCTTTCTGTACTTCGTTGACAGTGGTATAGCACCCAGCCGTTAACCAGGAGTATGCTGTGATGGGGCAGAAGAGAGAAAGAGGGAGAGAGGGAGAAAGAGAGAGGGAGAGAGAGAGAAGGAGAGTAGGAAAGAGAGCAGAAAAAGAGAAAGAGAGAGGATATAAAGTAAGAGAGGACTAAGTAGTGATCGTGAAAAAATAGAGAGAGGAGAGAAAGAAGGGAGAGAAATGAGGAAAGTTAAAACTTCCCACATGTAGCACACAAGAATTGTCATTTTTACTTTGTAACCAAAAGCAGCAAGAAGTGGATTAAGGGAGTGTGATGTCACATATGGCCTTCAGCTCCAGCCAAATGAAGTTCATCGAGGCTAGCAGTTATAGGGGCAAATTTGGAGCCAAGTTCCATATTTGGAAGTCCGACCGTGAGTATCATAGCAACCAAAGAGCCAATCTGGAACAAGGCTGTTACAGGTAATGCCCCTTCCTGCCTGTACTGACTTAGCAGGGAGCTGGTGCTTAATGACACTGTCAATCAAACCTGTTGCTAACACTAGCGGTAGCGACCTCAGGGAAAGAAAGTGCCTGATTTGTCTGTTATTAATGTTCATATCTTGATTTACAGGCACAATAGCGAAATAAAAACTAATATTTTAAGACCAAAATGACAAGTCTGACAGCTGCAGTTAACCAGAAAATGGCGGCAGTTTTTTTTCAATAGAAAGTGAATTGGAGCCAGAGCTGATGGAGCCAGAGGTGTGCCCATGCTCACTTCCTATTTGGAACACGGCAGCAAGCAGGTTAGCTATATACAGTCTGTGAGCCAGCTGAGGAAATTAGGGCTGCAGTCGACTAAAGTCATGCTGCTAACTGATTAGCTGACTAAAAAGGGGGCTGGCAAAAGCTCTCAAAACTATAACGCATCTCTATGTATCTGATCCAAACTGCACTCACAAGACTGCACATGCAAGGGACACAAAAACAACTATTTTTGCAGAATATAGTACTACGAAACAATGACAGATTACACTTGTGAATCATGAGTGTAATCTGGAATATACATATAAATACCAAATCTTCAGCTAACCCACTCACTCACTAATTTCTCCTTTCTGCTGTTGTCACACATAAATCCTTATAATCTAAGTAAAATTTGGTCAACTAAGACCCCATCGACCGATTAATCAAGTAAAGGACTCGAGGCACTAGATGTGCCATCTGCAAGATCTGGTAAGGTCACATTCAGATGGGAGGAGAGACAGCAAAACACAGAAGGGAGGGGGAGACAAAAATGGAAAACCAAGAGAGGATTCTGACAGGAACAGACCAAAGATGTTTGTATTTAAAGCAGGTCTCATCAGACGACTGGGGCTGAAGTGAGAGACTCATCAAACCCTCTACCAGGCGAGTGATCACACTCCAACCACACCTTACAGCAGGAGAAAACTATATTAACTAAAAGGCCTCATTTAGAACAAAATATATCACTTCTTTTATCTTAAATAAATAAGAGATTGGTGCTTCCTTTGTTGATTCTGCAGAAATCTGTGTTGCTTACTCCTAAACTGCCATGTTTGTTTTGACACAAATGGACCATCGTCTCTCTGATTGGTTAATCCGGATGTCAAGTCATGCACATCTGAAATCAGGGAGATAGAATACAGTTCCAAACATCTTTGTTTAGTTTAATTTCTTCAAATGTTACATAAATGACAGGAGGTGGTATTTGGTTATGAAAGACCCTCTTTAGTCTAGTGTGCCCCAGATCCCTCCTCTGGTGTCTATGTGGTCAGACGCCTGAGCTCCTCTAATTGCCTGTCGCTCTTCCATTCTTCTCTGCTCTCTTCCTCCTCTTTCTCTCATTCTTCTACTCTCAGCCTTCTTTTCCTCCTCCTGCCCTCCTTCTTTCCTCCTCATCTCATCCTTCTCTCCTCTTCCTCTTTTCTTCCTCTCATCCCTCTCTCCTCTTACCCCTCCTCTCACCTTTCTCTGCTACTCTCCTACTATTCCTCCTACTATTCCTCTTTCCTCTCATCCCTGTCTCCTCTTACTCCTCTTTTTCTCATCCCTCTCTCCTCCTCCTCTTATCATTCTCCCCTCTTCCTCTTCTCATGCCTGTCTCTCTCAGCCCTGTCTCCTCTTCCACCTCCTCTTCTCATCCCTCTCTTCCCTTCTTCTCATCCTTCTCTCATCCTTCACTCCTCCTCTCCTCCCTCTCCCCTCCTCATCCTCCTCTTCTCATCATTCTCTCCCCCCCTCTCATCCCTCTTTCCTCTTCTCCTTTGTACCTCCTATATGCAATCTATGCACCTCCTCTGTTCCTCTGTACAATCGATGTTGGTAATGATGATTCAAATATATAAATACAAATCTCTGTACCTCCTTCACTTTCCCTTTATGTGTTGTATATGTAACATAGAAAATGTGCCTCAACTATGACTCAACGTCTGTTGCTTGTGCTTTAAGAGGGCCTATTTTACTCCTATGGGACATTAACTTCTAACACATAACTTAACATAATTTGGATCACCACATTATCTTTTGTTTTGAAAATGTTATATTTGCCAAAAACAACATATTAACATGGTTTATAAGATTAATTGGTAACACTAAGCCTTAACAAAGCATTAGCAAATGGTAATGTAATGGTAAGTAATCATTGATAAATGATCTATAAATTTATATTCATAATTCATTAAGTATTTACAAGCACATTATGACTCATCAGCGCATCATGACTTAGGGCGACAGTAGCTCAGTAAGTTGAGTGTTTGTCCACTGATCCGAAGGTTGGCGGTTCAAATCCCGCTCTCTACATAAACATCATTGGTTGAGTGGTTAGATCCACTGACTCGAAGGTTGGCAGTGCAATTCCAGCCCTCACAGATGAATGCTGTTGTTGTTTCATTGGGCAAGACACTTAACCCACCTACCCCAGCCCTTGGGACAACGGGTGGAAATTAGCCTCTGGCTATAACCCGGCATGTTTACGTTCATGTCTGTCATGTCATTTCTGTTCATCAACATGCACTGTCCAAACCAAATAAAATAAAATACTTATAAGCACATTTACAAACCCTTTGTTAAAATCATATATGCCATTAACCTTTATCTTTACCTTTAGTTAAGCAAATGCCTTATGTATCTTATTCATTTATTTGTTAAATACATTTATAACCACTTTGTTTATGGCAGTAACTTCATGTCTTTATCCAAAAATATTTATAAAACATTTATATTCTTTATAAAACTGTTGCTGCATCGGTTACCAAATTTTATTACCCAATAAAAACACTCTATAAACCATTAACAACCCAAACTGAGTAGTTATAAAGCATCTACAAGTTGTTAATTAAGTATTTAGAGTGCACTTATCTAAAGTGTGGACTAAATATGCCTTATAACTAATTTATGAATGCAAGTTATATACCAGACCAATTTCTTTTTTTATAATACTGTCATTAGATGCTTAATAAAGCCTTTGTCAAGGAAAATAGGTAGTTATAAAGTATCTGCTACTTGTTAATAAAGTATTTAGGATGAGCTTATCTAAAGTGTGAGTTAATTATGCCTTAACACATTTATAAATGTTGTTTTCCAGTACCAGTACTATAAAAAACACTATAAAATCTAAAATACACAGCAAATAAAAACAAGAGACAAAACAAGAACATCTATGTCATTTTAAATGTGGAAATGCATTGAATGCATTGAACTGAATACATTTCAGAATAAGTGTTGCTATTTTTGCTGTTAAAATACACAGGGATGCAATATATGAATTTCTCCTGTTCGTCGTAGGGTTGTGGAAAGTATCAAAAATCAGATATTGGATGATTAAAAAAAAAAAAAAAAAACCTAAACAGGACAACCAGTCCTGTACAGATGCAGAATGATCTTGAGCTTTACCAAAACAACTATACAACTACATGGTAACAAGGAAAATAGTATTATTTTGTGCAAAAGTGTGAGTGCATGAATGGGTCTGTGTAGTAGAAATCAGGTGCTCCTCAAGGACAAATTGAATTGAAGGCATTGAATATGTTGTGTAGCTTCATGTGAAACATTGTCCATGGGCCCACAGTGAGCCCTGAGGAAGACTTCCAAAGTCCAAACACGTTGGTTTCCCACGTGAGTGACTCAGACGATCTTTAGGGCCCTAAACGACATTTCAGGTAGAAGTTTATCATTTTACTTTCTGGTTGGATAAGGGCTTTAAAGGTCCTAAATTACACAGAATTGACTTAGCCATGTTAGAATGCTGTTAATGCCTCAAAAACATATCTGGAGTTGTGTTTTGTTTCAATCACACATTTGAGTAACTCTTTATTTTAAGTCTGTCTACATCCCCAAAGTTCAAAGCTCTGTTCTACCTTGTGATGTCATGAAGCTGTAATTTTAACAGCTACCATTTACCTTTTGTTCAGTAGCAGTTGGCAATTCCAGAGGTGAAATAATCCAAATGATTCTAATGAAAGTGTATGTTTTACACCCCAAATTTTAACCAATATCTGAACTTTAAACCATGTTGTTGATCTCATGTTGAAAAATATAGGTCCCCATGATGTGAGTGTGTACAGATTTGAGTCCCCACACTGTGATAAATAACTGCCCTCACACATAGCTACATACTGGTCCCTATAAGTGCTCTCCATGAAATCTCGCGTCTGTGGTCTATTCTCGTACCCCTCTCCATCCTCTTCCATCCATCTTCATCCTTCTCTCCTCTCCTCCTCCTCTTCCTCAGATCTGCTCTTTAATACAGCCACGGCTCTTATTTGCTCTCATTTTGATGCATTATACCTGGATGGGATAGCTCCATTCGGCACTTTTCATCTGTCTCTTTCATATACTCAGACATACGCAGATGTGATGGGGCTCTGAAAATGCTCCAATCTGAGTGGCATTGGCACACACAGAGAGATTTTTTTTTTTTTTTTTTAATATTTCATTCTTTTGTAATTCGCAACGCTCCAAGGTTTAGGTGCACGCAATAAACAGCGTGCAGATGTGTGGTACAAGTGAATTCATCAGGCTGGATATTAAACTGTTTTTCTCATCTGTTTTGTGATGGTGTTAGTAAAATATTGTTAAAGTCCGTGTATATGATTTTTTTTCAAAAGGTGACTTGTCCCAGAACAGGTATATTGTATAAGCAGCTCTTGAGGTCATGAGTAAAGTGTTTCATTGCTCGAGAATCAGGAACTTCGCAGTTGTCGGCTTTATTGTGACGGCAAACTCCACTCTGGCCTCTCAAAGTTGTGAAAAGCACGTGTCTGAATAATTAGGTTGCTTGGAAGGTATTAGGTAAGTGAGGAATAATTTAAGATCACTGGAAACCGTTTAAAATGAACTAGTTCTGTTTTTCATGTTTTTAAGATGGTAAAAATCAGGTACAGCTAATTTACATAAAACATGAAAAAGTGTGTGGTTCACGTGTTCAAAAAGACCAAATACTAATGAACATACCGTTTAGAACCTTAAAGATACAGTATGTAGCGTCACTTTAAAGCTAAGAACAACTAGCATTCTGGCACGCACCTCTGTACTGACAAGACTCATTTTTCTCAAATACAGAAGGAAAAAAAAAATGAACAAGAGCTTTATGTATAATTGTGGAAAAAGCAGCTGCTGCCGTGTCTGACTAGTGGTGTCACGAGACAATTTGAGACTGGAATGAAAGTTTGAAGGTGGAACAAATTTGAGTTTTGAGAAATAAAAAAAGAGCCAGGAGAACTCTCTTCGGGTCATGTCCGTCATTTTCTTCAAGGTTGGTTTTCCATACACAGACAGCAGACAGAAATGACACCCCAAAAATACAGATTTAACCATCAAAATAGGTAGGTAATAGGTTAAAGACAGGGTATTAACCACTAACATATAACATATTTAGATCACCATGTTACCTTTTATCGTGTGAAAATGATATATTGTATTCACCAAAAACAACGTATTAACATGTTTTATAAGTTTCAGTTCTGTTTTTGACGCTCTGGGTTCCCCTTGCATTAAGTCACTGCCCCTTCAGAGCGCTAACACTGTTTTTGATGAGGGAACAATGTAATAACATGGTAGAAGGTTAAGGATAAGGTACACTTTATTGTCCCTTTCTTTATTGTTGGGAACATGCAAACTCCACCCAGGAATCAAATACTGAATCTTCTTGCTGTGAACTACTCAGTCACCATGCCATATGAAGGTAAAAATGTTACTTCTTTAAGCCAAGCAGACACGTTTCTTTGTGCACACCTGACACTATTGCCATCTCTACTGTTTTGCCCCTGTAGATTTCAAGCTTTCTCCTGCTGTCATGTGCTGATTTAGACTATAGAATGATCAGTGTTGAGTCCACGTCCCTCTATCTCTGCTTTCAGTTCATAACTAACAGACCTAATGATGATGAAGACAGTTAGACTCATTTTGTCCATTTGTAGCGTGCAATTTGTCCATTATGGAGCAGAGAGCTGTGATTATCAGGGCTGGAGCAGTATATTGTCCTCCTCTATGGTTCTATGGTCTCTAATTCTCGGTCAGATATCCCCCCCCCCCACGTGAGCTCCTGTACTCCTATTATTTCATCTTTTTAATTTGTACTATTAAATTTTCTTTCAATTTAATCTTTCAAAATTGGATGATTAATGAAGTCTGACAAGAAAAAGATAAATAGACAGATGTAGACCTGAAAAACTTGTCACTTTATGAATTCATAATTTGATGTAAGTGTTGAGGTTTTACTGGAGTACTGCTGCTTTTTTTTCTAATAAAATGAACAAATTAAAGCAACTGTATGTAGCCTGCACTCTTACAGTTTTAAAAAAGTTCCTACAATCCCATTTGAACCTGTGTTGGCAGTGCCTTAACCTGCAGGTATAGGACACATACCAGTTTTTCTCATTCTCAGTATATGGACAGGTCATGCCTCATGTAAAAGCTCAGAACCTCCAGAATTCACTCTCTGAGCTGCATAGGCTGCACTAGCACTGATTAATGTTTGGCTGTAGGTGCTGAGGTTTAGGTAGTGACTATTCAGATCAGAGTCCTTTCCTTCTTTCTCCCCTCCTTCTCTTTGCTCCCCTCTCTCCCTCTTTCTCTCTCTCCTCTCCTCTCACTTCTCTCTCTCCTCTCTTCACTCCTTCTCCACCTCCCTCTCTCTCCCCTCCTCCCTTTCTCCCCTCAGCTCACCTCTCCCTTCCCTATCCCTCACTTTCTCTGTTCTCTCCCCCTCTGACCTCTCTCTTTTCAATCTCCGTCGCTGCTCTTTCATGTACACTCCGTTGTGTGCTCTCTTGTTTTCCTCCTCTCATCTGCCACTTGTCCCCAGTCCTCTAGCTCTACCTCTTCTCCCTCTCTCTGTCCTCTCAGCTCACCTCTCCTTGTTCTCTGTATTCACTCAGTTCAGTTTTTTCTCTTTTTCACCCCCTTC
Source organism: Periophthalmus modestus (assembly GCA_019594935.1). NCBI lineage: Eukaryota > Metazoa > Chordata > Actinopteri > Gobiiformes > Gobiidae > Periophthalmus > Periophthalmus modestus. The sequence continues at coordinate 8,232,882 of JAIEZT010000107.1, forward strand.
CTCTTTCTCTCCTCTCTCTTTGTCTCTCTTTCTCCTCTCAGTTCACCTCTTTGTCTCTCTGCCCATCTCTCTCATTTCAGCTCCCCCCTTTCTTTCTCTCTCTCTCTTCTCTGTTTCTGTCTCTCTCTTCCCTCTCAGCTCACATCTTTGACTCTCGCTCTCCTTACATCTTATCCTCCTCTCTCTGTCCTCTCTCTTCCTCCCTCTCTTCTCTAAACTCACCTCTCGTGCCTCTCTGTCTTCACGCCCCTCCCTCTGTCTCTCAGCTCCCCCTTCTCTTTCCCTCTCTTTCTTTCTCTCATCTCCTCTCTCTTTCTCTCTCGATTTCCTTCTCTCTCTCTCCTCAGCTCACCTCTTTCATTCCTCATCCGCTCCTTCTCCCTCCCCTCCTATCTTTCTCTTTCTTTCCTCTACCTCCTGTCAGCTCACCTCTCTCTCCTCCTCCTCTCTTCTTCCTCTCCCTCCTCTCAGCTCACTTTTCTCTCTCCTTCCCTCCCTCTCCTCTCATACCTCTCTCTTTTCAATCTCCGACGCTGCTCTTTCATGTACGCTCTCCTGTATTGCGCCTCTCATCTGCCACTTGTCCCCGGCCCTCTCTCCCTCACTCCCTCTCCCCTCCCCTCCCTCTCTCCCTCTTTTATTCCTCCTCCTCTCATCCATTCATCTGCTCCTCCTGCACAAAAGAGACATTCGCATTCAGGAAATAATTACCGAGTTGTCCTGGCTACGTGAAATGGCCATGCAGAGGGTACTTCATCTTCCATCTCTGCCCGTGGCCTTTAAATGAAACGCGCCTCCATTTTGTTGTCTCCACTTAAAACTCTGCGTCTTATTAAAGAAAGGATGAATCATGCTGTGTTTTTTTGTTTTTTGTTTTGTTTTTTAAAATGCCATTTTTACTTCATTGTAATGCAAAAATATAGTCCACAGTAGTTTGTAGAGGTTGATAAATTTCAGAGGTGGTAGAGTAGCCAAAAACTGTAACATTACTTCAAAATAATATTACTCAATTAGAAGTAAAAAAGTAGTAGTTGAAGTTGGCTGTTGTTGGTTTAAGAAAAAAAAAAAAAAAAGAGTAACTGTTGGGAAGTAGCATGTAATTTATATTTTCAAGTGAATGTAATTTGAAGGACAAAATATTCAATAATGCACCAAATCTGGTTCTTTAGAGGATAGATACAAAAATGAGACAAGAAAATTATATTTGAAGGAGCGGTATAAGAAACACAAATGTTCAAATTATTTCATATTGTCAGCAGAAAGCTTTTGTCACTTGTAGACTTGCAGTGGGAAGAGGAACCACAACTTTTACTGTTACTTCAATAACAATATTACTCAAGTAAGAGTAAAAGTATACTGCTAGAAAAGTTATCTGAAAAGTACAATGTCTTTAAAAAGTTACTCAAGTAAATATAACTGTGTAAATGTAACTAAATGAACTATCCAATTACAGTAGTACAATTTTTTTTTAGCTTTTTACCATGTAATGACGTTGTTCCCTTATCAAAACCATGCCTGAAGAGGCTTTTGATGTCATCCATGCATCTTTGAGTGATTTAGCGATTTCTCCTGGGCCCTGTTTGAACCGAATCACAATCTACAGAATCTTACTGCCAACTGTAAAGAGTTTCAGTTGGCAGTAAGATTCTGTACAAGGCTCCACCCAGAAGGCTACGTCATCCATCCTGCAATTTTCCATACATTTACAAAAACATGATGCAAAACTGTACCCAGCAACCCAGTGTTGTGACAGAGTAAAAAGATTAAGTTGTAATTCCAAAATGGAGTGGTATAATAACAACAAAAATATTAAATAAAATACACAGCAATACAAAATTCTGAGGCCAAAATTGTGAACTGGATTGTGCTATTTATATAATATAAGTTATGACAAAATCTTGTCTTGTTTTATGGAAATTCTGTATGGTCCTACTGTTACTAAAATGTCATAAGCACTTTTTAAAATTTTTTAATTTTTATTTTTTTGTGCTTGTGTCTGCTATATAGTTATAATCTATGACACCTGTGGATCATTATGTTGTAATTTGCACATTTTAAATCACAGTATTCATTTAAAATGACTGAATAAAAGAAACAAGTCCACTGATTTCCACATTAGAAATCAGTGCCCAATGGGAGCTGACATCAGCGTAAACGTCATCATAACAAAGAGCCATAAAGTTGTCAGCACCTCTGATGGATAGCTGCAGATCACGCTGAAGCCTCGGAATTTTTTTTTTATTATTATCAAAATAACTATGCAACGCTGCGGAATCCTCCGAGTATCACCAACTAAGAAAATAAAATTGGTCAAGTACAGAGCAGTATGATGTGTTGAAAATAAGCGATTAAAGTTTGCTCAAACATGCACAAATGATTTCAAATACAACTTTAGGTGAGTAAATGGTGAATGGAAACAACCATAACATGGTTAAAAGCTCTGAAAACTTATTTTTGCAGAATAGGTCTGCTTCAAGCCTGCTGCACACCTGGTTTAGAGCCAAATACTTCCTTACATGTTACTTGGTGTAGCTAGTCCCAGAATGTGAATACTCCATCCTGGTTGCTACAGTGAATCCTTTGAGCAGTACATTTGTGCAGTCTGAAAGAAATGTGAGTGGCGGTGATCCCCCGTGTGCTGCTGTGGTGCTCTGTTGTCTGTCTCGTCACGTCCCTCCTCTCTTAAAAGCATCCACACAATCATGTCTGTGCCACATTGTCACGATAAAGATCATTCTATTCAAGTCCCTCTGTAGAGCAGCTTTCACCAAAATGTATCCACTTTATACAGCGGACATTTTGAGTTCAAACTATGGAATTGATTTTACTCCCATGACCTTAATAATAATAATGATAATAATAATAATAATAATAATAATAATAATAATAATAATAATATAATAATAATAATAATAATAATAATAATAATAATAATAATAATGCCAACAGGCTTGCCAAAGCCTCTCAAAGCGCTACACTATAGTCATTATTCATTCATTTCCACACTCGGTGATGATAAGGTACTATTGTAGCCATAGCTGCCCTGGAGCAGACTGATGGAAGCGAGGCATCCGGCATTCCCAGTGGTCTCCCATCAAAATACTAACCAGGCCCGGCCCTTCTTAGCTTTCGATCGGGCATTGCCAAGCAGGTATGTGGAATATTGGACCCTCTGTCCTGATGCCTTGCCTGCAATGTTAATAGAATACACCTATTTGTAGTTTTGTCAGGGCCTTAAAGGGAGGATTTGCAGCATGCCAATTTAAAAAAGGCATTACGATTACAACTGAACCTGGTCAGTGTCTTAACCTGCAGATAGAGAACACATATAAGTTTTCTCTTTCTCAGGATATGAACAGGCCATGCCTCATATGCTTAGAACCTCCAGAATTCACTCATTGAGTTGCAGAGGCTGTATTAGCGCTAACTAAGGATTGGCTACAGGTGCTGGGGTTTAGGAGGTGACCATTCAGATCAGAGAGAGTCATGTTAGACTGTTGAAGGTAGCAACAAGGCACAATAGCTGTTAATCAAACCTGTTGCTAATGCTAGGGGAAGCCGACCTCAGGGAAAGAAGACCTCTGACTGGTCTGTTTTTAACTTTCATATCTTGATTTATGGACAGCATAGTGAAATAAAAAAGCCTAGATTATGTAGAGGGGGTTAAAACGAGCATCTTAAGGTCTGAATGAGAAGCCTGACAGTAGTAGTTACAGAGGGGCAATGTTTTTTCAATAGAAAGTGAATTGGAGCCAGCGTTGATGCAGTTGAATCGCGCCCGTGCTCACTTCCTATTTGGAACATGGCAGGTTAGGTTAGCTATGTTCATCTATAGGCTACAATCTTTGGTGTTAGCCCAGAGCCAGCTCCTCTGCATTAGCATTAGCTTAGAAAAGCTCTCCTCCTCTGCCATGATTGCTGCAGACGTGTGAGGTTGGCAAGTGATTCAGCGTGTTTCGGTGAAGGGTTGGTAATGGCCCTCTCAGCGCCGCGCCGAGGGTTGCCGTAACAACCACAGATTGCCGCTAGTTTGGTACTCTGGGCCGCATTGTGTGTCGCTCATTCAGAATCCACTGAAAAGCTCCTCGCCATCACCGGCTTTGTAGGCACCGGTTTGTTAAAAATATGAAATGAGTCTTTCTTTATGTGCAAATGTGTTAGCCGTATTTGTGGAGTGTGCTTGGATACTGTTGCTAGGTTAGACAAACAACATGGAGGTTAATGTTGAAGATTTGTCCATTCAAAGTGAACAGACAATTCAAGAGTTCAAATGATCAAAATAAGTCTGGTGAAAAAGTATGGAGACATAGCCTATAGCTTCTGGTCTCAGTTTTTAGGTAAAATAAGGCATTATTATTATTAGTATTATGTAACTTTGTAGGTGTAAGGCCTGCTACCTGCTTGTCTCCAAGGAGATGTTCTTTCTTTGCTAATAATGTTCCACAGGAAGGCATTAAACTTATCAGATGAGCAGGTGATGCCCAAAGACTAAGTTATAGGTCAGATCTGTGGAGAGGTGAACCCGCTAACAGTAAGAATACTATCCACTAAGAATAAAATAAAAAACTTACTTACTTATTTGGGAAAATATGGCTTTATTTGGAGAAAAAAATCTAGGAAAATATAAGAAATCTAGAAATACTGGTATATACATTGTCCAAGATGACCCTTCCTTTTTGGGTCTTCTTGTTAGCGTGTACTTCCACCAATAAGACTTTTGAACACTGGCTGTGTCCCATTGTCCACACTATTCCCTACTTCGGGCACTATTGAGGGATCACACCATTTTTAGTGCTGTCCAGTGAGTATAGCACTCACTTTCCCATAATGTACCTTGAAAAAGTAGTCTCCAATAGCAGTGACAGTGGAAGGTCTTTAACTGGACACAATGCAACTGAATGAAAGCAGAGAGAAGTACTGGTTTATCACTCTGATAATCCCTGATTATGAATAAAATAAAACAATCTTAAATAAATTGTTGCTAGGTATTCCCAGTGGTCTTCCATCCAAGTACTCACCAGGCCCGGCCCTTCTTAGCTTTCGACCGGGCATTGCCAAGCAGGTATGTGGAATATTGGGCCCTCTGTCCTGATGCCTTAGCCTGCAATGTAAACAGAATACACCTATTTGTAGTTTTGTCAGGGCCTTAAAGGGAGGATTTGCAGCATGCTAATTTAAAAAGGGTATTACAATAACAACTGAACCTGGGTTGCCAGTGCTTTAACCATTCTCAGGATACGGAAAGGCAATAACTCATGTGAAAGCTCAGAACCTCCAAAATTCGCTCACTGAGCTACAGAGGCTGCACTAGCACTGGATAATGACTCTTAAATAAATTGTTGCTAGTGTTAGCTGCTTGCCCTAACTAGGTTAATACTTTCCGCATTTTAGACACTTGTACGATTATCGGTCCATAAATACTTGTGTGGCAGTCAGATTTGATCATTATTTATTACACAAATCTACATTTACTTGAGTTTATCAGATTTTTCTCACCCAGAAGCCAAAGTCATGTTATCCAAACGTATTGAGCTAAGTGTCCAAATTGCTCTGTGAATGAGAGCACTATATCGTACAGGCCTATGTAGTGAGTGAGGGTTTGGGGACTAGGATGGACATTTGGATTCAACCACTGTCATCAAGAGGACCTATTCTGTCTCCTGAAATGTGCTGTGTGGAAAAGTGTGTAGATATGTGCCGAGTGCAAAAATGAGGAGCAGGTTGAGATCCAAACACAATGACTCATCTTCACAGTCAAGCTGGAGCAGTCAGACTCTTCATAACTGTGTGCATTATACCGCATCCTCTTCAGGTGCCATCAGGAAAATATGTATGTGTTTGATTGGTGATTTATGTTTAATTATAAGATTCTGTTCCAAGTAGGGTTGTCAAAAGTATCAAAGTCATATCTAAATTGATAACAAAACCAGTATCGAGACTAGATACAAACAGATAGATAAAAAAATCATATTCACAGGACAGAAATGAACCTTTTCTGAATGCCAATGGACTACTACAGAACCTATCTGTGCCACTGAGGTTAAATAATGTTGAAAATCACATTTTATTGTGTTTTTTAATCATCATCGTGGTATTGGAATCAGTATTGAGTTTTGAGTCTATTTCTTAGTATTGAAATGGAGTTAGAAATTTTAGCAGTGTGACAACTTTGGTTCAAAGTTCATATTTCAAATGTGTCCAGAAGAATTGTCAAAAAGATTTAAATATGAACTGACATACTAATACAAGAATCACAATTCAGAAAATGTTTGTACAGATCAAAACTAAAGGGTTAGCAGTTTTTATGCAGAATAAAACAGGAGATTTTGTTGTTTGTGGAGGAAATTATAGCACTTCAAAAATTGCAGCTTTTGTGATTTGCTAATCGCGCCCATTCAAATTATGGGTTCGGTTTTAATGCGGTTAATCTTGCAGCCGTATTTTGGAGACTGAGAAGCATGCACTGATGGGGCCAAAGCCAAGTTACAGGTCAGATCTGTGGAGAGATGACCATGCTCAAGGTAACAATACATTTTTTCAAGGTACTTTTCAGCAATAAAAACGTCTGTAATGAATAAACGTAAGATATGTTTTATTCCATTGTGGAACACTTCGGGCAAAGCAAATATGTCTCTATGTACAAAGGCAGGTGACACCACCAGGCTCAGTTACAGGTCAGATCTGTGGAGAGACAACCCGGCTCACAGTAAGGATGTAAGGAAGGCTGCCATGAGAACACCTGTAATTAAACAGATCCAAGATATGTATTTAACGTACATAATGCTATACTGTGGAAAACTGAGGGCATTCCAGAAAGCCTTAAAGGCTTCTTTGCTGTTGTAAAACTCAATGCAAGAAAATAACTCCAATACATAATGTAAAAATATATAAAGGTAAAAAGTACCAGCAGGTGGAAAAAGCTTTGGATTTGCCAGGAGCACTGAAGAGAGAAGCAGTTTGTAGCCAGTTAAAAAAAATATATATATAGTTAAAAATACTTAAGGTAGAGTAAGTGAGGTGGAGAGAATTTCAACTGTGATAGGAGCACATTTAATGAAACGCCTATTGGGGAACAAGTGTTATGAGTTTTGGAGAGGGAAGTATGTTTCAGACTGACACTCAAAGAAGTTAGATTTGTGTTAAGAGCTGGTACTAGAGTTTTCTTGACCAATCACTTGACACTGATATAGACCCTGACGGTCGAGATTAGAATGGTTGTGCACACAGCCTGGTATACTGACATTATATCCCGTTCACTTTAATAAGAGGGCAAAGTAAAAATATGGATTTTGATGTCTGTAGACAGCACAGACAAAAGGTTGTTGTTTATATGTTTGTTACATTTGGAGTATTATGAGTCAATATAACTGACTCAATTTTCTGATATCATAAATTGTTGTAACGACGCGGTAATGAATGCAATTTGATGATAGAAATGCTTTAAACAAATCTGGTGGATAATTTGTGGACTTAAAAAACTGTGCAGCTGTGTACATGTGACCCAACAATCCTGGGTAAATTCAAGCAGCATTTTCTGAGACTCAGAGACAAATAACTTTTACAGAGGATTACTGAAACAAGTGTAAATGAAACTATATACAAGTACAGGCATGTTTTTCATGAGGGAACAATATGACGTGGTTATATAACATGGATGCCTGGGATCCAGAATACACACTTCTTCAATACTTTATGAAGATATGAATGTGGTCACCGGTGAATCTCCCGTCTGTATCGGGAAAAAGGGGCCTGAAAATCATGATGGATTTTTGCAGAATCAGCAAGCCAAGCATTAAAGTCTGTTAATCTGAGGGGAGAGAAAATTGATTTCATTTGCAAACCATAGGTGATCAATGAGCTTCTTTGTTTCACATATGTCACAGAAATTCTAAACAAATCTGATTGGACGATCACATTTGGTTCTGGCTTGAGACAGCACAGAGGGACTAGAAACCAAACTGATATCAATCTATATATATATATAAAAAAAAAAAAAAAATATAGAGAAATATCATTGTGGATTTGCCAAGCAAATATCATAGTTAAAAGCTAATGAAGTCAATTTTGCATGATAGGTGTTCTTTAATACATGTTTATTGGTTGCTATCATTTATGCAAATTTAAGATACAGTACAACACTTCTACACATGGTAATGTTTTATAACAAACTCTTCTGTTACGTGTGGTCGAGTGATGGTCAAGCACCAAAACAACCCTGACTTTTCATACACTGAAAGACAGAGCAATAGCTTTATGCTGAATTGACACAATTTGATTTTGAATTCTGTTTAGTCTATGATAAAAATACAAGAAAATAAAGAGCATGTAGGATTATCACAGTATTATTGTGGAGATTTGCACACAAGTCAGTTGGGTAGATTCTGCTCAATGAAATGTTGGCATGGCAACATAAAATATTTTAGCTAAATTAACACAGTTTGTTGCTGTAAATGTCCAACATGAACAACATGTGTCAAAACTACACAATGTGTTTGTGCAGAGCCAACATGAGTGAAATATGATAAAGCTACATCATTCTGGATACTTGTTTTTGTGAAAGTTGGTCTAAAGTCAAATCTGCTGTGAATTGAACAGCCCCTTGACATTATCTGTTAAACTTAATCTGAGCTTTATTTTAGCACAAGCTGACCATAAAGAGCTGACTTGGCTGGAAAAACAACAGATTTGTGCTGTTAAACAAGTCTCTCACACAGAAAATTACAGTCACAAGTTAGCTAGCATTAGCCAACAGTTTTTCAATTAGTCACTCTAACTTTTTTGTTGAAAATCAAACACTTTAACAGGACCATGATCTCAGGCTTCTGAAAATGTGTTGTTTAAATCCATTTAGAGTTTTTTTCTTGAGTTTTCAGACAATCTTAAAACTTTTTGGCAGTGTTTGCTAATGTATGCATCATGTTATCATGGTAACTGCTGAATATTCCACCATAGAGATACATGTAGAACACCCCCAGCGTGATTTCACAGTCAGTACTGGTGGTTTTCAGATCCTAGAACAGGGTGGGCAAACTTTTTGACACACGGGCCACAATGGGTTCTAAAATTTGACAGGGGGGCCGGGCCAGGCAAAAAATTTTCCTTGGTATTTTGATCGGACTTCAGTGAAAAAACATGTTGTTGTCCACTCCGCACTCACTAGCCACCTTTCTTTTCTCTGATAAGCTAATTTTTGCAGAGGGGCTCATAAGACAGTAAGGAAATAATACAAGGTTGATGTAAATGAAGTGTGACATAATTTGGTCACGTTCAGCGGGCCGGATTAATAAGTCCAATGGGCCGTATTTGGCCCCCGGGCCGTAGTTTGCCCACCCCTGTCCTAGAATGTGATGAGGTTATATTCCCAGATGGGGTTCAAAAGGCTTGTAATAAAATTATATTCTCATAGGAAATATAGGCCTACCAAAGACAACTTCAGAAATAGTGAACCTGATCTTTTGTGTTAGTGACTTGTGTAAACTCATTGTATTACAACCAAAATCTGCATTTTAACAATAGAAATTTTAGCTTCTCCCTTCTGTATTAAAATTATTGGCCAGTAGAATGTTGCAATATCATCTGAAACCCACCAATAGTAATTCTATGTTTGTTTAGCATTTTCTAGCCACTCCAAAATTTCATTACAATTGGTTATGCTATTCAAATGTTCTTCTTGCAAGACTTGCATTTCCCAAAGAACCAACTCTGGGAACGTAAGTGACACATTCTAATTCAATGTGTCCAATCACTGAAAGTATGTAATGAAATCTGTAGTGTCCCCAGACCAGTTAGTCCAGGGTCACATGACTCATCACACCGACTGTGGTGAGGAGGTCAACACAGTTTGGGTGAGTAAGCCTCATTCAAGTTTCAGATTTGACATCACTAAATCAAGTTGAGGAAGAATCAAGCTTATTGTGTAAATAGGTATTTTTTTTTCAGCTTTAACCATGTTATACTGTTGTACCTTCATCAAAAACATGCCTGGAGTTGTGTTTTGTTTCATTCATGCTTGTTTCATCCATTAATCCAAAGTAATTTTCTCTGAGCACTCAAAAAAGCTTATTTTGCATTTTGCCGGGATTGTTGTGTCACAGGTAAAAATCCAATTCTCGTGTGCAGCCCATGAGGCAATCACTGGATACATTTTATGGTCAAATTGTGTTCACAACAGAAGGAGCAGTGCATGAAACACAAATGTTCAAATAATTTAAAGGCCCTGTACCCAGTTACTTCCCCATGTATCCCCACAACAAATTGTGTCTTACCCTAGTACAGATATATTGTATAAGCTGCTTTTAAGTCAAAATAAGTCTTGTCTGCATCTAAGTAGAAACATGTTTTGTCCAATAATCAGGAAGTGTGCCTTAGCAAGGAATTTTTTGTTATCCTTACCATCGTGGCAAAACTCATGACAACACTGAAAAAAGTAATTACTTGGAGACTTACGTGTAGAACATAACGATGTTCAGAATCCATATGGTAAGCGAGTGGAGTTTGGACCACTGCAAACCATTTAAAATACTGTACTTTTACTTGTACTTCCCACACCTGTACAGCTGGTAAATGTAATCTTCATCTACACTCATCTTTCCTTAACACACTGTACACACCAGTCATAGTGAGTAATAAAGTACTCGAGTCCACATCAGTGCTTCCTACCATCTCCATCATCTTGTGAAACGGCATCGCACATCACAGTAAAGACAGGAGCAGAGAGATGAAGTACCTCAGTTCTGTGTGGTACAACCCTCCCACCAACACACACACACCACCCATCCCGCCCTTGAGTGTCTGTGCCGGGGAGGCCGACCTGCCAGACCATTAGTGAACTCGGACAAGGGCAGCGCGCACCGGCTGCTTGTCCGCCCGCTTGTCCGCCCGCTCCTGTTACCATGGTGACCTCGCGGCGGCATCGCTCTCTGCTGCGCTGAATCCGACGCTTATTAGGGCCTTATGGAGAGAGAAGGGAAGAGAAGAGGAGGAGGAGGAGGAGGAGAGGAAGCGGGAGGAGATCAGGTACAACAGAGGTTTAGGGACTGCACCCGAGACAAGCACTGGTGGACATGACACTACACTTTCATATATCTTTCCCATGTCTTCAAATCCATGTTTTTTAAAGCAAACACAACAGACAACATTCACAGTATACAATACAGTATCATAAGATCATAAGGCTCTCTGAGTTTATCATCCTCAGACTTATATTGGTAAATTATTGAAATGAAGTTGTAAAAAAAGCAAACCTATAACCATCAGAAAGTACATAAAAGCAAAAATGTAACTGTTTTCAGAAAGAGGAGCAAGATGTTTGCACAGGTTTAAAGACTGATGCCTTAAACAAGTCGATCGATGCCATTGATTAGATTGAGAAGAGCAAGTTGTTCCAGTCATTTGGGTCTCTACATTTAAATGCTGTGCAGCCAGTTTATTTTATTTATTTATTTATTTATTTACATAGTAGGAACATTCAAAAACAGTTGTTCATTGTGGCTTTAGTTACATGTAGCTCTAAACTGAATCAGAAACTCTTTTAAGTGAAGTGGGAACTTTGAGTAACACTTCTGGTTGTAAGAATTACTACTTCAGTGAATACATTTGACAATGATGTGTTCTGTATCTTAATACAAATATGCATACACTGTTATAAATAACATCTGCTGATTGAAGATTAGATACTGAGGTGTTCTGATAAATGACTTCTGCGCAAGTAAGTATTGGTAAAAGTAACTGGGAGGTAATTCTTTTTGTAAACATGTAAAGTAAAGCAGTTATTATTGAGTATAATATCTTCAGCTGATAAGAAACTTTCTTTATAACTGAATCTATGTGTAATTTAACATTGAGGGGCATATCTAAAACAAGATATTTAAACTGGCTAGCTTTTACCAGTGGGTTTCCATTAATAAAGTTAATTAAGTATTTGTGAATTTGTTGATGTTGCATTGAAGAAAATGTATTGTTCTTGTTTTTGCTCAATAGCTATAACATACAACTATAATATGACACCCCACACATTTTAAATGTCTAAACAAACTAATAAAAGAAACAAGTCCACTGACTTCCACATTGGAAAACATTACAGAGCACAATGGAAACTGATGCCGCCATAAACGTCATCACAACAAAGAGACGGCACCTCCAATGGATAGCTGCAGATCTCACTAGCGAGCAGCGGGGGCATATGCTGGTAACAATGAAACTGTGGATTGATCGACAATATGGTGTCTTGAAAATAGGAGATTAAAGATTGCTCAAACATGCACGAATCACTCCAAATAAAACTTTGGGTGAGTAAATGGTGAGGGGAAACAACTATAACATGCCTAAACGCTCTAAAAAGTCGATTTTGCAGAATAGGCCTACTTTAAACATATGGAGTGACGCCACCGGGACAATTACAGCAGCTGTAATTCACTAAACTAGAGTTTCAATTTGAAGTTTATGTAAGTTTAGTGCCATGTTGCAGACCATTCCAAGCAAAGCAAATAGCATCTTTATAGAGACAAGCAGGTGGTGGCCCACTGATAGTAAACTTTTAAATTCACATTTTGCACCCAAAATTAATTGAATATATAGATGCTATAATACATTTGAGTTCTTTCATTTATTTATTTATTTGTTCTTTGTATTGAACTAAAGCCACATTGTCCTGATTTTGACCAAGAAGAAATACTAGCAAAAAAACTCAATAACTGAGCATTGAAGCAGTTTGAGTAACCACAGGAAAGGATCGGCTGTTGGATTACTACCATAGACTTATAATTAGTACATGAGGCGTTTGATGCTAATGCTATCATCTACTTAGCAACTGAGCTAGTCCAGGAAGATTTTGGAAAACTGGAGCCAGTCCCCTGTATTTTTTCCTATAGCTGTTAGAATTAGCCCACAAAAATCACAAATGAACATTATAAACATTCCAGAGGGTGTCAGCCAGTACCAACCCATCAAAACCTTGGTAAAAGAGTGTGGCATTATTTTGGTGTTTTGTTTTAGATCATAATTAGCATATAAAACCGGCAATGCTTCAGCCTCTTATGATATTTTTTTCTTTCTTTTTTAAAAGGGAATAATATTATGCTAAATATATAATTTTAGCTTTCTGCCAAGTTATATTTTAGATGTCATCCATTCATTTTTGAGTAATTTAGCGATCTCTCCCGCGTCCTATTTGAACCCTCTTCACGGGTTGGTTGTAAGATTCTTTACGTCACCCGTGCTCCCACACAGCAATTCTCCATATAGATTATATATAAAAGCATGACACTAAACTGTACACAGCAACTTGGCAAACATGTGCAGAAGTTTCATTAGTCGGATGCACGCTGATTGTGTTGTGATAAGGCTCTGAAGGAGGAGTGGCTTACTGCAAAGAGCAAAGGGAGAGGAGACTCAGAGCATCAAAAATTGGGAAAATTAAACTTATAAAACATGTTAATACCTTGTTTTCAGAGAATATAGCATTTTCAAAACAATAAAAAGGTAACAAGGCGATCTAAATAACATGTAATGTGTTAGCAGTTAATATCCCATGACCGGACCATGAGTGTCCCTGATTGGCTAATCCACCTGTCAATCATGCCCATCTGAACTCAGGGAGATTCACTTTTGACCAGACTCACATCTTGTTAAAGTTTTGAAGATGTGTTATTTGGATCCCAGGCAACAGCAGAGGAAAGTGCAATGACACAAAGCACAACTCCAACTTTTTGATGAGGAAAGTCTTCGATAATCACCTAAATATAACAAAATCATTTAAAGCTTATTTTTAGTTGCCATAGACACTGACCTGTACGAACATGGTGCTGTGGGTTTGCAGTATTCCCACCTCAAATTACCACTGGCTCATTTTTCCATGTGTGTGACCTTTAAATCAGACAAAACAGGGCCCAAAATAAGCACAGAGCAGAGGAGAGACGGGAGAGGAGAGGGATGAGAGGAAGGAGGGAGCAAAGGAGAGCTGAGAGAGAATGGGGGATTAGGGGAGGAGAGAGAGGGAGGAGAGAGACAAGGAGGGAGAGAGAGGGAGAGAAAGAGGGGACTAGACGAGAAGAGAAAAGCGGGAGAGACAGAGAGGGAGAGAAGAGAGGAGAAAGAACAGAGTAGAGAAGGGGCATAGGAGAGAGAGAGAGGGGTCTAGGAGAGAAGAGAGGAGAATTGAGAGAAACAGAGGAGAGAAGATAGAGGGGCAGAGAGGGGGGACTTGAATAGAAGGAAAGAGAGAAGAGGGGGAGAGAGAGGGAGAGATGGGGACTTGAAGAGAAGAAGAGAGAAGAAATAAGAGAGGGAGAGAAGAGAGGAGAGTGAGACAGAGTAGAGAGAGGGACAGAGGAGAGAGACAGACAAGGGAGAGGTGGGATTAGGAGAGAAGAGGGGAGATGAAAGAGAGGTGACTTGGGGAAGTGAGAGCAGAGGGAGAGAGCAGGAGAGAGAGGCGACTTGTAGAGAAGAGAGGAGAGGGGGACTAGGAGAGGAGACGGGGAGACTAAGAGAAGACAGAGAGGAAAGAAAGGGAAGAAGACAGGGAGAAGTATAGAAGAAACAAAGAAAAGAGTGAAGAGAGGAAAACAGAGGAAAGGAGATAGACGAGAGAGAGAGAAGAGAGATTAGATGAAAGAAGAAGGGGATACAGGAAGTGAAAGAGGAGTGAGAGAAGGAGGAGGGAGCAAGGGGGAGAGGGAGCAAGAGTGTAGTAAGTAAAGGGGTCACATGAGTTTAGTAAGTATAAGTGTTTATGAATATATATCACATATTATTATTTATATATATATATACACACACACACACACACACACACACACATATATATATATATATATATATATATATATATACATATATATATATATATATATATATATATATATATATATATATATATATATATATATATATATATATATATATATATATATATATATATATATATATATACCATCCTAAATATTTAAAGGTGCATCGTGTAATTTTAAAAAGCTCTATCATGTACTAATTGCATGGATATTTTATTGCTTTGTCTGGAATGTTCCATTGTCCACAGCCCAAGTTACAGGTCAGATCCACCTGATTAACAGTCAGAGCAAGGTAGATGGCAAAACATTATAGGCATGATGACAAACAGGAAGACACTACACTAAAAAGTTACGTACAGCACCTTTAGAACAGAAAAATAAATAAATATTTTGCATAATTTAGCATTATTAAAATGTGCAAAATTAAATTGTTTTAAACTGTGAATGAGGATTCAGTAGCAATATGTAGTCATTCTGGTACATATAATGAAGAAAAAAAAATCCATATGCTGGATAAGGTGATGTATGGCTCCTCTGGTTGTTTTAGATTATATAGTATTTAAAATAATTATAACATAATGATCCATTATATATATATGGATATATATATATATATATATATATATATATATATATATATATATATATATATATATATATATATATATATATATATATATATATATGACAGGCTCAAGCACAATAGATCTTCTTTGAACAAAAAGTACGCTTTATTAAAAAATGTATTTAAAAAAAATATATGCAAATAATGATGCAAATAATCAAATTGAAAACTTTTGTTGTTGAAGGCCTAATTGAAAATGCAATGAATTATCTTGTGTTCAGAATGACTTTCCTATTCTCACCAAATAAACACAAAACACACAAAGCATATATTTACTCCATACTTCCTCTACAGGTCAATTTTGACAGCAAGTAATATTTTTGTTTGAAATAATTGTCATTTGAAAGAGCAAAAGAATCATGAGTATAATTTGTTTTCCCATTATTGAGCAGCCATATTATCTCCATAGTCATTTGGCTTCAAACTGCCAATGAAATGTCAGAACATACAGTGGCTCTTGCACAGGACAGTGGGTCTACGGTCTAGCTCCTCTGTCTCACACAAAGAGTGCCAGCGCCCCCCAGTGGAACACAAGAGATCAGTAGTAACGGCTCGACTCAGTACTTCAACTTTAGTTACCTATATGCAAATTGTGCAAGCTATTTATTTATTATATTGCAACAATTAATCTGAATAATCATGACTAATCAACATGACTATTTTAAAAACTGTTAATGGTCTCTGGACCATACAAAGTTTAAAATACATGCCAAAAGATGTTTTATCAAAAAAAAAAAAAAAAAAAAAAAAAAGAAAAACAAAGAGGGGAAAAAAAAGTAATTTTTTTTATTAATAATACCCTACATTTATTGGGAAATATTCTCTATTTTGAAGTCGTTAGTCAGCATATTTGACGGTCTTAATTAAAGTCTGCTTTTAAAATAATCGTCAGTTGCAGCCCTAATTGATTACATCATCCATTATCTTACTCTCTCTTATTTTTAAATATTATATTTATATTTATAAATGTATATTACATTTTTTGTTGTGATAAAATAATACATTTTAATATTATAGTTGGCTATAAATAACGTTTACTTTTTTATTGTATTATTTTCTTTACCAATCCCACGTGCTCCCTTGGTTACCGAGACAACCAAACGTTTCCATGGTGACAGACACACACACACATACACGCACACACGCACCACTGGTCAACTCGGGCTAACTGTAGCAACGTTCTGCTAACATTAGATCGATTAATGCTCGTTTCTTCTTTTTTTTTTTTTTTAACAACTTTCAATATTGTACTTTAAGAATATGAATAAGATCTGGTTTTGTCGCACATTTGTTTAGCTTGTGTGCCAGTCAAAGCTGCATTCACGTAGCGGTCTACGTTTGTTCACTGAAAGTAACGCTCAGTATTTTTTATACATTGTGTTAGCTCGTTCACAAGTGTTGTCAATGCTAATAAAAGTTGCTAACGCTAATCTTCTGCTGTTTGTAAGTGTGTATGCGTCTTTAAAGCTTTGCCTTTGACACTTCGAGACAGAACCATGAAAGAAGAGGAGTTTAACACATCTACCCGACAGGTAAACGGCTTTTTATTCAACGTTAGTCAGCTAAAGTCATAAGCGAACTTTTTTTTTTTCAATTGTACAGGGTTCCCACGCGTCCTGGAAAATAATTTGCAGAGCTGCAGACTTTTAGATTTGTTATTGAGCTGTAGCAGCTCCTTCACATTTTGCGGTTTTACAGAAAAGGTCATTACTTGCCACTGACAAATTCGGAATGTTGTGTGTTATCTGCATAATCTCTGATGTCCTGGAAAATATATGTTCTGTCCTTGAACCTTTCAAATTGATGGAGTGGAGACTGTTGACACCACAATAAAAAAGAGAATATAATATTGCTGGCAGTTAAAATTTGTATTCTTAAAATGCAGATTTGTATTGTTATACAGTGAGTTCTTGGGCCTAGTTACTAATAAAATGATCAGGTTCAACATTTGTGAATTTACCTTTTGGATATTTCATGGCAAAGTACAATGTTATTAATAGGAAAATCTGGGTCTTCGCCTTCATCCGAGAGTATGACATCATCACATCCTAGAATTTGAAAACCACTTTGCAGCTCATGTCATCAACATTCCCTGGGGGTGTGAAGCTAACTGTAGGCTTTGTTCTGTCTGAAGCTCTATTAGACTTTAATCTGAGTTGGGGTTTTTTTTTTTTTTTTGTTTGGTTTTTTTTTTTGCTTGTTTGTTTGTTTTTTTAACACACTCTGACCAAAAACAACTGACTTAGTTGGAACTACAACAGGTGAGATGATTTTAAATATAAAAAAGAATAAAAAATTAAAAATAAATCTCTCTCACCCATACAATTCCAGTCATTAGCCAACAGTTTTTCAGTTAGTCACTCTCACCCTTTTGTTGGAAATCACTTTTTTATTGATCACAGGCTCTTTAAAATGTGTTGTTTAAATCTATTTTGTATTTTTGTCTTGAGTTTTCAGACAATCTTAAAACTTTGGCAGTGTTTACCAATGTGCATTGTGTCACCATAGTAACTGGTAAACGTACTGCCACACAGATACATGTAGAACATCCCGAATGCGATGTAACGGCAAAGTGTCAATATGATTATGTTCATCTTCGATGTGATTACTTAATTAAAAAATATTCTGGAAAGTCTTCGAAAACTCCTGAAAATTTCCTGGAAAAACGATTCCAAACAAAGTGTGGGAACAGTGACTGTAGCTAAATTCCTTTGAGTCACCTCAGCTTTTACTCAAGTAAAAGTACTTTACTTCAATAAGAATGTTATTCAAGTGGGAGTAAAAGTATGCTGCTCAAAAAGTAACTTTATACATACATACACCTGGGAGCTTGAGGGGTCTGTGCAGTATTTTGCCGTTCCTAGTACTGCACTTTTCTGGACTGAGATGTCTGATGTTTTTCCTGGGACCTACTGTAGCTACTCCTCCATTTTTTTTTTCTTTCCTTTTTCATGATGTTCCCATCATTTGGTACTGCAATGTTCAGGCTTTGCTCTGTTGTTTATCCACCACTACAATGTCCAGTTGGTTTGCCATTACTATTCTGTGTGTCTCCATCTGGAATAGTCTAGGAGACTCTCAGATGGTTCTTTACTTAGCCTCTGTAACTGGTGTCAGGGTTGCCTTGTGTTCATTCTGGCCATGAGCTTATCTTTTGCTTATTTATCAGTGTGGCTTCCCCTTGCCATAGAATTTTGGAGTGAACTTCACTCCTACAACTTTTTGTCCAGTTGACAGATTTAACTTTGGCTTTTACTATGGATCAGACCTGGATGACTGACGAATTACACAGGCATTTGTTATGAGTTGCTGTTTGTGGATGTTGGAACGCTGAGAAGAATCAGAATCAGAATCTTTATTAATGGCCACACAAATAAATTGGTGGAATTTGCTTTCGGTACAGCATTTACAAGGCTCACATCTGTGTTGTCATAGACATACAGCACATAGAAGACAACAACAGTAACATCAGGACATACATGACAGAGAAGTGTTCAGTTCATGGTTTGATTAAGAGTCCTTATGGCAGATGGAATAAAACTGTTATTGAATCTTACAGATTTAGCTGGCAGAGATTCGTAGCGCCTCCCTGAGGGCAGGAGGGTGAAGTAGTGATGTAGAGGATGGGATTGGTCTGAGGTGATCCGAATAGCTCTTTGTGTGATGCGTCGCTGATATAAAGAGTCTATGGATGGAAGGGGGTGACCAATAAATTTAGAGGATTTATTGGCAATACGCTGTAGCTCCTGTTGGGTATCTGATTACTGGCAGGCCATAGCTGTTTATTGCCTGGGTCTTGTTCTTGCCATTGAGCTGTCTCCTTAGGACTTACCTTACTCGCTGGAGGTATTTGGCCATGGCTGCTTTCCTTGTTACCTCTTCAAGGTTGCCATTTGCTTATGGGATACCAAGGTACTTGTAACTGTCTTCAGTGTCTGCTATTGTTCCTTCTGAGAGTGAGACCCCCTCTGCGTGGACTACCTTCTCTCTCTTTGTCATCATCCAGCTGCACTTCTCAAGCTTGAATGACATTCCAATGTCTGTGCTGTAGATCCTGGTGGGGTGGATCAGAGTCGATGTATATGTGTATGTATATGAGAGAGAGAGAGAGAGAGAGAGAGAGAGAGAGATATACAATTATAATTACATTATGTAATTATTTATTATTATTTTATATTATATATTATTATTATGTATTATCTTTTCTATGAAATTATGTGTGAAATACTTTATCATCTGAAGCACACAAGTCAGTAATATCCATATGATAGTTTTGGGTTGTTGTTTTTTGTTTTTTTTACACAATATTGCCTTTTATCAGTTGTACTTATGTAGTAAAATAATTTTCTTTAACTAAAATTTTGACTCAAATCAAAACAGAACAGTGATAAAACTATTTTGTTACACCTTTTTTATATTGGTATTTACACTTAAACTTGTACTTGTACTAAGGTTCCACTTTACCTTTACATGTGCAGAGCTGCCTCTGTCCCCTGCTCAGAACAGAGCAGCCTACATGTTGGCAGACCAACATCTTGCTGTCTACTAATTTATGCCTTTTGTCACTGTTTTAAATTAAACCGGTATTAAACCTGCCATGCTACACTTACACTTAATTACATATATTCTGGTAAAGGAATCTGGAAAAAAATATTTAACTGCGATTTTTCTGACGATTGTGATTACATTTGCAATTTATGGCTTCTGTTCACATTCACAATTTAAACACATCCAGAAGAGTTGACAAAAGACTGAAATATAAACTAATAGAAGAATCATGTTTCAGAACATGTTTGTATAGATTTAAACTACAGGGTTTTAATACAGAATAAGACAGGAGATTTTGTTGTTTGTGGTGGAAATGACGGTACTTCAAAAATGGCAGTCTTTTCAATTTGCCAATTGTGTCCATTCAAATTGTGATTTTGTTTGCAATTAATCTTGCAGCCGTAAGCAAAACAGTGGCTCAGTGGTTAGTGCACTGATCGCCCAACGGAGGATCTAGTCCCGATCGGACCAAGTTCTGTCGTTGTGTCCTTAGGCAAGACACTTCACCCACATTGCCTAGTATGAAAGTGGTGTGTGCACGAATGATTGGTGGTGGCTGGAGGGGCCGATGGCGCAGATTGGCAGCCTCGTTCCGTCAGTCTGCCCAGAGCAGCTGTGGCTACAATAGTAGCTTACCATCATCGCGTGAATGAATAATGACTGCAGTGTAGCACTTTGAGAGGCTTTGACAAGTGTAAGGCATTATAAGCATGTATTTTCTGTATTCTTTTATCTCCCAGTTGTTCATCGACTGCCTGGCTAACTGTGGCATACGTGAGGAGCTGTGGACAGAGGACAAGCGGACTGCATTGGACACGTACATTGATGACACCTCTATCACAACTATGGTGGTGTACTTGGATTCTAAAAAGGAACTAAAAGTGGAATTGTCTGAGCCATCACAGGTACAATGAAAGTCCAAAACTGCATTCAAGCATACTTACTATTTAGCACAACAGCAAGATGGGATTTCACTTCAAAATCAGACACTAGCAGAACATTTTTCAATTGCTAGTAAAGTGTGTGCTATGTTAACTTTGTTTGCTATTTCGATAACAATATTATTGTGCTATCTTAAACACAACAAATAACACAATAACTTCAGTTCAGTAAAAACAAAACAAAAAGCACATACATTTGCTAGTCAACCTGGGTCTAATGTAGGACTTAATTTTGCTTTCCAAAAAAAGCACACTTCTGTAAAAATTGAGTATTTTGTGTACATACATACATTCATTTTTGATTATTGCGTTGGTCAGCAATGTAATATGAATATTTTCTCGATATACACATCAAATTTGGGGAACTTATTGATGTTGTTGTCATGTTAACAGTACTAGTTGCAGTAATAAGATGTTTTTATCTCTTGCATGTGCAGACTGCTGATCTGGCCTACTTTATTCGCGTCCCAGGAGCCCTCATCACCCCAGAGACGTTTGACTGTGCGGTGCAGTTTGGCACGATGCACGGCGGGCCCAAGAAGGCTCTGTTGCGGCACATGGTGGGTTTACATGCACCTCTCATTTCTGCAGCCTCTAACTGGGAGAAGAACATGAAGGATCACTATATCAACAACCTGCACTGCCTGCTCGCCGACCTCACAGGTTTGTGTCATGGCACGCGGCGTACTGCGGACTGTACAGGCAATTAGTTGATTGAAAAAATAGTCATTAGATGAATCAATAATAAAATGCTGATTAGTTGCAGCCCTTGTTCTAATATTGTAAAATAGCCCACTTTACAGATGGTGTGACAACCTTAGACAAACAAATCAGCACATGGCATGCATTCTACATTTAAACACCAGAATGTGTATTGTGTATGAAAAAGTTAATATTACAGAATGTTAGAATTAGAAATGAGTAGGTTGTTTTGACAGAGCAGGGCAGACTGGCTTTGATTTAGCATTTGTTTGTCTAAGGAGATATCCCATAATGCTTTGTGTGTGATGTGACATCACATTGTATTTTTAGCAACTGTGAAAAATGCTGTCTGTAAAATGATGATATATTCTAGTTATTTCATTTACAATATAAACTAAAGAGGGTAACAATCATTAAGGTTTTGAATTATGTAACACAATATACAATGGTATTATGGTGTTTATGGCTTGGCATTGGACATTTGTGCATGTGCAGATGAAGTGTACAAAGATGTGGGCAGTACAGTGCTGTACATCCCACTGGAGGGTCTCCAGTGCAGTCCCGAAGAGGCAGGCAAAGACAGGAAGCTCGTGCAGAGAATGGAGAGTAAGCAAACTGTACTTACTTTGTTTTTTCACCTTTACTAAGACGCAAGTGCAGACTTATGATCCAGACCTATGTGTACTATATCTAATGTAATACAACATGTACACTAACAGTCAAAAGATTGGACACCTTCTCATTCAATGTTCTTTTTTAATGTTTTACGACTTTCTACATTTTAAATACTTACAGAAGACATCAAATATTTTGTATAGTTAGTTTATAGTTTTTGTGGGTTCAGGGGAAAGGTGAATAGCAATCAAAATAAAGAAAAAACTAAATGGAAAAAGTGTGTCCAAACTTTTAACTCTTGTATATATTAAATATACTGTTTTATTGTTGTTTGTTTGATTGTATTTATGTTATCTTTCTTTTATTCTAGCCGTTATGATCCACTGGACAGATCAAATCAAGAAACTACTAAATGAGCAAGAAATCACCAAAATGAGTGATTCATGCGGCCCCCTGCAGGAGATCGACCTGTGGAGTAGCCGCGCGGCTAAGCTACTGGACATCAGCCAGCAGCTCCAGAAACCCGGAGTCAAACATATCCAGAGCATCCTGCAGCTGTCCAAGTCTCTGTACGCTCAGCGCTTCTCCAAACTGGCCCACGAAATCCAGGTGCAGGCCACATGTGAATGTCTGAATGCCTGATTATGTTTCTGTCATGTTATTCTCTTGAAAATTGGTGCAAAACAATCAGTATCTCTTTATTTGTTGAGGAGCAATTTAAGCACATTTGGCAGTAAAATACAATAATAGCAAAGCTGAAACAAAAGTCTCAGTGCAGCTTGAAAGGTCATCAGATCCTGAGTCAGAGCAGTTTCAGGAAAGTAACAGCCCTCAAGACAAAAGAGTCCTGCACCATCACAGCTGCTTCCATGGGGAGCCAGGTGAACTCTGGAGACACAACAGAAAAGTCTCTTCTAAGCCTTTCTGTCACTCCATCTACTCTTTCAGTTTTGGTCAAATAGTCCTTTACTTCTGTCCTTTGAACTGTGCATTCTGCATTTCATAGTTGGTCAAAATTTCAAAATGTTAAGTAAAAAATTTAAGATAACAATTAAAAATGTTTAAAAACTGCTCACTATGCCAGTCAGCTCGCCACAAGAACAGCCAACTACGACCACTACAACCACAAACTACCTATGGGTAAAAACTACCTGCACCTTCAGCTGAACTTGAACATGCCCACTGTTGCTCTGCTTTGTCCCGCCTCCTATAGCACTCTTACTCTGTGTGTATGTGTGCAGAACTGCTCTGTGCAGGCCCAGTCCAACCTGTCCTTCCTGTCCATACTGAGGGAACCCTGTGAGGAGCTGGCCACTCTTAGACCCAGTCAGGTGTCTCCAAAGCTGCAGCACATTATACACCTCGTCCGTGTCATCTGGAACAACTCACAGTACTACAACACCAGCGAGCGCATCACTAGCCTCTTCCACAAGGTGCTCCATCTGCTCTTCTACCAGTTCAACTACATAAGTCTTCACCATTTTCATGTTTTCCATTGTGTGCTAGATAAGTAATGAAGTCATCCGCATCTGCTTCGAAAGCATCTCCTTGGACCGAATCTTTAAGGGTTTTGTGGTCTCCAGCAAGAAGACCCTCACGGAGTGCATCCAGTGTTGTACATCCTGGAAGGAGATTTATCTGCAAACCTCTCAGATTCACCAGAAGTAAGAAACATGTGTAAACTCAGATAGGCTCTACAGGTCATATTCATGCTATCATCAGTCATTTCTCTCTTGTGCAGATATTCTCCAAAACCATGGGTCTTGGACTCCACCAGCATTTTTGTCCTTGTGGACACTTTTGTTCAAAGGTTTAAAGAGTTAGTTGAGGTAAACTTGTCACTCAATTTATAGAGCCATTGAATACAGAATATAGTGTTTAAATGTAAAATGATCTGTGTGCTGTGATCAGGTGTGTGACTGCCAGCACCAGTTTGCCCGATGGGAGGATGGTGAGCAGAGGCCATTGCCCTGCTTTGGTGGCTGTGAAGGTCCAGAGTTCACTCGCTCTCTTCTGGATTTAGAGGGGAAGTTCCAACAGGGGCTGCAGAACCTGCACTCTGTGGGCAAAGGCATCCTGGATGTGAAAGATGCTTCATGGAGAGTAGAGTTCACCAGGTAATGCCCATTTGAACATGCCAAAATGAGGAGGACATAAGCTTTATGCTTTCTTTGTTTATTCTCAGGTTTGGAGCAATGATCAAGAACCTAGAAGTGACAGCACAGAACCTCATCACCTCTGTCTTTAAAACAGTCAACACTGTGGAGGGGGGGGTGAGGCTGCTTGACATCTTTAGGCCAATATCAAGTCGAGAGGTATCAAAGCTTTTACATGTTTTCTTCAACAGTAATTGTTATACAAGGAATTACAAGGATTTTATTTTCCACTTTCTATGCCCCTGTCAGGCCATAAAACGCACTACGGAGGAGAAGTATGAACAAGTGTACAACATTTTCAGTAAAGAGTTAAAGATGGTGAACAAGGAGCTAAACCAGCGTATAAGGAGCGCCCATCACCACATGCCTCAGGTCATATGCCAAGTGTACTGGCTCAGAGCACTCAAACAGAGGCTACTGAGGCCTATGGAGGTGAGCAAGTACTTTTATTTAATGCTTTCTAAAGAAGGTTGTAACATCACAATTTGCCCATGAAAGTTTCAGAAACCCTGTTACTCCATGCTAATCAGCATTTGTGCTAACATCTATTTTAACAATAGAAATTTTATTCTGATTATCATCAACAAAGATTTGTACTCAAGTAAGAATATTGTATATTTCAGTATTACTCAAGTAGTATTAAAAGTAGTTTATTTTTCTATTTAAAACAACAGCAAAATTAATATCAGAGCCACCCTAGGGCTCTGATATGCTACAATTCAAAATCTCTTGTCAACATATATATAAGAAAGTAAGAGATTTTCTAATTCTAAATAATATTATTGAAGTAGTAAAAAAGTACTTTTAGATGTTTTTAAGAAGTTTTAAATAGAACTTAGTAAAGACTTGAATTCCTTATTCTAAACCATTATGTTATCTCCACACTTCCCTGTGTTGAATCCAGGTGCTTCAGAAAGCCTACTTCATGCCAGAGTCATACAACCGGAAGCAGGTACTGGTCACGTACAGCCAGACGGTGCAGGTGCTGGATGAGATGATGCGCAGGAGCTTCAGTGACTGGACTCAGGGCCTGCATGGACAGGCCTTCACCAAACTCGAGCAGACTCTGATGGCACGCTCCAAAGACCGCAGTGGGTGCTTAGAGCTCAACTTTGACACGTACGTGCACAGACTCACACAGACTAATGAAGAAGGTGGAATGGATACTTAATTGAATGGATTAACTTAAGTTTGGCAAGTAGACAGCAAGACAGGTGGTAAGGAGGGGGAGGGATATACAGTAGTTTTCCTCATTAAAGTGCATATGACAGGTTTAAGTAGTTTTTCACTAAAACATAGTTAACATACTTAGCTTTTTCTAAATTAGGCAAGATTTTTACTTAAAAATTTGGTCTAGTTTTTAAAATTTTGGTGACATTTATAATTTTACTTCCTGATTGGACACAGGCAACAGATAAGACATACATAGGTAATTCCAGTTCTGTCACCTTGCAACCATAATGTTAAAGCTATTATGCAAAATCAACTTTTCAGGGCTTTAATCATGTTATAGTTGTTTCCCATTGTCATTTCCTCACACAAAGTTCTATTTGGAGTGACTCTTGCACATTTGAGCAATCTTTAATCTCTTATTTTCAAGACACCATTTTGCCAATCAACCCCTGTTTTCACTGCCACTGGCATATCCTCAATCTTCTGTACTTACTTCCTTCTCCAATTTTATGTTTTTAATCATTGATACATGTATAATTCAGCAATGTAGCATACTAAAAAATAAAACACTAAGACACCAAGATATCATGTCTAGTTAGAATTGAGAGCCTTGGATGGTGGGTTTTTAGTTTGGTCTTAAACTGTGTTAAAGACTCTGGGATCTGACAGGCAGAGGGAGGCTGTTCCATCATCTGGGCGCTGCCACAGAAAAGCCTCTGTCACCTCTGGTCTTGAGCCTGGCTTTGGGCTTAGCCAACAGGAGCTGGTCAGCTGACCACAGGGCTCTGGGTGGAGTATAGGGCTCCAGTAATGAAATAAAGTGGTCCCATAGAGCGCAAACATTTAAACACAATCAACATTTTGAATTGCACCCGATATGAAATGGGGAGCCAGTGCAGGTACAGGAGTGATGTGTTCTTGTCTCGTTTTTTGTCAGCAGATGAGGTGTAGCATTCTTTACATTCTGTAAGCGCTGCAGGGAGCCCTGGTCCAGCCCCACATACAAAGAATTACAATAATCCAGATGTGATTACGTAATATCACATGCGGAATGATTGCTTTTAAAAAATACATCTGTGGAAGATAAGGCTTTACTTTAGCAAGGAGCCTCAACTGAAAGAAGCTGGAATATATATACAATCGCCCCAAGATTCCTTACTGGTGGGTGACAATAAGACAGAGGACCCGTCACACTGTCATGCCCAAGCAATGGGGTAGTTTGGCCAAACACCACAAACTCAAGCTGTTAATCAACAGAGGTGCCAACAACTTCACAGCTCTTTGTTGTGATGTTTAGTGTTTCCATTTTAGATCAATATTCGGATTTAAATGTTCAAAATATAACTTAATGATCCACGGGTGTCATAGATTATAACTATACAGCACACACAACCACAGTATGGCTTTTTTAACAAAAGCCAAAACTTCTCTAAATTACACAATAGTTTTGATTAGACAAACAAAAATAGAGGACAACACCTTTACAGTACTTTGTTAAATGAAGGTTTAAACTGTTAAAAATGCGTTCCTTGCTCATAAATTATCGATGCATTTTGGATGGAATTTTCCATGTTGATGACTACTGTTGTTCCCATATCTTGTTTGTTTTTTTCATCTGATCTGATACTGATACTTTGTCTGCAAAAAAATAAAAGGCTATCTCTAAATAACATAAATAAAATAGCCTAAAGAATAAATGACAGTTTCAGAACTAAAATATTAGTGTCAAATAGATACTCCTCTTGATGATAAATTGTGCTGACTTAAGCACTTTTAGTTTTCTACTTGGTCACTTTCTACAACAGAGCATAGATAAAAAACAGCAGTGAGGCCTGTAAAAAGACGCTCATCTAATTATACGCTGCGTTAGCGCTGTTGTTTGACTGCGCTCTCTGTAGTTATTTTAATAAGTTCAGCGTCCATACCAAAGGCTAAATGAAGTTAAAAGCCTAAAAGTCAAAGCCTCCACAGTCTGCATTTAACCTCCTCTGGGTGTTAGCGGTAGCATTAGCCACGGACATCAACTGCGGCAGTGCTCGCATCTATGGGCCCTCATTCTGAAAAATACTGAGTGGTATTGAATCTGTGATTTGCTCTGAATACTCTATATGGATTCGTGAAAAACATGCAGTATCAGAGCTTTTGCCAATACTAGTATTTGTATTGGAACAACCTTATTGATGACATATGTAGAGGTGTTTCATTTTAGAACTCTCCACTACTTCCTGTTTTTAGTACTTTTCTTTTCAACTTTTATCCACAAACTGCCACTTAACTAATGTATATGTATAAATATTTGCCACAGTTACTATCCCACTAAATCAAGTCATAATTAGAAAAGCAAGAAAAACTGGCAAATACACTTTCATAGTTTTTTCACATATGTTTTTCTAATTTGCATTTGTGTTTTTTTTAACATATATCTTGTCAGGGGTTTGTGGATGCTACTCTCTGAGGTTCATTACTGGGAACGTCTGAAGTTCGAGATCCCTCAGAGTGTGTCGGATATTTACCGTGACAGAGCGGACTATAGGAGTCTGAGGGAAAGAGTACTGCTTCTTATTCGATGCTACAACAGGTTAGTACATCACAGTATCATAGTATTCGCTGATGGTACTAAACTATTTGGTAAATTTTTTTTGTCTTATAGCATTATCGGAATGCTTTCCCCCAATGAGCGTGAGCTGTTCCATGATCGGATAGATTTTCTCGATCGAAAGTTTCAGCCAGGCCTGTCCAAACACACATGGCTGTCCAAGGGAGCATCCAACGTGTTTGTGCGGGAATGTCTGGTTCATGTAGACAAGGTGCATGGCTCTTCTGTCTAAGAGTAGTATACACTATTCCCTTTTGTTAGAGCTAGATCTTTTTTCTCTCAGGTGCAAACTATTGTGGAGGGATATAAATTATCCAACCAGTCTATCTCCAACCTCTGCTGTGAGATCAGCGAAGCACTGTTGGTTCAACTGGATGGGAAGACGGTTTACAGGTAATGCAAAATGATGTCGCATATATTTCACAAGCATAATGTATTCATGCTTTCTTGCAATACTGGGACCTAGAGCTAAGATCTATACTATGTGCTGTAATATATCTGCTACTCTTTACAGGAACCTGGACTTTGAGCATAGCCAGAGTGTTCACCTGAAGAGCCAGCTGCAAATTCTGCAGTCAGCACACCAACAAATAGTCCACATAATGACTGACATCTATGAGATATTTGCCCACGATGGACCTGCAGTACGATCCTTTATCATACGTATATCGTTTGACCTGGAGTCAGGCATACCGTATTTTCCTGACTATACATTACTTGCATCGTATAAGTTGCACCAGTGAAAAAATGCATAATAATGAAGAAAAAACATATATAAGTCTCACTGGAGTATAAGTCATTAATAAGCATTTTTGGGGGAAATTTATTTTACAAAATCTGAGACCAATAACAGACATTTTATCTTTGAAGGGAAGTTATAATAATAACAATAAAATAGAGAACAGGCTGAATAGCAGTACAGCATGGTAACATAACCCATAGACAACAAACTGAATGTATATCTGGTGTTAATGTAAGATATTAACAGTTAATCAGATATGCTACACTAACTTCCCCCGAAAAAACCCACGATGAAAAATTCTGCACCAACAAATTTCAGAAACTCTTTGGACTTAAAAGTGTTTCTCTACTGGAGGGGTCGCCTCTGCGTATACCGCTGGAGCAGAGGCACGTGAATAACACATTTAAAGTGATGTTCAAGGAAGGGGGATATAATATACGAAGGTTTGAACTTTGAGAGTGTAAACAAGAGAGAAATGTGAGAAAATGTTAATGCCTGTTGGAGTGTATAAAGTGTGTGGTGAGGGGTTTTACAGCCTTAAAACATATATATTTATTTTAAAAATAAAGCTTTGCGGATTTCGCCTATTGCGGATTATTTTTAGAACGCGACAAATGAGGGACCACTGTATAGAAACGCATAGAAAATATACCACTTTGGCCTGCTAGTAAACAAACTGGTAATTGAAAACTTTATATTTGACTTTTCAATTGTTTCTTAAATTGTGCGCTGTCGGGTAAGACTTTGCATTTTCATTTTTATTTATTTATTTAATGAGACAGGGACAGTGCACAATCTACATTAACCTAAACAGGAGAGATGCATTGTACCAGGTTATAGCGCTAGTGCTAATTTCCACCTGTAGTCCCTGGGCAGGTTGATGTTATAGTTCATAAAATCAAATATACAAAGTGAATGTCTTTATAATGACCAGAGCATCAGAACAGTTCTGTATCCTCATTCACACCCATTTCTCTCAACACCTTAAAATAATCATCCTTTTCCAAAATCATCATACAATTCATTCATTTCAGAACATCCCACTCTCTCCAGACACTCATCAGTCCACATTATGGGCATTAGCGTAAAAGGCCGGAAAGCAAGAAGTAGTTTCCATGACTAGACTTATGATAAACTAAACATTTATAATAATGTTCCACATGAAAAGTCATCACCTTTATGGTCTTATAAATGAAGGGGAAATTAAATATGAAATGTATAAAAGAAAACGAGTCAATTACATTTTCTTACAGGTATTACAAACACAACACTGCCATCTAGTGGTGGACTGTAACATGTATAATGAACTATTACCTAACACATATGTAAACACATACATGAAGCATAGAAGCGAGCATAATATGTTAACATATGTCTGGTATGTTAACGTAAGATATTAAGTAGCTAATCAGATAAGCTAACAAGTTTACTCTTGATCTCACTCCAAATCACTAAATCCATTGATTTCTTCATCCTTGGTGTCGCTTCTGAACAACTCTGCCTGCTCCAGAAGTAGATGAAGCGCTGGCTGTCAGACTGGTACACAAGCCTAGAGTGCCCTTGCACAGTTTTGGTGTGACAATAATGAAGATATGAAATTCTATACTTAGAAAAAATTCACATACAAGTATATATCTGAGTGTAAGTTGCAGCCCCGGCCAAACTATGAAAAAAA
>JAIEZT010000107.1:8268443-8328443 GCA_019594935.1 Periophthalmus modestus
AACATAGGACATCTTGTTTTGAATTGTTAATTGTTATGACAATGATGCTAATTCATGGATAGCCTGATTGCGTGTTGTGCTGCCACCTGAAACCCTCATGTACACCAACAAAATTAATACTTATGTGCTGCTGTAGACTTAAGCGTGTTCCCCAAACACTGGAAGAACTTGGTGAGAGCCTAAATCTCTTGAACTCCCTGAAGAATGATTTACCAAAGATAGAGGCTCAGATCCCAGTAATCCAAGAACAGTTTGCCCTGTTGGACAAGAATGAGGAGCCACTGGAACAGGAGGTAAGCCAATTAGAGTGGGGGTATTATGTGACATCAATATTTTTTAGCTTATTATCATGTTCCCTCATCAAAAACATGCCTGAAAGGTTTTATATGTCATCCATGCATATCTGAGTATTTTAGCAATCTCTCCCGGGCCCTATATGAACCCTCCTTTCTGTTAGCAGTAAGATTCTGTCCCATTCTCAGCCCACAATCCTACATCACACATGCTCGCACAAGACAATTCTCCATAAATATAAAACTGTACACAACAACTTGTCATACCTGACTTAATGCGGAGAGCAAATGGAGGGCGGACTCAGAGCGCCACAAACTAACATCAAAATAATAACATGTTAATACGTTGTTTTCGGCAAATACAGCATTTTCAAGCCAATAAAAGCTAACATGGTGATCTAAATATGTTATGTGTTAGCAATTAATTCAACTTGGAGGAAAAATGTCCCCTCTTTAACAGCAGAGCTCCACATCCTCCTGGAGATTGTTAAAAAAGTGACATAGAATTCTTCTCTTCTGAATCATAGGTGCTGGACCTGCGCGAGGTGCTGAACGAGGAGTGGGTGTGGTTTCAGCAGGTTCTCATCGACTGTGATGCCACCCTTGAGAAGGACAAAGAGAAGTTCAAGCACAGTCTTATGATCTCATCTGAGGAGTTCAAGAAGAAGATCCAGAGTGTTGTTCAGGACTTCAACAGCACAGGTACAATGTCACTCCATGTAGTTCCTTTAAACTGCCATTGGCTAGACTGAAATTCCAAGGACACCATTGTTTGTATTTAGAAATTCAAAGCAGACATATTATTCAAATTGACTTTTTAGAGCTTTTAACCATGTTATAATTGTTTTCCCCTTCTCATTTACCCTCTGAAGTTGTATTTTGAACAGAGATCTCCAACCAGTAGCTTGGGAGTTTGACCAGTAGATCTACCAACCAGTACTTCCAAGCTATATATCTACAAAAAGCAGAATATGTGTTCTTTAAAGGGCCTATATTAATATTTTTTTTTTTTTTGTATCTATCTAATGTGGTATCCTCTTCAAAATATATCTGTAGTTGTATTTCATTCACACAAACAAAAATCCTGCTTGTTACGTGCCAGTTGGTCCAGGGGTGGTGGCACGTAACGAAATGATGTTAAAAATATGTTAACCAGGCGCAGAACAAACAGGAGGGTGGAGACGTGGTCAGAAAAATGCAAAGTAAATTTATTCTTTTCAAAAAGTGTTCAAAACAACAGTGGGTAGGACAAAAGTAAAATAATAACTAATTAATCAAACAAAGGTGTTGCAGCCAAGGACGCCACCGGTCAACGATTCGGTGCGCTGCTCCGGCTTTTATCCCCCACCAGCTGATTGCGGAGCCGCGCCAGGTGCGGCTCAACTGGTGGGCGGATCTGGTTCAGAAAACAGTCTGTTCCACCTTGTGATGTCATTGATTAGTAATTCGGAAAGTGCTCCACTGTGTTTTTAAAGTCCATGCACCTTCACTAGGATCATTTGTATAATTTTCACCCCTGGAATTGCTAAGCTTTGAAGCTACAGCTATTGTTATAGCCTTGAAACTACTTCAGTTCTCTGTATAAAAGGCAACATCATATAATTATTCTAGTGTAAATCCATTCAATTGAGGCCAAAAATAGTTTTCAACTTTAAAAGTGCCAGTCGATGACATTCCAATGTGGAACAGAGCATTCTGTGCTTTGGAAATGTAGGCAGACTCATAATGCACGACTACTCAAACATGTGTGAATGAAACAAAACACAACTCCAGGTATGTTTTTGATAACATCACTCTAACATGGCTAAATCATTTTTTCAAAATAGGACATTTAACTGAAAGTTCATAAAAATAGAAAAGAAGAGCTAGATATTTTCCATTTCCAAAGGTGAGTCCTCCAAACCCTCAACATTTTAATAGACCTTTTATATGCATTCCACCATGATTGCAGGTACCCAAATAATTTTTTTGTCATATTGACTTCAGCTTTGGTATGGAAATTGTCAAAACCCGACAAATGCTACTGCCTATTGGACAAACCATCTAGACACCAGCTACATCTTAAATGTACTCCCCAAAAAATTGTGGCATAGTTTTTACCAGTTACCTATTAGAGTAAGACTATCTGGCAGGCCAGAACCATAGAGCCTCAGCTTCACAGAGAGGCCAGCCATTTGTTTGTAATTGAAAGGGTTCAGACAACAGCTTCAGTTTGAACTGGGTCAAATCTTAGTCACTCAGGTGTTTTAGGTTAAAGAGGAAGTATATTATGCAAATTGACTTTCTGGAGCTTTCTACGTGTATTATGTCTATGTTATCACCTTCCAAATCTTATCAAAAAAATTCTTGAAGAGATTGTATAAGTCATCCATGCACATTTAAGAAATCTAGCGATCTCTTCTGGGCACTATTCTTTAGAGTTAGCAGTATGATTCTGTCCAATGCTCAGCCTACAAGCTTATATCACCCATGCTCTTGTGCAGCCATTTTTCATAAATATACAAAAGCATGATACAAAACAATACACTACAACTTCACAAACCTGTTGCAATGTGCACTAGTTTCTTTAGTGGGATGCACACTGATTGTGTTGTGATAACACTTTGTAGGGGGAGAGCAAAGGAAGGGGGGACATGGTGATCTAAATAAGTTATGTGTTAGCAATGAATATCCTGTAGAAGTGCAATAATGGCTGCCCTATTCTACATGTTTCTAGATATTTTCCACTTCCAGAGTTTGAAGTCTGTTTGGGTGACATGCATCCAACTTCCCCAGGCAACATTCCCTGCAGTGGAACCCTTTACACACCACCATGGGACATGTATCTGGTCTTGTTGCTTCTTTTTGTGTTAGATTGTGTGATATGTGTGCCTCCACAGGTCCCTTTGACAGTGTGCTGAGCTGTGAGACGGCTTTAAGGCTGGTAGAACAACACCGGGCTCTGCTAGAGGTGCTGAAGCAGGAGGAGAATGCCATTATAGACGGTCTGGGCTTCTTCGTCATAGAGCAGCCCCCATCCAAGAGTATTATTGCATTGGAAAAGGTGGGGCACACACATCAATGTCTGTGTATGTACTGGCATGTTTAAGGCTCTTTACCTAATAATTAATCTTGATAACTTTATAAGCACTTTTCACAACTCTCAGAGATGCAAGCAGAGATGAGACCAGATGGTAAAGCTATCAACAACTGGCATGCTGATGCGCACTTCCTGATAATCAGACAGTACAAAAACAGCCCTAAACAGGACCATGGGTGCTTGTATTGTTCAGACTCCTGAAAATGTATTGTTAAAATCTATTTTGTATTTTGAGTTTTCAGATTATCTTTACTAATGTATTCATTGTGTCACCATGATAACTGATACACATACATGTAGAACACCCCCAACGTTATGTCACTC
Organism: Periophthalmus modestus; assembly: GCA_019594935.1. Taxonomy (NCBI): domain Eukaryota; kingdom Metazoa; phylum Chordata; class Actinopteri; order Gobiiformes; family Gobiidae; genus Periophthalmus; species Periophthalmus modestus. The sequence goes on from JAIEZT010000107.1 coordinate 8,272,140, forward strand.
AAATACATGGGAAAAATCGAGTACAGGCCTTCTAAATGATAAGCATTTGTTTTTTCTCTTTTTTTTTTTTTAGATTAAAATAATATCTAGTTTTAGTATAGTTTTAGTTGACAAGTAAGGTCATCTAGGTGACTAAATCTATATCTAGGGCCTACCATTTAGTCAACCAAAAAACATTTTTTTTAATCCACTGACTGAAAATGAGCCTCTTTTACCACATTTAAAAATACTTTTTTTATATGACGTGTTATGGGGTTCTGTGACTGAAAAGGAAGACATTCAAATTGTGATTTTACATTGGGAGCTACAGTATCCCCTTGTGTTGATTTTTGTTTTTATTTGTCAACTTGTATGTCTGTGTTTAAGTCATCTATAAAGGTCCCGTATTACACTATTTTCTGATCTATGTTATAATGTTGTTTCCTCATCAAAAACATACCCGGACTTGTGTTTTGCTTCATTCATATATTTTTAAGGCACAAACCCTGCATATGTTCTTCTCTCAAATTGAAAACACAACTTGTGGTGTGATGTAATGCTCTACTGTGTTTTTAAACTTATGCACCTTCACTTGAATAATTTTGATGATTTCAGCCCTGGAATTGCCAGTCTCTACTGAGCAAAAGCTAAAAGGTTACAGTTAACTTGAAAACTGCCACTACATGACATCACAAGCTGGAACAGAGCATTTTGAGCTTGGGAGATGCAGACAGACTAATAATAATTACTCAAACATGTGTGAATGAAACAGAACACAACTCAGGTATGTTTCTGATGAGGTAGCAGCATTATAACATGACTTAAAGCTCACAAGAATCAATTTTGCGTAAAACGGGATCTTTATATCATCACTGATTACTTACTGATTACTGAGCTATTACACTGACCAAAACTGTTCAATGTGCTTTGGAATGGCCAGGACATAGACTACATTCAGCAGGTGTGGGAGATTGCAGACGACTGGAATACCAAGTGGAACATGTGGAAGGGTGGGCAGTTTGCCACTCTTCAGACAGAGAGCATGGAAAGCACAGCACAGGATATGTACAAGAAGCTCCACAAACTGCAGAGAGAGCTCAAGGTCAGCCCTGCATTAGACACCTGTGCATGCTTTATTTCACTATTGTTTGTTTGAGTTTGATATGAAAAAAGAAAAACACAGAATATTCTCAATAAATAAATAAAATATAACTATGGATAGGGTTAGGTGATAAAAATGGAATCATGATCTCATCCCTCTATGGTCAGATGTAGGTAGTACTCAGTTAAATTTAAATGACAGTATTCTTACTTGAGTAAAAATTTTGGTTACTGGTCTACTAGTGACAGCAGCTTTAAGTTGACAGTTTTAAATGATTTGACCTGCACCACTCCTGTGTATATTCAAATTTTTGTGCCTTTGAAAATACCAAAGTTAGTGCATTATTTTACGTTTTGTCCTTCCAAGTATATTAACTTCAAATTATAAATCAGATCTTACGTCCTGTCAATTACTCTTTAAGTCTGCTACAGCACTGCTCTGAGTGACAGGAGGGAGGAGGTGGGACACAGAGACATGGGGATAACAAACAGGCAGGCAAACAGCGGGGCACCTTTAAGTAAACTTCAAATTCTGATTATTGGCAGGTCTGCTATAGGTCTGCTGCTTACTGTCTTTAGTCAAATGAAGACATTTTCCACCGCCCACTCCTCCTGTTAGTCAGCTCCCATCATACTCTGAGTGAGTGACAGATGAATTTAACCAACCAGAGTCAAGAGTAAACATTCAGAAACACCACATAGCTTTAGTTACCTCTTAAAAACTGTATAAAAAATACAAAAAAAGAAACGTGTTCAAAGGTATATCCTAATCTGGCTCTGAGAAAGTCATGAATGTTTTGGCATATCACCCACCTCCAGCTATGGACAATGTAGTGAATGCTATTTTCACTTGACAGTGTGATATTTTGCAGGACAAGGATTGGAACATAGTGTCCTTCTCGAAGAACAAGATTGAGCAGTTTAAGAAGATTATGCCTCTTATTTCTGACCTCAGAAATCCAGCTATAAGAGACAGGTAACCAGGACTACTGTTAGGGCATTATTGATACTTTGTAGCTCATGTCATCAATATTCCCAGGGGGTGTGATGCTAATTGTAGGCACTACTCTGTTCAAAGCTCAGACTTTATTCTGAGCTGAGATGATTTGTGTTGTTAAACAAGTCTCTTACACATAATATTACAGTCACAAGCTAGCTAGCATTAGCCAACCGTTTTTCAGTAACTCCTAAACAGGACCAATATGCCCCTGAAAATGTGTTTTTTATGTTCATTGTGGTAAACTGGACATACAACTTTTTGTGTTTTATGTCCAGTTTACAGTGTTTGCGAATATGTGCATTGTACCACTATGGTAACTGCTGAAAATTCTACCATAGAGATGCATGTAGAACATTCCTAGGGTGATGTCGCTTCAAAGTATCAATACTGTTGTTGTTTTTATAAGGCTGAAGAAAGTGTCCATCAGATTTAAACCTATTTCCCCCAGCCTGTATGTGACTGTATTGACGAAAAAGCCTACACTTTCCCTTGAAGTATTACCAGTGGTTCTATTTTATTGCTTGGTGGTTACGAAAGAAAAAAAAATGCAGGTGCAGGACTACTTTTTTAAGAAATGTCACCTTAAAGCTTAGAGTAAGAGTGAGGAGCTGCCCTAAATCATCAATACAGTAAAATGTCTTTACCAGCACCTTATCTTCAGCACTTTTATGTTAAATGTGTTGTTAGACACTGGACGCAGATCCGAGAGGAGCTGCAGTGTGAGTTTGACCACACCAGTCCAGACTTCACCCTGGAGAAGATCATCTCTTTGGGCTTCGATAAGTTTGATGACAGGATCTGTGAGATCTCTGGAGCTGCCACCAAGGAGCTCTCCATCGAGCAGGTCCTTTTCTCTCTCACTTTTGATGATGAAAAATATACCATGAAGTAAAAAGGTTTTTGTCTAACTGACCTGTTGAACACTGCAGGGTCTGGAAGCCATCTCAAAGACATGGGAGGAGATGTTCCTGGACATCACACCGTACAAGGAGGGCTACTACCGGCTCAGGTAAGATTCACTGTAGTAATCCTCCGCGGGTGGTCTTTATCTCTGACAGTTGGCTCACTTCTGAGGTAGGGATCGCTCTCAATGCTGCATTCACATCTTCTAGGAGACTTTCAGATGGTACTTTACTTAGTCTCTGCAGGTGGTGTCGGGGGTTGCCTTGTGTTCATTCAGGCCATGATATATATATATATATATATATATATATATATATATATATATATATATATATATATATATATATATATATATTATATATTTTTTATATTATTTTTTTTTTTTTTTTTTTTTTTTTTTTAAAGAGCCTCACTGTGTCTTCCAGTGTTTGTAAACAGGCCACCTGCTTTTCAAAGACTGGTATCCTTCAATAATAATCAATAATTATCTAATGCGTTTTTTCAAAGGGAGAGTTAGTGGTAGCCACCAAACATCACAAACTTTGAAAACCAGGTCTGTTTTGTCAACACTATGCCCACTCCACCACATATGAGTAACATCAGGGGCTTGATACAAAATGTTACCAGATGTTTAGCGTACTTTACTGATGACATGATTAGCGACAAAATTAGCATAAACCACATAATTCAAATTAATTCAATCTAATGTTATTCTGGACAAATCGCAACAAAACATTGAGCGCCACAACAGTTCAACAATTACATTTTTATTTAATTTCATCAAGGGCCACAAATCCTACAGTTACACATATGGAGCTGGAAGTTAGATATCTGTACCTGTTGAACGTGTAACAATTCTATTGGTGAACATTTTCATGAAGTAGGCCTTAAGACATGGGTCGGCAACCTTTCACACCCAAAGAGCCATTTGTACCCTCTTTCCATGGAGAAAAAAAGCACTGGGAGCCGCAAATATTTTTTGACATCTAAAATAAAGATAAAACTGTATATATTCTTTGTTTTTTTAGTCTTACGCTTTGTGTAAACAACTATAGTGTGCTTATGACAGGGGTGCTCAACCTTTTTTTATAAAAAATACACCTCACCATACCGCTGGATCAGTGGAAGCCCTGCTCTTGTTTCTGTGATGAGGTGGTCCCATCGAGGAGTTACAGAAGACAATGACTCCCGCAGCATGTGTATGTCCAGTCTGCGCTATAATTTCTTTCAAAAAACTCTAAAGGCTTATGTTTTAATCCAGGTACTTAGTCTCCATGTGCCAAAGCAGTTTTGAATGCTTCATTGCCTTGTTCGCTTTTCACGCATATTACGCAAAGTGGACTCGGCGCATGAGAGTCACCTGTAGAGACAAACCCAGATTTTAAGTAGGACTTCTGATGTTGTCTATTAAATTTAGCTTTCTTTTTCTTGGAGGTCTTTTGTTTTTGGCTCATTTTCACTACCTTGTGGCTCTACTTTTGGGCGACGTGTCTGATGTGTCATACGTGATACATCATCATGGAGGACAGGAGCAGATCTAACACAGATATAATAAACTCACCGTTATATGGATGGATTTCTGTGACCATTTCGTATCAGGATTTTGATAAGATATCTACATACAAGCTTATTAGCATGTCATGAGGGACGGGCCAAAGTTACATCAGAGAAGATGCGGTTGCAGATTAATTTACTGTTTTTGTGCGGCCCGGTAGCAAATGAGATCCCCAGCCCAGTGGCTGGTGTATGAAATCCATGAAGTGTTACAACTCCTCCTGCTCCTCTGCACAGCGTCTGTATCCTTACGCAGGACTGTGAGCTCTGTGCGTGTTTGTTTTTAACATAGTTCCATGAGTGTGAAGCTTATTTTGAGCGACAAATAAAATATTTTTTTATTCTAATATTTCAACATTACAATAATTTTCCAAATTAAAAAAGAGCACAAAGAACACAAATAAAATACACCTCAATTAAATACTCATAATTTATTTTCCCAAGCCGTGGAGCCGCAGTATAAGCCTGAAAGAGCCGCATGCAGCTGCAGAGCCACGGGTGGCCGACCTCTGCCTTAAGAGGATCATTATATATGCTATATTATTTTTTACATTTTATTGAGCTTGAGAACTAAAATATTGACCAACCTTTCTCTGCTATTGCAGAGGAACGGATGAGGTTTTCCAAGCACTGGAGGACAACCAAGTGATCCTGTCCACAATGAAAGCGTCTCGTTTTGTCAAAGCATTTGAAAAAGAAGTGGACTCCTGGGAACGCCGGCTTAGCCATGTCATGGAAGTCACCGACATGATACTGACTGTGCAGCGCCAGTGGATTTATCTGGAGGTATTTAGTGTGGGGCAGAATTCTTGTACTGTTTTGCCAGTTTTGAAAAAGGGGCATTCAAACAGCTGAGTCCAAGACTCTTAATTCATGCTTCCACACTGCTATTTTTCATAAATACACAAAAGCATGATTACATTTGAAGTCATAACATAGTCATATTACGTATTTACAGACATAACATAGACATGATACATAATAAAGACAAAACACATGTAACAGCAAGTGAAACACAGAAAGGGCAACATAAACAACACAAACTGAACACATTACAAGACAAAGACATATCACAATAAATACACAAACGACATCCATGAGTTAGTTGATAACTTCTGTTTGTATTTCAGACAGACAAACAGACAGAAGCATGATAAAAGACAATACACCTCAACTTCACAAACCTGATGTGGAATACAATACTATACTGTGCTAGCACTAAGAAGGGAGAGTGAAGAGAGCAAGGGGAGCAGAGACTCAGAGTGTGAAAAACAAAACAGAAACTTATTAAATGTGTTAATATATTGTTTTCTGTAAGTATAGCATTATCAAAATAAGAAAGGGTAACATGATGCTCTAAATATGCTATGTGTTAGCAGTTAATACCCTATAGAAGTGTAATACCTTAAGATAAGATGAATTTCATTGTTCCAGAGGTGAAATTTGTCATGAGCTACAGTGCTATACAAAACAGATAACTTTTACTAAATCAGCTGTTGTTTATTTCATTATGTGATCTATCATAAGCACTCTAGTTGCTGTAGTCCAGGGTTCTTTACTTTACATTTTTTAGATGGTCAGATTTTTTGGAAGGCCAGATGTTGAAACCTGGGAAAAAGGTGGGAAAAAGAGAACCACAGTGAATGAGAGATCTTCTCCCATGGATGGGCAGGCTGCAGATGTGTCTAGGACTGATGCGCATCGCATCCATTTGTAGATAGAGTTTAGTCTGTAGAACCAAAGCCCACTCAACTAAGGGACAGAGAAGGGCTCATCTATGGTAGGGTAGGGGTCATCCTAGCCAGGTATTGGGTCATCCAGCCAGGTGGGGGAAGGGAGGATCTGGGTCCACAGAACAGGATCGGGGCATAGGAGCTGCATCTAGGGTCCAGTCATCACCCGACATCAGCAGCCAGGCATCTGAAACAGACAGGGAGCAACTGAACAACTAAAACGGCAGCTTTTATTTCTGCTCCTAACTGGCGTGGCCATAAGCTATTTCAAAGAGGAACGTTTTAAGCCTAGACTGTGAGGGCCTCTTTAACATGAGTGGGGAGCTGATTCCATAACAAAGGAGCTTGGCAAGTGAAAGCTCTCCCTCCTACTGTACTTTCAGACATTCTAGGAACCACCAGTAGTCCAGCATTTTGAGAGCGGAGTGCTCTGTTTGGATGATATGATACTATAGAATAGAATAGAATAAGTCTTTATTGTCATTGTAACATCCACATGTACAACGAAATTTTTAAAAGTGCTGACCATCCTCACACATACATCAAACATACATCTCACCTATTTCAGTCCCACATAAAATAATAAAAACATGAAATATAAAATATATACATTTACTAAGTGCGTGTATGTTTGTTAAGTGTGGAAATGATTATAGGATAAAAACTGTCCTTCAGTCTATTTGTCCTTGCTCTGATTGATCTGATTGATCATCTTGCAGATACAATGGGGCCCTGCCCTTTATGGCTTTATATGTCAGGAGAGCTTTAAATTTAATTCTAAACTCAACAGGAAACCAGTGAAGTGACTCCAGCACTGGTATGATGTGTTCTCTTCTTTTGTTCCTGGGTGCTGCATTTTCAACTAGTTGAAAGCTTTTTATAGAGTTTTTAGGGCACATGGCTAGTAGGGATTTACAGTAATCTAGCCTTGCTGTAAGAAATGCATGGACAATGCACTTAGACAGTTTCAGAAAAGTCAATAAATAGCTGCCACTCTATAAAATTTGTTGACAATACCCTTCTTATCTGATCTTTCAAAAAGGACATAACCTCATTAATCCATTGAGTGCTGGATGGCGAATTTGTTGATTTCCGATGTAAGAGGAGATGGCGTCTTGCAACAAGAGAAGTAAACGGCAAAACCTGTAGCTGTAAAGTTGAATACTGAGGGAAGTCTTCTGGAAGACCAAAGATAGACACATATAAAGAAACATCAATTGTTTTTGACAGCACTTTGGACATGGTCTCAAAATAAACCCAGCAAAAGGTTGTAAGGACTGGTTACAAGGTGATCCACCACACCTGTCACAAACATCCACCACAGAAGGAAAAATCTGTGCAAGTCTTGTTTTTGAGTACTGACACCTAAACAGAACTTTAAACTATATTAAAGTCAAATGGACACAAATGGTACTCTTATGAATAAGTTGCAATGCAGAGTCCCACTGGTGTTTGTCAAAAACTTGTCCCGACTCACACTCCCAGGCCTCTTTTGTTTTAGTGGTCAAATGACCATCATATTATTGAATAGTGCCATAGATTTTTCAAATAAGGTCAGTCCAGATTTGTTCAGGTGAGAGCTGTGGAAAGCCAAGAAAGTACCTGAAAGTAAAAAGCACCTAAAAAGATGGGAAGGTGGGAGAACTCATAAGACAAATCTGTAAATGAATAAAAAAAAGTTCCATCCTTATAGAAATCCTTAAAGCACTTAAATCCTTTATCATGCCAAATGGTGTTAACTGGATCAGTAAATGTAGGTTTGAACACATTGTTTTTCAACAGCAGGGTCAGAGGAATAGGATTAGTAAATTTAAATTGCCTCCTAAACTGAGACCGTATCCTAAGAGTAGAAATTATTACAGGGTTGCAGGCAAGGCCAGAGGGGTTGACAGAAACCAAGCCAGTTAATAAAGCAGAAAGAAATTATAAGGGGCATGACTGTACCGCCAATTGACCTCAGGGGATGCCAAGTAACTTCCACCAGTATGCAATTCTAGTTATGTTCACTGCCCAGTAATAAAACTGAAAATTTGGCAAGGAGAGACCACCATCAAATTTACAATTTTTAAGTATTTTTTGCATAACTCTAGGTGTTCTGCCATTCCTCAAAAAATGTGAAATTGTGGTATCAATTACTTTGAAAAAACCTTTGGATAAAATTAAAAAAAAAAAAAAGTAGATTCTGAAAGAAAAATAGGAACTTGGGTAGGACACTCATCTTAATAGTATAAATTCTCCTGATCAAAGAAAGAGGGAGGGAAGCCCACCTTAATCTCAGCCAACAGGGGAGAAAAATTGCAGCATAAAGAGACTTGTAGGATCTAGTTATGCTGACAGTATCCAAACCTAGAGGAGCTAAATTTAAAAGGAATGTCTGGTGGAGAAAGTTGCATTGCTGATCTATTAACATTCACTCTTTGAGATATTAACCTGATACCTGAAAATGAGCGAAATCTTTGAAAAAAATTAAAGAATAGTAGGGAATGTGGCTTCAGGATCTGTGACATACAGTAGCAAATCATCAGCATAAAGCGAAAGATTGAATTCTGTATGCAACCGGGTTATGCCAGTAAAAAGACAGCAGAAGACCTCAGATGAATTGATAGGGGCTCTATTGCAATTATGAATAAAACAGGGACAACTCTGTCTGCTGCCTCTATTCAAGATGAAATAATTTGATTGAACATTATTGGTACTAATACTTGCACAAGGTCATGTGTAAAGAAGGCGTATCCATGACATAAATCCTCTTCCAAATCCAAATTTAGTTAAAAACTGGAAATAAATAGCACCACTCAACTCTGCCAAACGCCTTTTCCGTGTCAATTGATAACACAACTGCTAGATAATATTTAATAGGGTGCGAACATTATAAAAAGCTGACGCCCCTTTATAAAGCCAGTGTGTTCATTAGAGATAATGGCTGGAAGTATTTTTTCCAAACAGCGAGCCAAAGCCTTAGCAAGAATTTTGGCGTCAACATTCATTAGAGATATAGGCCTGTAAGAGATACACAGGAAAAAAAATAGAGATTTTTTACTCATGGGCAAATGGGGCATGGAGCATATAGTTTGACAGGCTGGATTTGGCCAGGGGCAAGGTGCCTATTGATGACCCATGCTGTAGCCTTTGAAGACATCACACAATTATAGTTAATTGAGTAACATGTGAAAATTCAAAATTTTGACAGCTAAAGCTGTGTAAACAAAAAAGAAAGAAGCTAAATGTATGTTTCAATTTTACTTTTCAATTGATTTTAAAAAATTATATTGTGAAGTTTTACTTTGAATTTTGTGAAAAGAATGGTGCCTGACCACATGAGAGTCTGAGAGAGCTCATGAAACCATTAGTTAAAAAATAAATAAAAAAAAATCACTCCATAAACCAAATGGATCTAGGACAGAAAAGTGTTGTAATCTGCTCTGAGTGTTTGATTACTCTGTGTTTGGTGCAGTTGAACATTTGTAAGTCCTGTCTCTTTTCTTACTGAACAGAATATTTTCCAAGGCAAAGACATACGCGAGCAGCTTCCCTCTGAGTGTAAGGAATTCCAGCATCTGAGTTTGAGCTGGAAGACCATAATGGGCCGTCTGCACGAGAATTGCAACACTCTGCAGGGAACACATCACCCAGGTACGACACGTGTGCGCAGTGATAAGGACACAGCATATCCAAGCTATTTTTGTATTCTAATAGGTTGGCACTACACTGTCTAGAATTGTAGATAGCAGCAAGGGTTTGTCCATCGCCTTCAGAGGAATGACCGTTGCCATAGAGATTAACAATTTGAATAAAGCAAAATGCTACTAAACCACACATATGTTGTGGTGGCACTTCCAGTTAAGCAGGAATCCTATTCACTTCAGTGGAGAATTTGAGAAAGGTTTTGCTGCTATAATCTGATATAAAGTAGGTTTGTTTGTGTAAAAGGTGCAATGTTCATGTGCATCAACACTACTGCAGTTCTCTGGGAGGCTTTAAGATGGCTTTGTAGTCTTTATATAGCTTATTTACTATCTAGATTGGCAGCCCCATCCAAAATAATACAACTCGACAACTTCTGGATTAAGATGAATAACCTTGGCTCCATGATATGCGATTGCTTTGCCCATAATGTTCCACAGTATGGCATTAAACTTCTGTCAATCTGGTCATTTACAGGTTGTACATTGATATTGCTCTGAAATACCTTTAAAAATGCATTCTTATTGTGGGGGTCACCTCTCCACCGCTTGGCCTGGTAGCATCACCTGATTATCTCCATGGAGTTAGAACAGTGTGACTTACACGTATCCACACTTCAAACTCCACCCCTGTAGCCAGGTGTCTGTAATCAGAAACACCTGGCTGTAATCAGGGCAGTCCTGTGTGATGTCATGTAGTACTTGAAATAGAGGTTATGCAGATGACATCACAACCTTTGGAACTTTATTACTGAGCGGTAAAGGTATATGAGTGCCAATGGTGAGTAATGACATTATCTGACATTAAAGCTCAAAACACATCTGAAATGTGACAGCACTGTTACAGTATGATAATAAACGTAAAACTTTACAGCTAAATATTAATAGTTTGTGCTTGGCATCTAAAACAAGAAAATCAAGTAAACAAGTTAACAGACAACACAGACACTGTAGACTATGTGCACATTCATCACTGATAGAGACTTTGGGCTCATACATATTTGATCTGACTCTTTCTCTCTTTAAATATGATGCTTCCGAGTCTGTGTATAAGGCAAAAACATCTCCACAAAAATGAGGCAATAAAAGCAAAGAAACACATTTTGTCTGTTATGCTGCCCATAAATCTGCCTCAGTGCCACTCAGTTAGAATGTTAAGGAGCATTTTTTTGAATAAAATGAATGATTGTAGGCACCATTATTAAAACACCTTATACAAAATAAGATGTTGTGATGTCCCCTGAACCCAGCCTATGGTCAGTTCGCAGGTGACGTCAGTGCCTCTGCTTTCAGGTCTGCTGGAGACATTAACAGACATGTGTGGGCAGCTGGAGGACATCCAGAAGGCCCTGGACATGTACCTGGAGACCAAGAGGCAGGTCTTCCCCAGGTTTTACTTCCTCTCTAACGACGATGTGCTGGAGATCCTGGGACAGTCGCAGAACCCCGAGGCCATGCAGCCGCACCTCAAGAAGTGTTTTGACAACATCAAGAGCCTGAAGATGGAAAAGGTGACAGGCTATTCTGAAATCACAAAAAAATGCAAAAGAATTCATATGTTATCATGACTTCTATAAACACTGTACGAATGCTGATTTTGGGTAGTTTGTTAGATTTATTTATTAGGGCTAGACCCATGTAAAATATTTCCGACCAATTACATTTTTTAATCTTAGTTTCCAGTTTTTTATTGGGGTTTTTTTTTATTTTTTTTTTTATGCTTCATATCCATTTGAAATACTTAAAAAATTTAAATAACAATACAGTTTGTAATAATAACAAGAATGCATTGAATTTATACAGCACATTTCAAAACACTCAAAGCGCTTCACAGTGTCTTATTCAGTCAGTTCACACTTGGTGATAGTACCGTAAGCTGTCATCGTAGCCACAGCTGCCCTGGGGCAGACTGACAGAAGTAAGGCTGCCGATCTGTGCCAGCGGTCCTCCCACCACCTACACTCAAACACACAACATTCATACTAGGCAAGGTGGGTGATGTGTGTTGCCTAAGGACACAATGGCAGTTCTGCAGTTCTGAAGAAGCGACTTGGATTCATGAACTCGTTTCTCTGCTCATCTAAGCTTCTTTTTCAGTTCTGAAGAAGCGGCTTGGATGAGCAGCGAAACGTATTCACTCCAAGAACTTTTCATCCAATTGCAGATTTTAATTTTTCTTTTGCTACTTTAATAATATAATAATTTATACATTTTGCATATAAATTTGGTATTTTTTTAACAACACTCTATTTCTTTTGTGCAGACAAACAACAAACTAGAAGCTCTGGGCATGTTCTCTGCTGACGGAGAGTACATCCCCTTCAGCCTGCCTCAGTCCCTGGAAAAGCCTGTGGAGGTTATTGTCACCACCTTTACAGTGATGAGAGCTCAGATTGAATTTAACCTATGTCGTTGTAAACCCGTGACCTTATGTGTATGCAGCTGTGGCTTTGTGACATTGAGAGAGTGATGCGTGTCACTCTGAAGGACAGCCTTACCAACTGCCTCCTGGTCCTGAAGAAGATGTTAGCTCAGAGGGAGAAGTGGGTCAAAGACTGGCCTGGACAGGTAAACTCAAGCTTAAGTCCTGTTATTGTCATAAAATCTCCATCACTTGTAATATTTCATAAGAGGGAGGATGGGGAAGTAAAATGACAAATGAAGGTTGATTATTTTTTTTTTTTTTTACAGTGCATACATATTCCATCCATGCCTCCAAGTAGCTTCTTCAGTTCTGAGCTCTAATACAGTGTATCTATTATTAGTTCAGCCCACTGAACAACCCTAAGGTGTGACACATTTTGCATAATTGTTCATGACCCGACTGTCATGTGTGTATGTATCTGCTCTCTTTATGAGTGTTGGTATGTAGCTGAATGATTGTTGTCTGCCATCTTATGTAATAGTGTATATATTTCTCGACTGTTTTCTATGTATTTATTGTATTGTAATGTTTACTCTTGTTTTTAAGTGGACATTATCTTCTGTTAATGGACTATAGATGAAAAATAGCCTTTGGAAAATTCTGGCATATTTACAGAAATGTTAATTAATATGCACTCTCCCTGAAATGAATGAATGAATGACATAGCTCCTGTTAGCATACCCTGATTAGCCCTATTGTTTTCTTTTATATAGGACTAAGCCAGTTTTTTACCATAGCTGCGCCAGAACTGGAGAAGCTACTTGGATGATACTGTTTATTATATTATCTTGTTACAATATGTTTGTAACATACAATTAATGTTACAAATATAAGATTCAGCATTTGTGCAGAATGTACCAATACTGGCTAATGACTAATAATCATATGCATTTGCACAATATGTTATGATAAGAAAAGACAGTAGCCAAATAATAATTTAAATATCTCTTAATAACTTTTTCCCAGTGTAGAGTAGTCCTAATTTATTTAGCCCTTCCTACTACTGTCACTTTCATTGTCTTGTCATGTAAAAACATAGTTTTTGTTTGCAATGTCTTAGATTCTCATCACATCAAGTCAGATCCAGTGGACTGCTGATGTCACTAAAGCTCTCATCACTGGGAAAGAACAAGGTGACAAGTCTTCTCTCAAGTCAATGAAGAGAAAGCAGGTAAAATGATTGACAACTCATTTAGGTTTCCACAGAAGTGTGATGTTCTCATTTGAGACTAGTGATACCTGGATTTAATTTGGCAATAGGCTGCGTTTGACATCAAAGAACTTTCATTAACAGATTTCAAACTTATCAACTTGGTTTATGTTTTTTCACAATTGATACTTTGCCGCTGATGCCATCAACATTCCCTGGGGGTGTGATGCTAACTAAAGGCGCTACTCTGTTAGAATCTCTGTTAGATTTGAATCTGCTTTATTTTAACACAATCTGACCAGAAAGGTTTGGCTTAGCTAGACCTACAACAGGTGAGATGATTTGTGCTGTTAAACAAATCTTTCACCCATAAAATTACAGTCACAAGAACAGTTTTTTTTTCAGTTTGGCATTCCCTCCTTGTTTTTGAAGATCAAACGCCCAATGGACCAGAACACTCATATTTATCACAAGTTCCTGAAAATGTTGTTTAAATCCATTTTGTAATTTTTCTTGAGTTTTCAGACAATCTTCTTAAATCTTTTTGACAGCATTGGTTAATGTGTGCATTTTGTCACCATGGGAATTGCTAAACTTTCCACCATATTTATAGGTGGTGACTCTTCCAATCAATGTAACATTTAGTGTATAAAGATTTGTAACTTGTACATCACTTAAATGTTAGTTTTATTTGCATTCATCGATAACTTAAGATTTTTGAAGGAATTTTGGAATTCACTATAATCTTGCTGCAGTTTTAAAGTTGCCTTATCAGCAGACAGAGCACATGCATACAAATACAAATATGTATTATGTAAGTTTGTGGAGCAAATCTGTAACAAATAATATAAGGTTCAACGTTTGTGGATATTTCTTAAAAACAGTAAATCTCCCATATAGGCCCCTGCTCTCCATCTCTATTCTAGAACGTGAACGTAACCTAAAAGGTGTGCTATTTATTCCCCAGGTCTCCATGCTTCAAAGCTACTCCGAGCTGATCCGGGGGAACCTGTCCAAAGTGCTGCGTCTGAAAGTGGTTGCCCTGGTTACAATAGAAGTCCATGCCCGCGACGTCATTGATAAGCTGGCCAAAGCAGGCTGCAATGATGTCAACGCCTTTGAATGGCTCTGCCAACTACGACTCTACTGGGAAAAGGTAACACTTTACTCTTGTGTTTACTATTCAAAGCATGCCACAGTTCTAGTATACAAAGTGCATTCAACTAGTAAATGAACAGTGTGCTTACAGTTTTGACATTTCTGACAGAACAGCACATAAATATGGAAAATAACAAACAAAACAAAGAAATATATGCCACTTGGGAAGGGTGTATAAATTCTTCCATATTTTATTTTATTCCCCCCACTAATATTCCAAAGTTATTTTCTGACACTAAACTTTTTTAACTTTTAAATTGAAACTGATGCGAAAAATGTAAAATGTATGATTAGAGAGAGAGAGAAAAATCTTTTGTAGAATTGTATCTCATTATTTTCTCCCTTCTTCTTTCCCCAGGATGTGCATGACTGCATAATTCGCCAAACCAACACATACTTCAGATATGGATATGAATATCTGGGGAACTCTGGGCGTCTGGTTATCACCCCACTCACAGACAGGTCAATCATTATTAGTATATCAACTATGGAAAATTATTCAAATAATTGTTGTTATTGCTACAATCTTTTTTTTTTTTTTTTTTTTTTTTTAATTACTTTCACTATAAACAATTTACTTTTGATAAGCAACTTTAAAGGAACTGGGTGTGAACAGAGATTTTAAATTTCATAAACATGACCTATCCGTGTTCCCAGCTATGAGGTGAACATGTTCAATTCAAATATAGAATTTTACTGATAATTGTAATGCTGATTTATTTTTAGTTACAAAAACATTGGATATAATCGCCAAGTTGTTGATGTTACAATTGAGTGTTTTGGCTCTCAAGGTAATTATGCAATCAGAAAGCAGAATGAGCCTCACATGAGGCACTCATTTGGGAAGCCAGTTTCAATGCTGAAATCCAGTTGGTTTAAACCAGGAGTGACCAAAGATTTTTTCCTTGGTGGGGCAAAATGAATGCACATTAGCGGGTCGAGGGCCGAACCAAATGGCAGCACACACATAAAGAAATTACTAAATTGACCTAACGTATTAGGAAATAGACACGATTGGCCTCCTTCCCATCTCCTGGTTTAAAACATAAAAGGACTCTCTCTGATCTGAATTATCTCTACCTAAACCCCAGCACCTGCAGCCAAACATTAATCAGTGCTAGTGCAGCTTTTGTAGCTCAATGAGTGAGGCATGTCTATATACTGAGAATGAGAAAAACTTGTATGTGTCCTCTATCTACAGGGTAAGGCACTGGCAACTCAGGTACAAGTGTGACTGTAGTTGTAAGAGCGTAGGCTACATACAGTTCCTTTATCACTACTTGCAGCTACTGTTTTTAGGCTTATTTAACCCTTATGTGGGTTTTGTTTCATTGTTACTGCTTTAGTGCTCTATACTTTCTAAAAATTGCTAAAAACTACATACCTTGTTAGTAGTTATTCAGAAACTAAAATTTGTTGATGTGCAAACACAATCAAGGGTATGCTAACTGTTAGTAAAAGTTCAGTTTTGAAGGGTCTAAAGTGATGGGCCAAAGAGGCCCATCACTTTAGACCTTTTTTGTGAGAATTGGTTAAAGATAATGGAAATATTCTAATTTCCATCTTGTTTAGCCACTCAAGACCTACACATTGGTATATAACTGTTTTGTATCCACTACACTTCTGATCCAAATTTTAAGACCAGTTGAAAAGTTGCAAGAATTTACATTTTGCACTGTTCTTAACAAGTTTCAAAAAGTAGTGCTTCAAAATCCAAAAAGAAGAAATGGGAGTGAGACAAGAAAACATTTTGAGTAAGCAATTTACTCAAAAATCTCAAAAAAAACAAAACAAAACCCTAAAAAAGAAATACAATTTTTATTTCATTTTCATTTTCATTTGTCCATTTATGTAAACTTCCCCTGCCATCCAACCCCAAATGTTCTCAATTGGATTTAGATCAGAGGAACATGCAGGATGGTTCAAAAGAGATGTTAGAGATGTCATTTCTCTGGAAGAAGTCCTTTGTCAGGCGGGCATTGTGACCTGCAGCGTTGTCCTGTTGAAAAACCCAGTCATTACCATACAGATGACAGCCTTCAGTCATGAGAGATGCCCCCTACAACATCTCCACATAGCCAGCTGCCATTTGACAACTCTGCACAACCTGAAGTTCCATTGTTTCACTGAAGCAAAAAGTCCCCCAGATCATGATGGCGCCCCCTGTGCCATGTAGAAAACATCTCAGGCGGGATCTCCTTGTCTTGCCAGTACCGTTGGAAGCCATCAGGACCGTCTAGGTAATTTTTTTTCTTATCAGAGAATAAAACTTTCTTCCACCTTTCAATGTCCCATGTTTGGTGCTCTCGCGCAAACTCCAAACTGTATTTTTGTGCCATTGAAGGAGACGAGGTCTTTGAAGACGTTTTTTGTTCTTAAAACCCCTCTCTCGCAGATGTCGTCTAATGGTTATGGGACTGCAGTTGCCACAAGTGACAAGCTTAATTTGGGTCGAGGATCATCCCATGTCTTGACGGACAGCCAATCGGATTCTTCGGCTGAGGGCCAGTGAAATTTTTTTGGGTCTACCACTTGACTTTTTTCCACATAAACCTTAGGATCTTTTTAGAAGTTTAAAATGACTGTCTTACTGCGTCCAACCTCAGCAGCAATAGCACACTGCGAGAGGCCTTGCTGATGTAGCTCAACAATCCAACCGCATTCAGAGAGAGAAAGCTTTTTTTTGCCTTTGCCATCAGGAGGTCGTGACAGTGTGGATTTTTGTCGCACTCCCATTTCTTCTTTTTGAATTTTGAAGCACTACTTAGAACCTCCTTAAGATCCAACAGTGCAAAATGTGAAATCTTGCAATTTTTCAACTGGTCTTAAAATTTTGATCAGGAGTGTCTAATACCTTTTCCTGATAGGTGTTACATGACTCTGACCACTGCTCTGCACCTCCACCGTGGTGGCTCTCCTAAAGGCCCAGCGGGCACAGGCAAAACCGAAACTACTAAGGACCTGGGCAAATCTCTGGGCCAGTATGTCATAGTGGTCAACTGCTCTGAAGGACTGGACTACAAATCTATGGGACGCATGTACTCTGGCCTGGCACAGGTGAGAGAGGGATGGCCATCACAAGGATTTCACCACAATACTACTGTCATTAAGACTGTCTAGCGGTCCATGATTTTGGACACTAAACAGTTTTGGTTACAATCAAATCTCAATGTTGTAAATGTTGTATAAAACCTGTTTTCCCTGTAGTTTAGACCTAGACTTTTTCTGAAATGAATGTGATTGTTCTTATTAGTTTAGCAGTTCATATTTCAGTTTAAAGACACTCTAACTGATTGTTACTGTCTTTAAAACACGAAACACGGAATATTTAAATGGTTTGCAGGGGTCCAAACGTATTCCTCCCTTGCTATTTTATTAAATCACGCATGCATGTGGAGAGTAAGTATTCTGTAAATAAAGATAAACAAAATTCTTGTATAGGTATTTCTTTAAAAAGGGGTATTATGCAAAATATTTTTTGGAGCTTTCTACCATCTAACAATGTTGTTCCCTCATCAAACACATGCCTGAAGAGGTTTTAGATGTCATCCATGTATGTTTGAGCATTCTTATGATCTCTCCTGGGACCTATTCAAGTCCTTCTTATGTACACGTCCACCTCCTCTAGAACAAGGCTTTAGCCCACAAGTCTACGTCACCCATGCTCCCACATGGAAATTTTCCGTAAACATACAAAAGCATAATACAATACACTACAACTTCACAAACTTGATTCAATGTGCAGTAGTTTCATTAGTGGGATAGCTCCCCATTCTAAGTCACTCTGAAGGGACACTGACTTAGAATGGGGAGCAAGGGAAGAGGGGACTCAGAGCATCAAAAAATGAAACTGAAACTTATTAAACATGTTAATACATTGTTTTCAGTGAATATAGCATTTTCAAAACAATAAAAGGTAACAAGGTGATCTAAATATGTAATGTGTACCCCATAGAAGTTTAATACCCCCTCTTTAAACACCATATGTCTATCTCACAGACAGGAGCGTGGGGCTGCTTCGATGAGTTTAACCGCATTAACGTTGAGGTGCTGTCCGTGGTGGCTCAGCAGATCCTATCCATCCTTTCTGCTCTGTCGGCTGCACAGACCAACTTCATCTTTGAGGGACAGAACATCAGGCTGGTGTCCACCTGTGGCATCTTTATCACTATGAATCCTGGTACAGATCACTTTTAGACAACCATTTTGTCATTGGTTTCATTCATACATGCTTGAGTAATCCTGCATAATGAGATAGGGCATTGGATAATGATTTAAGGCCTTTTAAAGAAGACTTTTTTCAGGGATTTTGTATTGAAAAATAACAGCATTATTTACATTTTGTTCATTTTAAAAACCATAATATTGATCTAAAACAGCTTAGAAATGGTTGATTTTCAGATTCTAGGATGTAATGATATCATTCTACCAGTTGGGGGTCAAGTGCCAGTTTTTCTTATTACTTACATTGTACTTTCCAAAGAACTTTGTAAAAGGAAAATTCTGAACCTGTTGATTTTTATTTGTGACTCTAGAACTTACTGTATTTTAACAAAAATCTGAATTTTAACTATGTTAATTTTAGCTGCCCCCCCATCTGTATTAAATATTTTTGGCCTAGATAGAATCAATCAATACCACTTTATTTGTCCCCGAGGGGCAGTTTAAGCACCTTGAGCAATAAAATACAATAATAATAGAAAAGCTCAAACAAAAGTGCAGCTCTTCATGTAGGGTCATCAGATCCTATGTCAGGGCAGTTTGATGTGCTCAAATCACATAATCCAAGTCCTTCACTTCCGCCCTTTTAACTGCACAAGCTGCATTTACCAGTTGGCCAAAATATTAAGTTAAAAATGTCAACTTTTTTAAAAGTTTAAAAACTGGTCAGTGTGCCAGCCTGTTAGCCACAAGAGCAGCCAACCACGACCATGGCAACCACAGAATCTGATGTTGTGATGTCATCTTAAATCCACAAATAGAAAAAGATAGTGCTTCTTCATTGTGGCATTTCACTGTAGCAAGCAGCAAATTTTATAATGGTCTTGTTTTTATTGATGGAAAATGGCTATGTGACATCTCTGGCCTCTGCGTGATCACCTGGAGTCAAATTATTCTTGAATAATTGCAAATAAATACAGGGAAGAGGATGAAGATATGGGATAGGTGAAAGCTGATTTTTTTTTTTTAAGAGCTTTCAAGCCTCAAATGCGGGACAATAATAAAATACAGTTCTGAGTTCACATAGTTAAAAGCTCATAAAAACAGATTTTACATGACACCCAATTTCATTCATAATTTTACCAAATATACTGTAGTTTTTACCAAATTTGATTTATTTGTAATTCTTAGGATATGCCGGCCGGACTGAACTTCCAGATAACCTCAAGTCCATGTTCAGACCCATCTCCATGGTGGTGCCTGACTCCACCCTCATTGCTGAAATAATACTCTTTGGAGAGGGCTTCAATAACTGCAAGGTAAACTAAATATACATATTTATTACTATGTTCAAATGAAGGGTTGGTGTGTGCCTACCTGACTTTGGGTTTAGTTTACAACTGAAGTAGCCTGGTTTTGAGCTACACAATAAATTGCATAATTAATATTATTTATTTATTTTTTATTTTTTCCATTACTAGAGCTAAAATTATATATTTTTTTTATTTATTTAATATGTTTCCAATTGTGTAACCTGCCAATAGTGTAGTAAATAAAAACAAAAACCTGACTTTGAAAGATGTATTATGCTAAATGCCCAGAAATATTTTATATTCACTATAGTTCTTTTGTTTTACTAAATCTCTGTATTTGCCATATACTTTGCTTTCTTTGCTATTTTCATTTCGGAATTTTATTACAATTTTCTTGAATGTGTGAGCTACTGTGGCCAGGTAATTGTGATCTAACAAACAACTTGATATCTAAGAGTATTTTAATCTGAAAGAAATTGATTGATTGACTACCTACCTCTACCTTGCTGTGCCCTCTTCAGCTCCTGGCTAAGAAGGTCTTCACGCTATATTCACTGGCCATGCAGCAGCTGTCCAAACAGGACCACTATGACTTCGGGCTGCGCGCTCTCACCTCTCTTCTGCGATATGCTGGGAAGAAACGCCGCGTCTGTGCCACTGTGCCCGATAATGAGGTACCTCTCTATTCATTTATGCTCATTTCTGGCTGTTGAAAAATAACATTTACTAAATGATTTGCATTGACTTTGTCAAGAGTAGATTTCATTTCAACACTAATTTATAATCTAGTCCCAACAACTCGAATCAAGATAAATATTGATTTATACAGTTTCTCTGTTTTAGTAAGTACATGATTTTTCTCATCATCAGGTGCTGCTGATGGCTATGAAAGATATGAATATAGCTAAACTGACCTCTACAGACTTGCCCTTGTTCAGTGGCATTATTCAGGACCTGTTCCCTGCTGTGGAAACACCTGTCATTGACTATGGAAAGGTATGGGCCTGTGCAGTTTTTGTATTTTGACAAAACCTACAGTCCACACATTTATATACATAGTGGTTGTCATAGACAAGACAGAATGAAAGATACCTTAAAGCCTCATTTCCTTTGTTTTTATTGCACCAAAAACAGTGTGAGAGAGCTTGCATCTCCACAAACATGACTCTTGAAGGAGGAGGGGCCTGGAGGAGGGCCTTCTCCTGCTTGTCTACATGGATTTTTTTTTTTTTTTTCTGTGGATATAGTATTCCACAGCTTGGTAAGAAACATATCTGTCTCCATGGAGAATGTTCCAAAGTATGGTTTTAAATTCTTCTGGAATCATGAAAATTAGACATACTGTAACATAGGTCTAAATAGTTTTGTTCCGTAACCTCCTAGACAAAGTAAATTTAAATTACTAAATTAAATGATAGAAATGCAGTTTGCTTCATGAACTGTGACATTTAAATACATGTCTTTGTAATTCATTCACATTCATTGAATGTGCATTATCATTTTTGTGGTGCAGCTGGAAGAGGCCATAGATGTAGAGCTGCGTCAGTGTGGACTCCAGGTGACTCCCTTCACCATGACCAAAGTGATCCAGCTGTATGAGACCAAGAACTCGCGTCACTCATCCATGCTGGTGGGGAAGACCGGTAGTGGCAAGACGGTCACCTGGAGGGTCCTTCAGAGAGCCCTCACTGCCCTCTGCCAGAGCAAGGTCCCAGGCTATCAGGCTGTACAAGTCAGTAATCACATTTCACCTGATACAAGTTTGGCAGATTTAACTTAACACCTCAAGAACAAAGAAATTCTTATTTATCAAAGCCTGTTCATTATCAGATGTCATCTTATTCCACAATTCAGTATTCAATAAAAAAAAAAAATAATAATATCTAAAACTGACATCCCAATTCATTTGAAGCAGACCTATTGTGCAAAATCTACTTTTTAGATCTTTTAACCATCTTGGTTAAAATAGTTGTTTCACCTTCTCATTTTCCATCTCAAAATGTACTTGTGCATGCATGTGTGAGCAATCTTTAATCACTTATTTTCAAGACACCATATTGCCGATCAACCCCTGTTTTCACTGCCACCAGGATATACCCACTGTTCTGTACTTTGTTCTTCAATTTTGCTAAACAATGATATGCATAGGATTTGGCAATGTTGTGTAGTAATTTTGGTACATGAATGAATAAAAAAAAACAAAACGCTACTCTCTGATCTGCAGCTATCCATCAGAGTTGTTTTAGATGAATATTATGATTTAAAATGTGCAAATTATAACATAATGATCCATGTCATAGATATAGATATAACTATATAGCAGGCTTAAGTACAATATGTTCACATATGTGGTTTTTTTTAATCTTTTGTCATTTCTAGAGTGCTTTAAAGCAGAACTAAGTAACATTTTCATCTCATTAAACATCTTTGTGAGTCCCGGTGATGGTTCAATATGCATTTTAAGGCTGTGAAGCGTCTGTCGTCTCTCTGCTGTCTCTCTGCTGTCTCTCTGCGGAAAACCAGCATTGCAATATGGCTGACATGACCCAAAGAGAATTCTTCTGGGAAAACCTGGCTCATTATTTGTTTTTATGTGTGTATACTGCCATATTTCAATAAAAAGTAAAAAAAAAAAAAAAAAAAAAAAAAAAGTAGAGGCAGAGCCACAGAAATGTGAAATAATGTAGGTTGACTAAAGTGTGGCCACTTTAAACAGTTGTTTCATTGTTTGCTTGTTGCCAGGATTACCCTCTGAACCCCAAGTCTGTCAGTCTGGGAGAGCTGTATGGAGAGAACGACCTGTCAACCAACGAGTGGAGCGATGGGGTGCTCTCGTCTCTCATGAGAACAGCTTGTACAGGTACAAGAACAACTGCATGACATATTCATCTCAGGAAATATAATTAATTTCAGCACAATTCTGTTACTACTACTATTTATATTGCTGCTAAACTTGCAGATGAGAAACCAGATGAGAAGTGGATAGTGTTTGATGGGCCTGTGGACACTCTGTGGATTGAGAGTATGAACTCAGTTATGGATGACAATAAGGTGCTGACGCTCATTAACGGAGATAGGATATCTATGCCTGAACAGGTCAGTACTATTGGGCTATTTTCCTATTTTACGTATTAACTGCTAACACATAACATATTTAGCTCACCATGTTACCATTGTTTGTTTTGAAAATGCTATATTTGCCAAAAACAATGTATTAACATGTTTAATAAGCATGTTAATACTTTTGTTTTTGACACTCCGAGTTCCCTGGTTTAGTGCTGGTTTAATTCTGGTTTAGTTATAGTTTAGTTGTACTTTAATTTTAGCTTAGTTTTCATTTTAACCTTGCTGGTACTAGACTAGTTTCATTCTGGTTCAGTACTGGCAGTGGTTGGCAATTTGATAAAGCCTTTTGTATGTTATTTTGTCACAGAAATCAAATATTGCAGGTGTATTTATATTATCATTATAGAAACAGATCTAGATATTTTAGATATATGTGACCTCAAAGCAATCCTCAAATAGTTGGGCCAGCCCCCCTGGGGGGTGCGATGACCCCGGGGAACATGCTTTTCTTTTGCCGTACTAGAATAAAGTGTAATTGCACATCTACTACCTATCGTCGCCGATAGACTCACGGTTGTGTAACTCCGCAACCAATCGTGCTTCATGTAAATTCAAACGGTTTCTCACAGCAGAGGCATGGCCCTCTTTAGATATTTTATCGTCATTACAGTAATCTGCCTCTGTTGTCCCTCGAAGACGACGAATGAGAGCGCGCTCAGTCCTTAAAGGGTTGCGAAAACAGGATGAATATTGCTAACAATCATCCCACTTTGTTCATGTCACTTCAGTAAACCAGCGAGCACTGTAAGTCATTTTTTGTTTTAAGGGGATAATTGAGAAGCACTGCCTCAAAGTGTGGTAGCGTTTTGTGCACCTATCCAGCTCAGAGGGCATGCCTCTCTGAAAAATCTGGCCCTCAAGAAAATTAAGTTGAATATCCTACATTACTAAGTGAATACCAAACATTAAGCTGCATGTGTGTGTTCTTGTAATGTCTCCACAGGTGTCTCTGCTTTTTGAGGTGGAGAATCTGGCTCAAGCCTCGCCAGCCACAGTGTCCCGCTGTGGTATGGTCTACAACGACTATACAGACCTGGGATGGAAGCCGTTTGTCCAGTCCTGGCTCGACAAGCGGAAGAAGGTCCTTCACTACACTCTCGCACTTCTGATTCTACCAAATATTTCTATTATGCCACAGTTTTACTATGATTTTTGATATCATTTATAATTAATAAATAATTATAATCATAATGAAGCACCGCAACAACTTGATCTTAAATACAAAAAAATATATATTATTTGACAAGTTTTAAGCCTACATTGGAATTATTTAACAACATTACATCATTACATTACATTTAAATAAGATAAGATAAGATATACCTTTATTAGTCCCACAGTGGGGAAATTCCAGTATTGCACCGCACAGTTAAAGAACAGAAAGAAAATGGTACATGCAATAAAACAAGATAATAGATAAATAGCTTAAAATAATTTTAAAAATAGACTTAAAAATAAACTAAAAATAAACTCTAATGTAACATCGCCATAGCATCTTTAAATATCTTCATTGTAACATCCTTAAAATGCATGGAATCCAAGTTTGAATTCTTAGTTATAGAGCTCCTTGTTCTGACATCACAACATTCTAGGGGCCAATAATATTTAATACAGATACAGCTAAAATTAGATTTTAGAAATAAGATAAATGCAGATTTTGTCACAATAGGTTTTTGATCTAGTCACCAATATAAATTATCCTACTCAACGTTCATGAATTAACATTTTGGATATTTTATGGCAAAGTACAATGTAGGTTAAACTGTCTCTCACTGTCTCAATCTGGGAGTATGACATAATCACGTTCTAGAGTCTGAAAATACATCTGAATCAGGGCATTCAAATTTCAATAAAACACTTCACATGGCTTGCTAAAATTTACTCGCAATAGAACCTAAACTGGCTTGCCTTTTGTTTGTTCTCAGGCTGAGGTGGAGCATCTGAAACCCTTGTTTGACAAATATGTTGAGCCCACACTGATCTTCAAGAAGAACCACTGCAAAGAACTGATTCCTATCAATGAGCTGAACGGGGTCATCTCCCTGTGTCGCCTTTATGACTGTCTGGCCACATCAGAAAATGGGGTATGCCATTTGATGTGACTGATTTGCAGTTACATCACACTAAACAGCTTGTATGTCTATGGTGGAATGTTCAGCGGTTACCATGATGACACAAAGCACACTTTAGAAAAAAGATACGTTTAAAAGATCTGAAACTCATGAAAAATACAAACAACAAATGCCTGTGAGCCTGTGATCAATACTATGGACACTTTTTCAACAAAAAAGGTGAAAGTAGAACAGTTGGCTTGAGGAGTATTTATTTAATAGTACAAAATCAGCTCACCTGTTGTCTAACTTAAGTAACAGAGCTTACTTACCAGAGAATGTTGAGTGATCAGCTGCAAAGTATCAATAGACTGTGCTACATGTATCTTTAAAAATAAAAGTTTGTTTGTATGTTTTTTTTTGTTTTCAGATAAATGTTTCAGACACAGAAAACTTGGAGCGTATGGTGGAGCTGTGGTTCATTTTCAGTCTCATCTGGTCCATCGGCGCCTCGGTCAGTGAGGATGGACGCAAAAAGATAGACAACTTTCTGAGGGAGCTGGAGGATACCTTCCCCATTAAGGTCCTCTGCTCTGGTTGTGTCAATTCTCCAGGGTGTTTTAAATTTGTTAACTGAAGCCAAACCAATATTTCACTTAAAAATAACATTTACTCTGGGGATTTCCTAGGACACAGTTTACGAGTACTGTGTGGACACCAAAAGCAAAGCATGGATGCCTTTTGAGGAAAAGCTCACTAAAGGGTGGCGATACAATGCAAAGTAAGTTGCAATACTCCACATACACATAGTATATAGTATTATTAATTCACAATCTTATACCTAGTGAGGTCTCTGTTTCAAATTTAGCCCCATTTCGAGCCACCCAGCTGTGCTTTATTTGGTTCTTCATTTTTTATTATATGCTTAATGCTGGGCACCTGATTTTCAAACTTTGAAAACACGAAGTAGCTTAAATCTTTCCAACTCATTCCTATTAAAAGTGAAACAAGGTGGACCATCCTTAAACACCAATCAGCTCTCATCCCAATGCGTCATATAGTGCATATAGTGACTCACATGACTCAATACAATTTACAACAGATAAAAGGTTTTCTAATTAGATGAGGACAGTATGTGGTGATCTGCTTTTTGACACAAAGGTCAACACTTTCATGGGAGAAAACAAAATTTACAGATTTATGAGAAAAAAATGGTGTAATTAATTCAGTTTAATGTAAATTATTGCTATGTTATGCCACTGGAGCAGCAGACCAGCTGAACAGCAGAGCTGGGTTTTGAAGTTAACATTTGAAGACTTCAGTCAAATTAATAATATTTTGCTACCATATTCTATACCTTTACTTCTAAGGTACTGTATTGGTATTATTAACATATTGTTACCACAATTGCAGATCTACTGGTAAAAGTTGAGTTCATTTCATTCATTTATTCATTTACCCATCACATTTTTACCTTTCAACTTTAAACCTTTTCTGACTTATTTATTACTACTTACTATTATTATTATTACTATTACTACTTATTATTTTTGTCTGTCTTTTATTATAAAAAAGAAAGAGACTGTGAAAAAATCACTCTGCAACATTAATCATGATGAATAATACATTTATTTAATGGGTCATACACGCAAATCCTGCATGCCTCCTCGTGTTGTTGTTTATGTATTTCTCCAGTGCTCCGTTCTATAAGATCATGGTGCCCACGGTGGACACGGTGAGGTACAACTTCCTGGTGAAGGCTTTGGTTATGGGGCAGTACCCAGTGCTACTCTCTGGGCCTGTGGGCACCGGGAAGACCTCTGTAGCCCAGAGCATCCTGCAGGGCTTAGACAGCTTCAAGTGGGCCACCCTCACTATCAACATGTCCTCACAGGTGACAGTACATCTGCTCACACACATACT
Organism: Periophthalmus modestus; assembly: GCA_019594935.1. Classification (NCBI taxonomy): domain Eukaryota; kingdom Metazoa; phylum Chordata; class Actinopteri; order Gobiiformes; family Gobiidae; genus Periophthalmus; species Periophthalmus modestus. Next base: position 8,299,400 of record JAIEZT010000107.1, read on the forward strand.
CTTAACACAGTCATCAACAAGTGCATGTTATATTTAATCAATCAAAAGTTGTTTATGGAACATGCAAAAACTACCACAGTGCAAAAACAGCTTGCTGCTTCTTAAAGTAAAGGGGTCTTAAAAGCTGATGGATACCATCTTATCTGGCAACACAGTCACAGGAGACAGAATGATAAGTCCTCCTCCTTGCAGCTATGTATATAAGTCCAGAGACAACAGGTGATTCCCAAATGCCAGGATTCTCTGCTTCTGAACCTCTTCAGAGAGATCCAGGTTATCACAGCTCCGTCAAGTGGTGTTCCAATTCCCCCAAAGCCCTCACATCCTCTGCGCTTGACTCTTTGTTTTGCTCATTGAGCAAGGATGCACCTGTGGATCTTTGGCCACCTTGGAGCGCCACAACGCGCTGACATAATAATATTATTAATATTAATTAATATTATTGTTGAAGTATCTTAACAATGAAATAGATGTTTTTGAAAATGGAAAATATGTTGTTAGAACAGAGATATGATAATATATTTGATAGATGATCATAGATACTCATTGCTTTGTTGATATTGCAAAGTGCTGTAATTTATATTGGAATAACTAGTATCTGGAATACTTTACAAAATTATATTTTGACAACAGTAAAGTTTTGTTCCTTAATTTGAGAAAGTAATTGTGTTTTCCCCTTTAAAAACTCCCCCTTATTGTCGATTATCATGTTTTGTATATCAGTTATTTGAGTATTGCAATCACTGTTATTGTTTTTCCATGGATAGGGAATTTCACATAATGTATAGTGATGTTATTTGCTTTTTCTGCATTCAGACCACTTCTAATAACATCCAGTCGATCATTGAGAGCCGCCTGGAGAAGCGGACAAAGAGTGTGTTCATGCCGGTGGGGGGTAAGCGTCTGCTGTGTTTCCTGGATGACCTGAACATGCCTGCCCTGGACTTGTTTGGCTCCCAGCCTCCTCTGGAGCTGCTACGCCACTGGATTGACTACAGCTTCTGGTATGACCGCCAGAAGCAGACACTCAAGGTGGTCAAGGTGAGTCGCACAGTCCAACTTTACAATCATACTATTTTATCCATTCATATAGGCATAATTGACAAATATGAAAGGTAGATAAAGAATGTCATGATTGTAAATAACAGGACATACAATCTTCTCTGCTCAGGACATGTTCTTGCTGGCTTCCATGGGTCCTCCTGGTGGGGGCAGGACTCAGATCTCCAGCCGTCTGCAGAGTCGCTTCAACCTGATCAACATGACCTTCCCCAGTGTAAGATCACACGTCTTTTCATCTCTTTTCGTCTTTTCATATCTGACCGTTCTTATCTAATACATATTTTTTTCTTCTATTGTTTTATTTTCTTAAAGTAGGCATATAATGCTATTGTGTTTTCTAGAAAATATGTTTGAATACATTTGTACTGACACATATTATTATTACATATATGTTAGTGGTATCGGTATTTGCCATTGGCTTGGATTGGATTGGTGGATTGGATACACTGAGTAGCTTTCTCCTGGGCAGTTGTTGCTACTAACACTGCAGGTAACACCCAGAGCGATTTAAACACTCACTGAAGAGGTTCTACTGCAGCTAAAACATGATTAATGACAGGGATAGTATTTATTTTACCTCTGTGATGTCTTCACAGAGCCTAGAGAGTGAAATCGAGACTTTGGACAAATGGTGCAGTGGATCAGGGCCTTTTGGTCTTTTTTACACATATTAAGTGGCCGTGTGGCTGCCCCAAAGATTTTTTTTCACAGGCCTCAAACATAAATAATATGGTGAAAAACTCTGCCTAGAAACCGAGGCTCTCATGAGCTAATGTCTCAGTTATGGTGAAGTAATGCATGATGCGGCTGTACTGTGGTGGAGTTCAAATTCACATTATTTTACAATATTATAATTAGGCTATTTTAAAGTAGGTCTATTGGTAGTGGTAATATTTTATTCACTTAATTCAGCATTGCATGCTTATTTATAGCACAGCGTTAACCACACTAAACAGTGTAAAAACTGGATACATTTTGGGTATTTTTCTGAAACATTGCCCAAAAGCCTTTCTTTTCCACATTTCCAGGAATCCCAGATCATGCGCATCTACGGCACAATGATCAACCAGAAGCTGCAGGAGTTTATAGAGGAGCTGAAGCCCATTGGAACTGTCCTGACCCAGGCCACCATCGAGCTGTACCACGCTGTGTCCTCCAGGTTCCTCCCCACACCAGCCAAGATACATTACCTCTTCAACCTGAGGGACATCTCCAAGGTATATCATAGTGTCTACCTCACTGGCCTGGAAAGCTATATATTCTTTACAAAAGATAATCATTTCATTTCATGTCCTGTGCTTATTGGCTGTGTTTTTTCAAATGGGCAGTGTTCATTAAGTTCACTGCAGCGTCTATTTCTTTGAAGGACCAGGTCATTATTTAGTTTGTTTAAAATATAGGAGAGACTTGTTTTTATTCTGAAGCCTTGCACCTGATTTTTGCTGTCTTAAAAACATGAAAAACAGAACAGTTTGCTGTGGTCCATGGTCATTTGTGCACTCGGGGCAGTGACCCCCAAACTGGAGTGACCACAGCAGATCCCAGGAAAAACATCAGACACTTCACTCCAGAAAAGTGCAGTACTAGGAACAGCAAAAATACTAAGCAGAACCCTCAAGCTCCCTAGTAGAGGACCCTAGACCCTAACATATAAACCAGGTGTCAGCACATTTGGCGTCGGGTCAGTTTCTCTCCCAGTGACTTGGGGCCAGAATAAAACATAATTTCAAAATAAAAGTTCCAAAGTCCATATGAAATAGCTCTAATAGTATGAAATAAAAAGCAAGCTGGGTTTGGATTGTTTTTTAACCTTATTCTGGTTCCCCAATTTCCCTCGCTCACTCGCTAACACTCGCTCTTTTTTTTGAAAAGAGCGAGTGTTTCGTCCCGTCGTCTGGAGCAAACCATTTAGGTCCTTTAGCGTTGGTCTCGGTCCTTTAATTATAACCTCCTGCTTTAGAAAACTGCTTGAGCTTTAATATGTAATCTTCCTCCATTTAAAAGGTAGGGCCAGTCAAGAAGAAAAAAGTGACTTTGTAAAGTTGACTTGCTAACTCTAAATTGTAGTTTGGCCCCTATTCTGTGGGAGTTGCAAGAATCCCTGGGCTCACGAGTGCCCCCTAAAATGAGGCAGGGTAACTGCGTGCCTTACCCGGCGCCTTTTCACAGCCACTTAAACCAGCAGCTTAGCACACAGCACAGTCAGTACGCGGTGAGGCACAACTGGCCTGTGCCTCACTGCGCGTCTCTTCTCAGAATTTCAACGGTAAACGTAAAAATTCAACGATTTTGAGTAAAAAAATTAATAAAATGCAAAGTTAAATAGAAAATAACTTTATAGTACAAATTATTGGATAAATATAATTAATAAATATAACTATTTCACTTATTTTTCTTGGTGATGACAGATAAGGCACTGCCTCACCTGCCTCACCTGACCGCACGTCATTGATATATATATTTATACATACATATAGTATTTATATATATATATATATATATATATATATATATATATATATATATATATATATATATATATATATATATATATATATATATATATATATATATATATACATACATATATATATATATATATATATATATATATATAATATATATACACACACACACACACACACATATATATATATTTATGTATTTGTGTGTGTGTGTCTTGTCCGAACAGGTTTTCCAGGGTTTATTGCGAGCCCATCCAGACTTCCACGATTCCAAACAGAACATGGTCAGACTGTGGATTCACGAATGTTTCAGGTACCACTCTCATTCCTTTGCCCGTACTTGATTTTGTTTTTTGATTTTATTACATTCAAATATTTTTCACATATTGCTTTGATTTTAGGGTGTTCTCAGACAGACTGGTGGATCACAGCGACTTGGAGACCTTCACTGGCCTGTTGTCTGACAAACTGGCCTCACTCTTTGATCTCACATACCACAACATATGCCCCAATAAACAACGCACTGTGTTTGGTGAGACATATTAACATTTCATTTATGCAAAGAAATATCAAGACAAATTATAATTAAATTAAATTTTTAATTAAATTAAATTAAATTATTATTTATTTCAAGTCTTGCAATTGTGCCCATTAAAAAAAAAATCGTATTAATTATTAATTTCGCCATGAGCCAAAATGGTCAGCTATATTTTGTGTGAACTATTTTAGTATTTTTCTTTTGTTAAAGGTGCACTATGCAACTTACCTGGAGGCAATTCTGTCCTTCTTGTATCCATGGAAATGTTATTACTTTTTCTGGAATGTTATACATTACTGCATTAAATTTAAACTATAATTTTGTAGAGACAAGCAGGTGGCACCACCAGGCCAAGCTACAGGTCAGATGTGTGTTTTGAACACATGTATTTCAGGATATTTTTGAGCAATAGAAAGATAAGTTAATGGATAAGTTTAATGCCGTACTGTGGAATGTTTCAAGGAAAGCAATAACATCTCCATAGAGACAAAAAGGTGGTGTAACCTTCACCATGGAGCACAGTTTAATACTCTTCAAATCAATGATGATGCCCGTGCCTGACCATTATACCTTCCTGTGTGTTAATTTGCCATAGGTGAGTTCCTGAGCGACCCTCCTGTATACGAGGACCTTCTGGACATTAAGGCTCTGAAGGCCTTTATGGAGACCCAGCTGGAAGACTACAACCTGACCCCTGGAGTTGTACCTATGAACCTGGTGCTCTTTAGAGACGCCATAGAACACAGTAAGTGCAGCATTTATTAAAATCAAATTTAACCAATTTGTCCCTCTCTCCTGGTTGATGCTCTGCTTCCTTCACAGTAACGCGGATTGTGCGTGTCATCAGCCAGCTGAGGGGGAACATGTTGCTGGTAGGCATTGGGGGCTCAGGAAGGACCAGCCTATCCAAACTAGCAGCTTTTATCTGCGAGTACCAAGTCTTCCAGGTGGAGGTGACCAAGCAGTACCGCAAACAGGAGTTCAGAGAAGGTATGTCTTTGTTGTATATGCTATCTAAAGAGAGTAAGTCATATTTGGCGTAAAATGATTGTATATGTCTCATATGATTCAGAAGAATTATTATAGAATTATGTTTAGAAAGGTCTTATTTTGATTTTATATAATTATTTGTGTTGTTGGAATCTTTTTACCCTCTTTCTATTGCTTAACACCAGTGTATTTTAGATTTATTAAAATTAACCCATTTGCCAATCAACATATTTTTATCTTCACTTTTTTCAGATATCAAAAAACTTTATCGGCTGACTGGTGTTGACAACAAACCCACAGTGTTCCTCTTCAACGACACACAGATCGTGGATGAGTCCTTCTTAGAGGACATTAACAACATCCTGAGCTCTGGAGAAGTGCCCAATCTGTACAAGCAGGACGAGTTTGCCGAGGTATGCCACACATTATATACTGCGTTCAAATAATAGTTTAAAAATATTCTGTTGGTAATACCATCTGACATATTTGTTTAGTTGTGTAAAACGTGTACCGGTACTACAAATATAATTTCAATATACAATCCTTCATTGTAGATTTCATCATTTGTATTTTATTCCCACTTGCATACACATGTTATGCTGTAAAATGTTGTACTGTAGTTATCCTGTGTGCCTGTGTGCAGGTGTGCACTGCTCTGTCAGACAGTGCCAGGAAGGAGAACGTAGTAGAGACACCTGACTCCCTCTTCAGTTTCCTGATTGAACGAGTGAGGAACAACCTGCACATAGTCCTGTGTATGAGTCCAGTCGGAGAGCCCTTCAGGTACAGCTATTTACAATGGTCAAAAAGTGAAGAAAAGACATTATAATTTTTCCTCATGCAAGTGAAACATGTTAGATAACTACTTGTAATAAAGTTCAAGTTGTATTCAACTTGGATTCATAGTGTACACTACTTGTTCTAATAATTTGTGTTTAAAATGCACGTTGAAGCATCTATTCTAAGCTGCTGTTTTATTGCCATTGTTAGTGAACAAAATTCACTTAGAACTTGCTTCGGTGCTATGGCTCAACAAAAACTAATAATATAAACTATGATCAAATAAGAATAAGGGCATGCATTAAAATAAAGTAAATAAAAATTGACTTTGACATACAGACACAAAATGTACATTATGGCAGAACAACAGTACAAAACTTATCAGTTCACATCAGTTTCTAATGTTATTCTCCTTCTCAGGGTTCAAAGTCAATGCAATGCCATTAGAAAGTATAGCCCAGGTTTTGTGTGGTAAAACTGCAAGATTATTCACAATTAGATCTAAATTTCAATTAAAACAAGCCCTAACATTTAGCTAATGATTGTGTTATGGCCAGGAACCGCATCCTGCAGTACCCAGCGCTGGTGAACTGCACCACCATCGACTGGTTCTGTGACTGGCCCAAGGACGCTTTGCTGGAGGTGGCAGAGAGATACCTGACCGGGATGGACCTGGACTCTGTTAAAGGGGTAGGGACACATACACACATTCACACATGTTTTCTATAATTTCACATAAATAGCACATTTCAAATATTTAATCACTGTAAATGAACAAATAAATAAATGCATAGATGAAAGGACAATACTAGAGGACCAGCAACTTTCACTGAATGACTATCAAATGTGCTTACAACAAATGTCTGCATATGCAGCAAATCAGTGATGTGCGGTCAGGTGAGGCACTGCCTTTTTACTCAATCGCTGAATTTTTACGTTTACTGTTGAAATCCTGAGAAGAGACACACGGTGCGGCACTGGCCGTTCGCGCCTCACCGCGGACTGGCTGAGCTGTACACTCAGCAGTGACAGCTGCTGCTTTAAGCACCTGTGTTAAAAAAACAAACAATCTGTTCACTTTTTTCTCTATGTCTGGCCCTACTTTTTAAATGGAGGAAGATTACATATTAAAGCTCAAGCAGTTTTCTAAACTGGACTTTCGGACAAAGTAGGAGGTTATAATTAAAGGAAGGCCAATGCTAAAGGAGTTAAATGGTTTGCTCCAGACGACAGGACGAAAGACTCACTCTTTTCAAACAGAGTGGTACGGAATGGTAAGAAATTTAATGACTTTAATTCACTGAAAATTGGGGAACCAGAATAAGGATAAAAAAGAATACAAAACCAGCTTGCCTTTTATTTCATACTATTAGAGCTATTTCATACGATCTTCGGAACTTTTATTTTGAAATTCTTCTTTATTTTTGAAATTCTTCTTTATTCTGGCCTCAAGTTACTTACTGGGAGAGAAATTGACCCAGGCCCAAATGTACTGACACCTGGTTTACATGTTTGTAAATCTGATTGTGATGACATCAGTGCCGAACTGATGAACCTCACCGCACATCACTGCAGCAAATATGAAAACATATATATAAAACTATAATTACAATTATAGTATCCTACCAGTCAAAAGTTTGGACTCACTTTTTCATTTATGATCCCGTGATTATATATTCTCACTGAAACACATATGGCATGTAGTAAACGAAATAATAAACAAAAACAAAACACAGAATTTTTATTTAATTTCTTTTTAAAAAGGTATTTCTTAACCTTGACACAGTTGGGAAGTGAAAACCATTTCAGGAGACTTCATCATGAAGCACACTGAGAGAGAGAACACTGTTGGCAAAACAAAGGGTGGATACTTTCAAGATGTTCCGATATCTCAGTTCAGATGTATGTTGATGATACTGTGCTCTATATTCATGGTAACAACATCACACATGTCGCCGAAAAACTCACACAAGCCATGGTCCATATCACTGATTGGTTACTGCATTCATGTTTACAGTTAAACATCCAAACATCCAAAACTGTTGCTATGTTTTTCACTAAGTCTGTCCACTGTTGATCCTGATGTCTTTGTGTCAGGCAAACGGCTTCAGGTGGTGAGAGAATACAAATGTCTTGGTGTTATTCTCGATCCAAAACTTTCATTCAAGCCCCATATCAAAACCACCAGTGACCGTATTAAATTCAACCTCAGCAACTTTAGACACATCAGACATCAAATGTCCATCAGAGCCGCTAAAATGTTCATGTATTCCATGATTTTATCCCATATCACATACTGTCTAACTTTCTGGTCTCACACTACTACCACAGCCCTCAAACCTATTCACACTCTGTACAAACTCAACTCAAAGACTCTGGACTGTAAACCTCACTCATACCACTACTGTCCAAAACTACAAAAACACAACCTACTCAGCTGGGAAAACATGATTCAATATGCTCATCTATGTCTGTTGATAGGTTCACACTTAACCTAATTACAGTTCAAAAGAGAAGAGAAGACAAGAGAAATTATTGCTAGCGAGCAGTGAGGCAATGTGAAAATCACATATTACAAAGTTCATTTCAAAATATTGTTGGTTAAGCATTCCTTTCGGTCCTTATTCGCACAAACAACCTCTCAAGGTGTTTCTTGTTATCAAGTTTGTTGTGACCTCTCACATGGTCATTCAACTTTCACGAGACATTCTCTGCAAAGCTCAGAAAACAGACATAAGTGCATAAATCATATTAAGGTTACATATCATTATTATAGTGATTATAATAAAAATGAACATTACATTACCTTTAAGATTCACAGTGAGATCAATAAACATATTAAAAATATATTGAATCCATCATTCCCTCCTGTTTATCGAACTGTGACATCTCACATATCACCATGTAATCTCTTCACCCTGGATTTTTAATTGCCGGTTCATTAGTTCTTACACCTGGGAGGGTTCTCGGAATAACTCTGGCAGTGCCCCTTCAGGGTCCCCCTCATCACTCTCATCACTGCCCAATAGGTACAATTGCACCCCTTTGTCTTCTGGTGCGGGTGAGATGGCAGTGGTTATCAACCTATTAATCAGAGAACGGAGACAGGGAATACAACAGCATCCACACAAGGTTAAGATGGCTACAAACACAGCAATTGATACTAGAACCGAGGAGACCAGTGCTTTATAGCGACCAAACACACTTAGCCAGTCAGCCCAGAATGACGTGTTTACTCCAGACTGCTCTTTCAGGCGTCTGTTCATAGCACGCAGGCTGCCTATAGCCCTATTCAGGCTTTCATCTGCAGCAGTATTATTTGGGATGACAACACAGCAGCTAGCCCCAAAAATAGAACAAACTCCACCCCGTTCGGCCAGGAGCATGTCCACTGCTATGCGATTTTGGAAAGCCATAAGTGAGGTCGTGCTGAGTTGCTCGTGCACTGCTTCAAACCCCTCCTGTGTGTAGTTTCCCAACTTTTGTACGTTGTAGTGGATGTAGTTGATTCTGTCTACGTTCTTATTTGGTGTAATTGGTATTATAGCAGCTATAAAAGGAATGTTTTCAAATCCGGTAGCAATTTGATCAGCTAATTTATATTTATCAGGAACCCCTCTGGGCAGTACACTGAGTTTGAACGTCTAATACAGGTATAATTTCCTTTTGGCAGTTTGGCCTCAAATATTGGTTTCTGTTTCTCAGGTTTAGTTAGTGGGTACACAGTATCCCACTCTGCACACTCCATCTTTGGCACTGTTTTGGTCAAAATATCCTCCACACATTGTGGCGTCAATTCAGGAGGTGTTGGTACCATTCTCAGAAGCGGTCTGGGTCCCATGCATGCAACACAGTCTTTATTAAAGTATTTAGATGCCTGTTCTATCATGGTCAACCAGTTATTTCCAAACTCAGATACACCAGTTGCCATATTAAATACTTGTTCTTTAGTAAAGGTTACTGTTGCTTTAATTTCTATTCCACTGCCTTTTAGCCTGGGGCTCAGAGTCGGTTCAGAAGGTCCATTACTCCTTTCACATATTATTAACAGAAAAATGGGATCTATCCCTGCTGCGTGAGCTCTCAGTAAAAACACCCAGCATCCATGTCCCTTATCAGTTAGGTTCTTTTTCATGTTGTTTACAGTTATCAGTAGATTAGATTTGGTTCCGGCTAAGGTTAGGAGCTCTGCTTGTCCACCTGCCCTCTCAGTTTTAACCTGTGTTGGTATCCATTTGTTTTCTTGGTCAGCTACTAATGTATCCCACCCTTGGTTTTGAATATCATTAGTTATGTACCAATAATCATTAGTATATTCAATTCCATTACTCGCCTCCCTCCAGTCTGTAAGACTACTTATAGGAATGGTAATGGTAGTAATAGTCCCAAGTGGAAGACAAACTTGAGTTCCAAATTTGTAATGCATTTTTTGTCAGCACCAATCTGTTGTTGTTCCCATTTGTACTTCCCATTTTACCCGTCTAGTGAGATTAGAGGTTTGTATAGGGCTTCCCACATAAATGTAGCAGTTTACAGTTTTCATCGGTGCTACAGAAGGAGCAGGCAGTACTGCAGGCACTAACCCATACCAGAACACCAGTGTGATCAATACCGCAGCCATAGTGAGCATAAAACATACATACGGCAACATCATACATTTTTATTACTATTATTGAATCCATCATCTGTTATATAAAGTCATCCATGGTCTGTCTTCTCCTCTACTCAAACACTTTATTAACACTAGAACCACTGAACACAGCAGAACCAGAGGAGCAGCGAGAGGGGACTGTATCATCCCCCTCCGGAAAAGTTTGTTTGGTCAAACTACCTTTTCTGTTAGAGCTGCTCAATACTGGAATGCCACCCCCATAACCATCAGAAACCTCAACACATACATTTCATTTAAAGTACAGTTAAAACATTGGCTCATTGACAATCAAAGCTGTCAACATTAAGACATTCACCTCTTGCTGCCCCCTGCTGGACACTGGCCTTTTCACTAAGCTGTTGTTAATGTTATTGTTTTTAAGTTATTGAGTGAGAGTGAATATCTGTATTTGACTGGTTATTGATTGCGGGTGAATGTTTGTATTTGTGATGCTTGAGTTTGTCTGAAATAATGTACTTTTAGAATGATGAATTTTAACTTTGAAATGTGATTTTCTTTTTTGTAGAATGTGACACTTAACATCTGTCGAGGGACTGGCTAACTCTGGCATATTTACATGAAAATGTAAATTAATATGCACTGACCCTGAAATAAATCAATAAATCAATAAATCAATAACTATATAAAATAAAAATAAATTTCAGATTTCAATATTTCAGCTGAATTGAGTTATTTAACATTTATTACATAATTCCACATATCTTCATATATTTGATATATTCTTATTCTGTGTATACATAAAATGTAGAAAGTAGTAAACCTAAAAAAAAAAAAAAAAAAACACACTGAATGAGAGTTTGTGTCCAAACATTTGACTTGTAGTATACATATATACTTACAGGGCACATTTATATATTTATAACATTTTTTGTGTTCCCTCTAGATTCAGACAAAAGTGGCCAGTATTTTTGTTATGACCCACCAGTCAGTAGATCACATCTCCAAAAGAATGAAGCTGGAGCTAAGAAGACACAACTACGTGACCCCAACAAACTACTTGGAGCTGGTGTCTGGATACAAGAAGTAAAATGAACGAACAAACTGAAGCTGATAACTGTGTTTGCATCAATTTTGTATCTCAGTGTTAACCTTTTAATTGATTTGATGCAGACTTTTAGCAGAGAAACGCAAGGAGTTGGGAGACCAGGTGAGCAAGCTGCGTAACGGCCTATTCAAGATCAGCGACACGCGCAACAAGGTGGAGGTGATGTCCGTGGAGCTGGAGGAAGCCAAGAAACAGGTGGCAGAGTTCCAGGAACAGTGCGATGAGTTCCTCACCATCATCATCCAACGGAAGGCTGAGGCCAACCGGCAGCAGCAGGTATGACTTCTGTGCGCTATTGTTAGGCTACTGCTAGGAACAAGCTAATCAACATGAGTTCATCTTTGTAGTCCCTTAATCACCTTCACATCAGTAACATTCCTAAGTTTGACTTGAAAAAATTGCATTGGCGGAATGTTTAGCAGTTACCATGGTTACACAATGCACACATTAGCAAAAGCTGTAAAAAAAAAAAAAATGGTTTTAAACAGGAGTCTGTGATTTAATTGAATTTATTTATTTATTTGGTTGTGACAAAACATGTTAATGAACACACCGGATTAAAGCTGGCATCCGTTGTCCCAAGGGCTGGGGTTACAGAAGGGTCAAAATAAAAATTGCACAATTTCCGTAGTTGCGCATTCACACTCAGTGCACTTTCCACACATTGCACATTTCACTCATTGCACATTCCATTCATTGCACAGACCCCATTATTTACATTTTATACCCACCCCCTTCATATTTGCCCAAACATGCTAAATATGTCTCTATAGAAGATTTAAAATCACATTGCCACTATAGAATAGTGCATTTATGGTTTGGCCATAACCAGTTTTTCATTTGTGCTTTAAACGAATGGGATTACCCACTTTGGACAGAATACATCCTGACCAAAGGTGGTCCGTCTGTGGGGGATCAGCAGATCACCTCTGGTGGTAGCTCCTGTGGTCCTTGTTAAATTGTCTTTATATTTAATGTACTCCTTTAATGGTGGTGGTGCGAGTTAGTATAAGACCTTATAAATTAGGAAAGCTCTTGTAAGGTTGACCATGTTGTTAACGTCTAATAGTCTATGCTTTTTCAGAATGTGACAGTAGTGGTGAGAAAAGGGTTTTTTATCAAGTATTTTTAGGCCTCTTTTATGCTAGCATCTATGTGTTTGATTTTCAACAAAAAAGGTGAGAGTGACAAACTGAAAATCTGTTGGCTTATGCTAGCTAGCTTGTGACTGTAATTCTAAGTGTGAGGGACTTGTTTAACAGAACAAATCATCTCACCTGTTGTAGTTCAGATTAAAGGTTAGAACTCCTGACAGAGTAGTGCCTTTAGATAGAATCACACCCTCGGGAATGTTGTTGACATTAGCCTTAAAGTATTAACATTGTCACCTTTTATTAGGATTATGAGTATTTACCATATATCGATAACAGCAGAAATGAAAAAGCGTGAAGCAGTGTTAGCAGGAGTTTTGGGAGTGACTGGACAATTTAATCTGCTCTTTCACTTACGATTGGATGCTGTTTACTAGTACACCACTAAGCACAGTGCATGTCTTTGGTCAAAAAATCTTTAGCCCTAATTGTACACAGTGTATTTTATTTTGATCCATTGTAAGTAATTTTATTTAAAGTTAAAAAAAAATGCTCTGCTTGATTACCTTCACCTTCAAGCATAAATTGTACTTGAAAGAGCTATGTTGTAACTTGGGTTGTAGTTCTTTGGTTGTAACTGCTGATGGTGTCTTAGTCGGCAAAATTTTTATTAGTCAGCTAATTATTTCATTAGAATTAAAAGGATTTATATGGACAACAGGAGAAATGAAAAATCACAGAGTGAGTTAGCTAGAATTTGATTGGACAGTTTAATGTGTCTTTTCACTTACGAAAATGCTTGTTACTAGTACTTCTTTGTATATTTGTGAAAGATAATTTTTGTCAGTGCCACAGTCTCAAGTTGATAAACTGATGCACAGGGTATGTCTTTAGTCAACAAAAACTTCAATCCTAATTGTACACAGTGTATTTTACTTTGACCCATGTAAGTCATTTTATTTTAAAGTAAAATAATTCGCTACTAGTTGTATATCTCCAGTCACTATAATATATTTTTAAAGCTCAAGTCATTATTTGGATGGTTAATTTTCATGTGCAGCAGAGTAATAACACTTTGAAGCAATAGTCCTCTCGTTCTCTCGCCTCTTCTCTCTGCAGGCGGTGACCTCTAACAGTGAGAAGATAGCAGCAGAGGAGGTGCAGTGCAAAGCCATGGCAGACAATGCACAAAGAGACTTGGATGAGGCACTCCCTGCTCTGGAGGAGGCCATGAAGGTCCTCTTTTAATTTTTTAAAGAGCCCATATTATGCTATTTTCTTTTCTATGTTATAATCACGCAAAAAAAACTACAGCGTATTGTCAACAAATCCTCTAAAATTATCGGTCACCCCCTTCCATCCATAGACACTTTATATCAGCGACGCATCACACAAAGAGCTTTTCGGATCACCTCAGACCAATCCCACCCTCTACATCACTACTTCACCCTCCTGCCCTCAGGGAGGCGCTACAGATCTCTGCCATCTAAGTCTGCAAGATTCAATAACAGTTTTATTCCATCTACCATAAGGACTCTCAATCAAACTATGAACTGATCACTTCTCTGTCATGTATGTCCTGATGTTACTGTTGTTGTCTTCTATGTGCTGTTGTTGTCTTCTATGTGCTGTTGTTGTTTTCTATGTGCTGTATGTCTGACACAGATGTGAGCTGTTGTAAATGCTGTACCGGAAGCAAATTCCACCAATTTATTTGTGTGGCCATTAAAGATTCTGATTGATTCTGATTCTGATAATGTTGTTTTCTCATCAAAAACATACCTGGAGTTGTGTTTTGTTTCATTCACACATGTTTAACCCACACACCCTGCATATTTAAAAAGTGGTAATACAGGAAGTGCTTTGCTGTGTTTTTAAACTCCATACACCTTCAGTAGAATCATTTGGACAATTTCAGCCCTGGAATTGTGGATCTCTACTGAACAAAAGGTAAAAGGTCACTGTTAACTTGAAAACTACTGCTTCATGATATCACAAGGTGGAATAATGCATTTTGAGCTTGTGTGTAAACAGACTAATAATAAAGGGTTACTCAAACGTGTGAATGAAACAAAACACAACTCCAGATATATTTTTGATGAGGTAACAGCATTCTCACATGGCTAAAAGCCCAGAAGAGCCAATTTTGAGTAATATAGGATCTTTAAATCACACTTTAGAGTTTTTCTAAATGTTAATGTCTTTACTTGTGTGTTCAGGCCCTGGAGTCTCTGAACAAAAAGGACATGACAGAGATCAAGTCGTACGGGCGTCCTCCTGCGCTGGTGGAGACGGTGATGCAGGCGGTTATGACTCTGCTGGAGAAGGAGCCGACCTGGGCTGAGGCCAAGAGGCAGCTGGGTGAGAGGACACCCTGCTGTTTGTTTAAAAGGCTTTGTTTTGACTGAGACACTGTCAAAAGAATATCCAGGGTGGTTCAAATTACTTTAGTTCAGAAAATTATTATTATTATTATTAAGATTTGTTTCAATATTTTATCTATATGTCAACTTGCCTTGCGTACATCCTTTGTGTAGTGTATAGAGTTTTAATTTAACATATCTATTTCCCTGGGAATAAATATGGCATGATCAGGTCAAGTTACAGATCAGCTGTAGAGAGGCAACACCACTCACAGTAAGAATGCTTTTCAAGGGATTTTATTTCCAATAAAAACACTGTAATTGAATTGATGAAAGACATTCCATACTGTGGAACATTCCAGGCAAAGCAATGACATCATGGTGACAAAAAAGTAGTGTTCCCTCCTGCCAACAAGTAACATAGTACTGTAAACCTTTAATAGAGTTTATGCACAACATCACAACATTCCAAATTTTTAGAATGAGTGGCAACATTATTTGAGTGTCAGTGGCAAGTAATGACATATTCTTCTGTAAGAGCTCAAAACACATCCAGAATGTGAAAGAACTGCTACAACTTAATAACAAATATAAATAATGTAAGTTCACAATTCTGCTAAATATTTAGTTTATACCTGACATCCAAAACAAGCTAACTGTTAACTGGTTTTCTGCAACAGTAGAAAACCAGTTAACAGTTAACATCGACCCTGCAGACTACACGCAGATTTATCACTGATACGCACAGTTGAACTGAACCTTTCTCAACTTAAATAATATATTTCTGTGTCTGTGTGTTGACGCTGAAGTGTTCTTTTTCTCCCAACAAACTAGCTAAGCTCTGCATGGTCACAGCAACAATGGTTAAACTACTTTCAGTTTCTGTTTTGCTTTCTTAAGCTAATTTGAGCAGAAAGTAATAACCTTGCAAGATGGATTCTCACGATATTTGTGAGTTCACAAATTCATGAGATTCCATCTTGGCGTGCCCCCACTGGTGCGATACGGTTTGACAGGTGGTTGGCCACCAATCACAAAACAGTACTGAAGTCTGTGTGGAAGTCATAGTCAAAGCACTCAAGCCAACCAAAACAAACATGATGATGCCAACAGATTATTTGAGGATTCAGATAATTGTCATGACGTTTTCTGATCACTTTCAGCAAAATCCATCCCAGATTGATAATGTGCAGAAGTCACTTCAGAGTGTCAACCATATCAATTTGGCATGAGCACATAAAAAAAAAATGGACGGACCAAAAAAAAAAGCCAAAAAAGCAAAGAAACACATTTTGTTTGTTAATCTGTCCATAGTTCTGCCTCAGTGCCACTGTTGTGTTGAGGGACAATTTTCAAATAAAATGATGACTGTGCATTATCTCTATAAATAAAGTTATTCTCTACCTATGTTTCCCAGGTGAGGCCAACTTCATTAAGACACTGGTGAACTTTGACAAGGACAACATCTCGGACCGCGTGCTGAAGAAGATTGGGCAGTTCTGTAAACAGCCAGACTTCGAGCCGGACATCATTGGCAAAGTGTCACTAGCCGCTAAGTCCTTGTGCATGTGGGTCAGAGCCATGGAGGTAAGATCTATGTAGGATGTTTCCATGACATGAAATAAATAAGAATTTAAGCTAAAAGGCAGGATATCTCAATGGGTGAATTTTTGAAAGAAATATCCCAATAGAAAATAAGAATATAATAATAACTGGAAAGTGATATTGTATCTCAATATATCAAATTACAAGTCCCTGTTTATATTAACTGTTATGATGCAGCGACAGCTAAAAAACAGAGGGATCTACACATATACAAAGATTCTTTGTTCTGTTTCAGTGCAAACTATAAGCAATAACTGTTATAAGCACTTTTAAATCTGAAGTTTTTGGATTATGACAGAACCAAAGTATTGCCAAGGCATTTTAAAAGGAAAAAGGCATAATCACAATTTTGTTAGCCTCCACAAAATATCACACTAAAAATTGTACCATGAGCATATCATGAATATTGTACCAAAATATGTGGATATTATTACATCTCTAATAGAAAATCCACATGTTTAACCATATGATTAATTAGCGTAATTAGCCATAAATATGCAGCATTTAAAGTCCTTTAATGATTTTGTGATTGAATAATGCTATGACTTTTTATATTTTCACCTTTCACCCTAATTTGTGCTGACTGAACAATCAGAAAGAAATCTGATAACTTATATCAGATGTAAGTGTTTTATTTCAATAATTATCATATCATCATTAATAATGATCAGATTTTTGCACGTAAATATAGCCAGATATTAACCATAAACCAGGTCTAAACATCTGGAGTGTGACAGAGGCAAGTACTACCAAAGAATTCTTAACTGTTCAGTGTTTAACTATAAACTCGCAGGCAACCAATACTGCATTACAGTGTAAAAATGACTCAAAAGAACTCTCGTCGAACACCCTTTCTCCCAGGTTTACGGACGCATATACAGGGTGGTGGAGCCTAAACGAGCCCAGTTCAAAGCAGCCATGTCCCAGCTGAATGAGAAACAGGCCGCTCTGGCTGAGGAACAGAAGAAACTAAAGGAGGTGAGTCAGTCTGCAATATTGTCATATTCAGCAAGTTGCAGTTTCCATGATGTTTAAACTGCAATTTTGACTCATTAGAGATTTTTACTGTCTTAAAAACGTGAAAAACAGAATTAGTTCATATTAAATATTTTGCAGTGGTCCAAACCTCGTTCACCTTTTGCAATAGTTATTCACCGCAATGAGTTTATAAGCACTTTTCACAACTTTCAGGGACTAGAGTGGAGTTTTGCCATGACAGTAAAGTAAGAACAACTAACAACTAGCATGCTAACACACACTTTCTGAATATTGGTCAATAAAAGGCTTTATAACTAGATGCAGATAATACACAGCGGACATGTTTTGACCTTTAGAGCTGCTTATTCTATATTCGTTGCTAAAATACATGGGGAAAAAAATTGGGTACAGGCCCTTTAAGTTTTATTTAGTTTCAATATCTGAACAAGACTGAGTAATTTACTTATTTTGTAGACCATATAAATGAAAATTTTAACTATACTTATTTTTTTAAGGAAACAGATTATGCAGAATTGTCTTTTAAGGGATTTAAAGGATTGTTTTCTCTTATGATTTACCCACTAAATGTTGTATTTAGAGTGAATCTGTATTCAAGATGTCATTACTCTGAAAATTTTCCCCATACACTGCTCTTTACTTATCTCCTTCTGTGATACAGATATACAGTGATACATACAGGATTCAATACTTCATCAGCACTATTGATTCCTTTCCATAAAAATGGTTGTTTTGGAAGTATTTGTAATATGGTTCCTTGTCCAAGGTGGCGGATAAGCTGGACGAACTGAAGAAACAGCATGCAGAGAAGCTGACCATGAAGGAGGACTTGAGGAAGAAGTCTGAGGACATGGTGGTGAAACTTGACCGTGCGGACAAACTGGTGACCGGACTGGCTGGAGAGAGAATCCGCTGGGAGGAGAGAGCCACTGTATGCCTCACACATACACTATGCATTCTGTCCTCATCTTCATCTTAAACAAAGACAACAATACAGTAGCAGCACTTTACAGCAAAATGATAGCATGGTAAAAAAGTAAGGGGAAAAAACTGTTTCATTTTATCATGGCACTCGACATGATTTTACTGTCTTATGTGAAATGTGAAAAACAAAACCAGTATTTTTGCCCTCACAGCACTGCTAACAACAACTAGCATGCTAACACCACACCAGTGTTAATTCATAGTTCATGTATGATAAAAAACGCTTTATAACAGTAGCCAGCCAACTCATTTGACCCTAAGAGCTGCATTTACAATGCAGCTGACACTATCTTGATTATTCATAATTGATGATTTTTGTGAGCTAATACTAAATCTTCTAGGAAAAAACACAGGGTACTGGCTCTGGTGTTCTTTGCTCAGTCATGTTGCTAAGTGGATGATAGCTTTAGTATTGAACACTGCATCTACTAATTATATGGAAATATGGTATTGACCACTCCTGGAGGAAAGAGGGACATACTGTATATATTCATGTTACAAGAATAGAAACAGGGTTGTAAAATGCACAACTTGTTAACATATTCTATCCACTACAGTATGTTAATTGCATGTTGCCCATTGGAATACCATTACAAGAAAATAAAGAAAAAGAACATTATTGCGAAAAAAAAAAAATTGTATTGTAATTAAAAATATTGAAGGGTATAGTAGTAGTAGAAGTAGTAGTAGTAGAGTGGTATTGGAGGTGCAGTATAAGTTTTTCTCTTCTTTGTCTTTTCCACAGGGGCTAGAGCAGTGCATGGGGTATCTTGTAGGAGATAGTTTACTCGCTGCCTCCTTCCTTTCCTATATGGGTCCATTTTTGTCAAACTACAGAGATGAACTGCAGGGCATCTGGTTGAAGGAGGTGAGGATTATTTCTTTATTTTCTATACCTCTATTTATTCTGTCTGCTTTCTGACATTGATGTTGTATTTTTTTGCAGATTCGGAACTTGGGAATTCCCTGCTCTCCTGGCTTCAGTTTTGCTGTTTTCTTGTCCAAGCCCACAGCCGTACGGGACTGGAACATTCAGGGGCTGCCCACCGATGCTTTCTCCACTGAGAATGGGGTTATTGTCACTCGGGGAAATCGGTATGAATTATTATAGCCTTTAAAGTGTGCATGGCAGGCTTTTATGATTTTCTAATTCTGACTTAATTTAGAGGCATAATTCCATTCCTGTTGTAAATATAAATTATAGTCTTCAACGAATTAAGAAACCATTTGCAAAGACAAGCTGAAAAATATGTTGAAAATTACAGGAAGTAGAGAGTTCACGGTGGGAGGACACACACACACATTGTTTCTGATACTTTAAACGTTAATTAAACAAAAGAAAGGTATATTGTATTTGTCAAATAGTAATTTCAGTGTACATTGGAGGAGTTATGGCCCAGTTTTCAACATGGCTGCTAGGTAATAGTTTTGGGAATTTCCTAGTGTCATGTCATAATTTCCAATCAGGAAGTAAAATTTTACCTTAGTAGTTCAAACTGACACTCTGTACTCAAAGTAGGCTACATCAGGTTTTCGCTTGAGTGTCCATAAGCCACAAAGGATTTTAAACAAGGCTGGTGGAAAGGCAGGCAAGCACTCTGGAAAAAGCAGCGGGCCATATCCACAGGCATCTCAAGTTTAGGACCACAAGTCATGTCAGAGTGGTAGCCACTGCGACCATGTACAGTACACGGCTACTCTTGAGTACCTTACTGCCGAATTGGTAGGAAACGCATCAAAGGATCTCAAAGTGAAGAATATTACTCCACGCCACTTGCAATTGGCCATTAGAGGAGATGAAGAGCTGGATTCCCTCATCAAAGCTACCATTGCCTGCGGAGATTGGAAAGAAGGGCCAGTAGAAGACCATATAACCTGAAATGCTCTGAAATTGTGCTATCTTAGGACGAAGTCTGCATCAATTGGTTAAATGTCTTGTTTGTGCATACTTTAACTTATATGGTTATTTGTATGGTTCAGCTTGCATTTACTCACTGGGGGTATTTTTTTTTTTAAATGCCTCAGAGAAGCTCATTTGGGTTTTGTTTGGTGCTATTGTGTTAACCTGCTTTTTGCGGCGTTCCCATGTAAAGTGTCCTTTTACAAAGCTCTTAACTTGTGTGACATTTTTAGCAAAATCTTAAATATAATGTTCTTAACTGTGTTTTTGTAAAATGGATAGTGTACCCTGTCAGAGGCACTTTAACATGGTGTTTTCTGCATTTTGCATTTTTAATTGTGTTTCCCATCTGTTACCATCTGTTCTTTCAAGATGGCCGCTGATGGTTGATCCGCAAGGTCAGGCTCTGAAGTGGATTAAGAACATGGAACTGAAAAAAGTATGTCATAGAATCCAAATATAATTTTGAAAAATAATTAGTATTGTGTATTACTGATTATCCTTCCCGTATGCAGGGTTTGAAAATCATAGACTTCCAGATGCCAGACTATCTGCGGGTTCTGGAGAATGCCATCCAGTTTGGAAACCCAGTCCTACTGCAGAATGTTCAGGAGGACTTGGACCCTTCTCTAAACCCTATCCTCAACAAGTCTTTGACCCGGATAGGTTTGTAACA
Organism: Periophthalmus modestus; assembly: GCA_019594935.1. Taxonomy (NCBI): domain Eukaryota; kingdom Metazoa; phylum Chordata; class Actinopteri; order Gobiiformes; family Gobiidae; genus Periophthalmus; species Periophthalmus modestus. The sequence continues at coordinate 8,320,567 of JAIEZT010000107.1, forward strand.
CTAAAACCTAACCCCCATTCCCAGTAAATTGCCAATGTTTTGCCAAGTTGATGTGCTTTGTCAAGATGATATGCCAGAACATCAGATCGACAGCTCCACCTAATAAGCTGGCCTGTCGAAAAGATATACCTGCATTTATCTTCATTTACTCCATATTTGACATTTTTTCAGAAAGTACAGTGTTCTGTACTGTAATTCAACGTTAGTTTGATACGGAGGAACAGAGGCAACTTTTTAACTGTTCCTAACTCTAACCATTTCCTAATCCAGTCTGCGGTTTAGTAAGTGCACTGAGCACCTTGGCATCAACTTCATAGGCACATCAACTGAACACTGGGTACAAAAAAATGTCATTACTTTTACATCAGTTAGGTGGCAATTTGTGAAGAAAAGTAGTAAACAAAAAGTTGGTAGTAGCAGTGAGCCTCTACCTATGTCATCCATTGTCATTAATTCCATCCAAAATGCAGACATAAGGAAAGTATGTTTCTGACAGTCTTAACATTCGTTTAACAAAATATAGGTGTTGCCTTTATTTTTATTTGTCTAATAATACGTATTGTGCAGTTTTGACCCTGTGTATGTCATATCTGCTCGCCATGTCCGAAAAGCAAATAAAATTATAAACCAAAATTGCAAAACTAGAAAATGATAATGACTTTAACTTTGTTTTAGTGAAATGTGAAGTCTAACCTGTCATATGCATTTTAAGCTGGCATTTGACTCTCTGCACTTTACCATCATTTAACCTGAATGAGAATGGAATGTAACCAAGGAAACTAAACTTGTAACCAAAGAAACCAACTGGCAATTTTCAGGCTTTATTCACACATAAGCCATCCTCATCATATTCCCAGTAATTTACCTGGGAAATTGGCATCAGAAATGCAGGGTAATCTGTTCTGACTTTGGGCACACCTGCTTGGACCCTGTCCTGGCAAAATGCAGGTAAATTTCTGGGTTAGGATGCATGTGTGAATGAGGCTTATGTTATGATTCTGTACAATGTTTCACAGTGTTTCTTTTCTTCGTCTCTTGATCATTGACTCAAACTATTACAGGTGGAAGGCTGCTGATGAAGTTAGGTGACAAGGAGATCGAATATAACCCCGACTTTCGTTTCTATATTGCCACCAAACTGTCCAACCCACACTACACCCCTGAGACTTCTACAAAGACCACCATTGTCAATTTTGCTGTCAAAGAACAGGTGTGTCTAAAGAAAAAGAATGTGAAATGTGTTTAGGGCTGAGCAATATGACAAAAATATTGATAGAAATGTTGAAGAATGTTTTAAAGTATGGTTTTCATTTTTTATTTCCATGGAATCATGCAAGTGACTTTCCACCTGTATCATTTAAAATGTGATTAGTTTGTTCTCATTTCATCTCTAACCACTCCACACATGTGAGCAGGGTTTGGAGGCTCAGCTGCTGGGTATTGTGGTTCGAAAAGAGCGTCCAGAGCTGGAGGAGCAGAAGGACTCTTTAGTGATCAGCATCGCCTCAGGCAAACGCAGCCTGCAGGAGCTGGAGGACGAGATCTTAAGGTTCTGTGGACAACTTTTACTCTTGTTTTTAAATAGGATTTACTAATGCTTTTATGAAGATATTTTGGCAAACAACAAACTCAATATTTTATCTTATTAATACTAGGGCTGAACAATTTCAGAAAAATATTTAAGAATCACATTTCAGAACATGTTTGTACAGATCTAAACTACAAGGTTAGTTGTTTTTATGCAGAATAAGACTGGAGATATTGCTTGTTTGATGAGGAAATTATATTGCTGGTTTTCAGATGACATCACAACATTCTGTTGGCCAATAATATTTAATACAGATGGTGCATTTTTTTGTTGTAACACAAGAAGTTTGTCGGTCTAGTCACTAGGGTTGTAAAAATATTGAAAATCAGATACTAATCAATACTAAAACTAGTATTGAAACTAGATACTAAAAAAGTCATATTGACAGGACAGAAATAACCTTTCCTGAATAGCTTTAGAATGATCTTGAGCTTTATCAGAAAAAGTATAAGACCATATAGACTAGTATACACCCATGGACCCCTATGGAACTTCACTGGACAAGTGAGGGATTACACAAAAGAAAGAAAGTACTATGATAAAAAAAAAAAAAAAAATCACTTTCTATTCTAAATTGTGTTTTTTATCATCGTGGTATCCAAATCAGTATTGAGTATTGAGTCTATTCCATAGTATTAAAATCAAGTTTGAAATTTTAGTATTGTGACAACACTACTTGTCACTAATATAAATGATCAGGTTCAACATTTGTGAATTTACCTTTTGGTAATTCATGACAAGTACAATGTAATCAAAGTGGTTCTTGTCCCCATCTGGGAGTATGACCATCACATTCTAGAATCTGAAAACCACCAATACTTCAAAAATGGCAGCCTTTGTTATTTGCCAATTGCGTCCATTCAAATTTCAATTCAACTGAGTTTAATCTTGAAACTCTAATTAATATTAATTTGCTCTTGATTAGCAGCTATACTATGAGTGATCCCTAAATATATGTCTCCCCTGCTGTCTCAGGCTTTTGAACGAGGCATCCGGCTCTCTGCTGGACGACGTGCAGCTGGTCAACACTCTACAGACGTCTAAAGTGACTGCCACAGAGGTCTCTGAGCAACTGGTCACTAGTGAGACCACTGAGGTTGCCATCGACTCTGCCAGAGAGGTCTGTCATACGAGTGCATGTATTCAAAACATGTCACATTCAATGTAAAGAAATCATGGACATTATTGATACTAAAAGGTGATTTCATCAACATTCCCTGGGTGTGTGAAGAGGCACTGCTCTGTCAGGAGCTCTGTTACTAAAGTTAGACTTTAATCTAATCTAAGTTTAACACAGTCTAACCATAAAGAACTGACTTAACTGACACTACAACTGGTCACCTGATTTGAGCAGTTAAACAAGTCCCTCTCAGATAATATTACAGTAACAAGCTAGCTAGCATTAGTCAACAATTTTTCAGTTAGTCATTCAGTGCTTGATCATATTCATATCATATTGATCACAAACTCCTGAAATTGTCGGAAAACCAAGAAAAAATACTTAATGGATTAACAGAACACAATCTATCACTTATCAGGCTGTGTTTGCTAATGTGTGCATTGTGTCACCATGTTAACTGCCAAGCGTTCATAAACATACATGCAGTTGCCCCCCACCGTGATGTCACTGCAAAGTATCAATAGACATATGACCTGTTCAAACATGTGTAGTATTGCTTCATAGCCTGTTTATGTCCACTGTCCTACCTAGGAGTATCGACCATGCGCACAGCGAGCCTCCATCTTGTTCTTTATTCTAAATGACTTGGGTCGCATTGACCCCATGTACCAGTTTGCCCTGGATGCCTACATCAGCCTGTTCAACATTAGCTTAGAGAAGAGCAAGCGCAGCCACAAGCTAGAGGAGAGGATCGCCAACCTCAATAACTACCACACTTATGCAGTCTACAAGTAAGATTCACAACATTCTAAAGAGTCCATTGTGGGGTAGAATTAGCTGTTTTATCTTGTCAAGATAAATTCTCTTTACATCATGCATTGTTTGGTATAAAAGCTGTGAAAATAACATTTTCTCTGATCATAATTAAAACAGAATCTACAGTCAGGATCACCTTTTATTCTCAAATCAGGCACATTGTTCATTAAGAATTATGGGAAACCAACTGACACATTCCCAGATTGTCATGGTGCATTTTCAAGAGGGACAAAAAGCTAATAGTAGGCAGAGATTGGAGAACTATAAGGAAACAAGTGCAGGACCCAGACAGTTGTTTTCGTGTCATGGTGCAATATCACAGCGGCAGAAAGGACTAAGTGGGTGGGGCTAAAAGTTCAAACTAAAACATGTTCCTACCTTATGGTTTGAAATCAGGTGCACCATCACATGGTGGCTTTATCAAAACACACAATTGTTATTTTAAGGACTTAAGTAAAAAAAGATTAATAAGGCAAATTTCTGGGCCCACTGCCTAGCAAAGAATTATAAAGATCAACTTTTGTACATTTTCTGTTTAGATATGTCTTTCAAAAATATGAATAGCCCATAAAGTTATATATTATATTCTCTATCTGAAGTTATGACCTATTCTGGAATACTGTGAACTCATTCATGCCTTATTTCCGTCTAAGTGAATGCAGCTAATAAAGAGTTGAATGATCTTCAGGAACACATGCCGTGGTCTGTTCGAGGCACACAAGCTGCTCTTCAGCTTCCAGATGTGTGCCAAGATCCTGGAGGTGTCTGGCAAACTCAACATGGACGAGTACAGCTTCTTCCTCAGAGGAGGCCTGGTAACTGCACACAAAGACTGCAAACTGCTTTTAACAGCCAACAACGCAAGCGTTTGAACACATCTGCATTAGAGCTGAACCACTGGGATACAACACAATAATTCTGATCTCTTTTTCATGTTACATCTTTGTTGTTGAATGTACTCCCATAGGTCCTGGATAAAAAGGATCAGATGTATAATCCATGCACCAGTTGGCTGCAGGACTCGGCCTGGGACAACATCACCACACTGGACAAGCTGCCAAACTTCCATGGCATCACAGCTTCTTTTGAACAGAAGCCCAAAGAGTGGCACAAGTGGTTCACCAGTGCGGAGCCCGAGAACGCTCCACTGCCCGGTTTGTAATGAATACAATAGGGGTCTCACATCCAATAAAGTGAGCATAGTGTGTTTGTGTGTGTGTGTGTGTGTGTGTGTGTGTGTGTGTGTGTGTGTGTGTGTGTGTGTGTGTGTGTGTGTGTGTGTGTGTGTGTGTGTGTGTGTGTGTGTGTGTGTGAAAATGAGAAAGAAAGAATTCTGCATAGAGAAAGTCACGCTGGGCACATGTAGACACAGGCATGGCATTTTTATTTTTCAGTCATCAGTTTTTAATACAAACTTCCTCTTCTCTAGTGTTTGCGCTGGCCTTTACATACAACTATCAACTATCAGCTCTCTTTGATTTAGCAAGTGCAGATGCAACTTGTTTCAATCATTTCCCATTCATTTAACCTTTTTGGCTAGTAGATTAAGCTTCAAATAAGTTTGCAGAAACTGACAATGTGTTGTTGGAATGTATTGTATTTAAATAATAAGCATGTATATAAAACACAAATGCACTAACCGCTACTTAAATTGAGATTGTTATTCCATTTTAATTTTTTTTTTCTTCTCCTTTCCATGGCATGAAACATGAGTAGACACATAGATGTGGTTATATTTAAAGAATTGTGCATATTGTGTGTCTTGTGACAGAGGACTGGCAGGAGAACTGTAATGAGTTCCAGAAGATGCTGGTTGTGCGCTCCTTACGTCAGGACCGTGTGTCCTTCTGCGTCACCTCCTTCATCTGTAAAAACCTTGGCTCTCGATTTATTGAGCCACCTGTGCTGGACATGAAGGCTGTATGTTTGACAGAACAATTTTTGTTTATTTAGTTAATACAGTTAGTTTGCATAGGAAATTGAATGAAATGTATTGAATGACGATTAAACAGAAGTTAAAACTATAACTATGGTACTATTTCATCCCTACTGAGTGCCAGAGGACTGTGCTGATAGTACTGAATGACTACTTGTGCAAATGGAATCATTTAGTGCTTTCAGTACAGCACTCTGATGGTCAGTGGGAATGAAATGGAACCATACAAACTAAACAAAAGAAAACAGTGGGGACAATCTGGATTTAAGCTCTCAATAAAACAGTTTCAATTTACTGTTAAAAAAAAAAATTTTAAAAAAAAATCTCATACCAGACCATATATATTTGAACTATGCACTTTTGGACTGACAAAACATGATATCAATATTCAGTTGAGTTTTCATGACTAAAACTAAAACATATAACTAAAGTACAATTTTTTTGTCCATATCAAGTGTGCCTCACAGTGAAGATGTAGATCCTCTCTCTGCCCTTTCCAGGTGGTTGAAGAATCCACTTGCAGGACTCCTCTGATCTTTGTCCTGTCTCCTGGAGTGGACCCCACAGGAGCTCTGCTGCAGTTGGCCGAGTCGACTGGCAAAAGCAGCCAGTTCCACGCGCTGTCCCTGGGTCAAGGACAGGCTCCCATTGCCAAAAGGATGATCACAGATGGTGTCAAGAATGGTACGATTTTTGATCAGGCTGTGTGCCCAGTGTCTTTACTAGGTCTGGCACATAGAATGTCCTGACCTCCAGTCTCCAGTCTAGAGAGGCAATGTTAAATGTTGTCAAAGGTCGCGATTAGTTATTCAATATAGTGTCGATTGAGGAGAAAGATAAATATCCTATGAAGTATTTTCAGTGTGTGTTAAACATGTTAATCCTGTTGTTTAGATCGTACTTGTTCTGCACCACAAAATATGTTGTAAAACCAAATAATTGTTTCAATTATTCGATCACATTATTATTATTATTATTATTATTATTATTATTATTATTATTATTATTATTATTATTATTATTATTGTATTATTATTATTATTATTATTATCATCATTATTATTATTATTATTATTATTAGATCAGTTTATTATTTATAGAGCTACATGGGATTCTAAGTTCATATATTTTGTGCTCAAATGCAGATGATGATCTAGTATGTTTTCATGGAAATTGATTTAGAATTTAAGAAAAAATTTTATTTTGCAAATCAAATCTTCACACATGCTATACAGAAAAATTGCAGTTCTCCTAAAATGGTTCTATCCCTCTCTCCTATGCGTAGGTCACTGGGTGTTTCTGGCCAACTGTCACCTGTCTCTGTCGTGGATGCCAGAGCTGGACAAGCTGGTGGAGCAACTGCAGGTAGAGGAGCCTCACCCAGACTTCAGACTGTGGCTGAGCTCATCCCCTCACCCCGAGTTCCCCATCACCATCCTGCAGGCAGGCATCAAGATGACCACAGAGCCTCCGAAGGTGTGCTCACACTGCTATATTCTGTACAATATCCGCACAAAATCCTCTGACATGATTTATTTGCACATTTAAAGAACATAATACAGTAAGTCGTAGTAGCAGTAATACTAATTCCTTGGGCACCAACAATTCATTGTAACAATCATGATTTGATGACTATTGAAATAATCATAATTGTATTTTGATCGCTATCTGACCTATATAGACTCTAAAACAAAAGCCAATATATATATATATATATATATATATATATATATATATATATATATATATATATATATATATATATATTATATATATATATATATATATATATATATATATATATATATATATAATATATATATATATATATATATATATATATATATATATATATAATATATATTGTATATATATAATATATATTTATAACAAAAACAGCAGCATCTATCTAGAGGCCTTCAGTCACAATTATTTATAGTAAAAATGATTGCTTATCAGTTGATTACTAAAAGAAATGAAACCCTGTACAGTTTCAAATAAATATCTAAAATAGTTTGTTAGTAGAGATAAATCCCAAGTGCCTACATATGAGATTTCACCTAATATATATTTAAAAATTCCCTTAAGATAAGTTCTTCTCAACTAGAACTATTTGGGTTTCCTTTCCATGTTGTTGGCAGGTCATAAAGAAACAAAAAAACATTTTGTTGTGACCAAATTAATTCTTGCCATTTAGCAGAACAAAAGATTGAAAGTCAGTTTCACACATCACCAGCCTCCTAGCATAATTGCCTAAGCTAATTTTTTGCCAAATTGAGTTATTTATATCATTTTACTTGCAGTTTGTGTTTTCTGGACACAGCAGTTTGTGTCCAGAAAACACAAACCGCTCTAGTCATCTTATTGATACTTTGCAGCTGATGTAATCAACATTCCCTGGGGGTGTGATGTTAACT
>JAIEZT010000107.1:8333443-8448443 GCA_019594935.1 Periophthalmus modestus
GTTAAATTGAAACTACAACTTTATGACATCATAAGGTAGAACATTGGAGATATAGACAGACTGATAATAAAGGACTACCATACTCACACATGTGTAAATGAAACAAAACACAACTCCAGGTATGTTTTGATTAGGTAACAACATTCTAACATGCCTTAAAATTTAATTTTGCAAAATATTGAATGTTTAAACTTCAAGGTTTTGTGACTTAAGTGAGTGTCTTTATTCTAGAAAAAAGAATGGCACAAAACAAATACAAATGTACTAGAAACAACTGGAGGTCATGATAAAAAATGTATGTTAAAGTTGTTGTCAGTTGTAGAATTTTGCCATCTAGTGTCATAAATATTATAAAAATATTAGTCAGCAACACATGTATACTTGATTGTAGTCACTCCAAAGAGCAATCAGCAATGTGGCCTTATGCAATGTGGCCTTCTAAATCCTAACAAGCATTTGGTTAATATTTGTGAATTTTCAGTTGGGAGATTTCTTTCAAAAATCCTTCCTCAACCTTAGATTGGCATAGGCTATTACTCTCCTATAAAGGTGAACTTTGTAACTTTTTAGTGGGTGGGTGGAACAGTATTCTTAGTGTCTCTACAGATCTGATCTGTAATTTTGGCCTTTAGCTACCACCTGCGTGTCTCTGTGCAGATTGCTAAGTTGCCAAACTGTGAAACATCTTAACAAACAAAACAATTTTAGTGATCTCCATGGAGTCAAGCAAGTGGCATACCCTCCACCAGAAGAGTTACACAGTGCGTCTTTAAATATTTCAACATGATCCACTTTTGTGGATCATGTTCCGACTCTTTCATCTTGGCCTTACTCCCTCTGGTCTTTTCCATTGGGCTCTGAAGGTCTGTCTATCAGGAGGTGGAGTTTGGTCATGTACCGCGTGGAACTCTGTCCTTTTATGGAAGCTTCGGGTTTTATTACACTACTCCAGTACACTTTAGCTCACTCATCTTCATGGCTATTCTGTCTGACTTCATCACTAAGTCCTTTTCTCTCCCTTCTTTCCTCTTCTCATTCTCTGTCCTGCTCTTTGTTTTTTCAAACTCCTTCTTAAACTTTTCTCCCCCCTTTTTTCCTGGTCCCTCTTCTTCCTCCATTCACACTCACCTCCCGCCTTGTTCCTCTCTGTCTTACTCCTCCTTTCTCCACTTTTCTCTCCTCCCCTCCTTTCTGACCTCCTCTTGTTGACTCTACCTTTCTCCTTTCTTCTCCTCTCCCCTTTCTCTTTTTTCTCCTTCTGTCTCCACTATTCTCCTCTTTCCTCTTCCCTTCATCCATCTCTCTCTTCTCTCCTCCCCTCCTCTCTCTCTTTTTTCTGCTTTTCTCCTCTTTCCTGCTTCCCTCCCCTCTCTCTTCTCTCCTTCTGTTTCCCCTTTTCTTATCCTGTCCCCTTCCCTCCCTCTTTGTCTTCTCTCCTCTCATCTTCTTCCTGTCCTCTCTTTCTGTCTCCACTTTTCTCCTTTTCTTTTCCTCTTGCCTCTCTTTTCTCTCCTCCCTCTTCTCTGTCCTTTTCTACTCTTTCCGCCTTTCATGTTCTTTCTCTCCTCTCTCTTCTCTGCTTGTCTCCACTTTTCTCCTTCTCTCCTCTTTCCTCCTTCTATCTTTCTTCTCCTCTCTCTATTCTCTCCTACTTTCTACTTGTCTCCACTTTCCTCCTTTTTTCTCCTCTACTCTCTTTCTCTCTCTTTTCTACTTTCTCTTTTATTCCCTAGTCGTCTCCATTTTCTCCCCCTCTCTCTTCTTTTTCCCTCCTTCTCTCTTCCATCCTACTCTCTCTTCTTCTCCCTCTTTCCTCTTCCCTCCCTTCATCTCACTCTCTCAATTTTCACCCTCTTAATATATACTAATATAATAATGCTCTTTCCTCTTCCCTCCCTTCATCTCACTCTTCTTTCCTCCCCTCCTCTCTACTTTGTAGCCACAGTGCTTCTCCTGTCTCCACTTTTCTCCTCCTCTCTTCCTCCTCAATCTCCAGTCTTCACGCACTTATCTCCTCTCTTCTTTCATCTTTTCTTTGTTCTCCTCTTCTCTATCTTCCCTTGTCTCCACTTTTCTCCTCTTTCCCCCTCTCATCTTCCTCACCTTTCCTCCCTCCATCTCTCGTCTCTCCTCTTCACTTCACTCTTCTCTTCCCTACCCTTCTCTTGTCTACTTTTCTCCTCTTTTCTTCTATCATCATCCCTCCATCCATCTCTCCTCTCTACTTCACTCTTCTCTCCTCCCCTCCTCTCTCACCTACTCTCTCCTCTACTTTTGTGCTCCTTTCCTCTTTACTCTTCCTTTGGCATAAAATAAATTTACTGTTAAAAACTCGAAGTGCTCTTTACTCTTTCCCTTCTCCATACCTCCCTCCATCTCTCTACTCTGTTCTGTCTCTCTTCTCTCTTTCCCTCCAATCTCCTCCTCTCTTTTCCTCTTTCCTTTTTACCCTCTCCACCTCTCTCTTCCTTCTCCTTCTGTCTACCTGTCTCCACTTCTTTCCTCTGTCCTTTCTTCACCTCCATCCTCTCATTTTTACTTCTCCCTTCCTTGCTTCTCATTCCCCTGATCTTTCTTTCTTTCGTCTCAACTTTCTTCCTCTTCTCTCTCCCCTCTTTCCTGTCTTTCTTCTTCAATATGGCAGCCTATCATTAACTCTGAGCTCACCACTTTGGCCTTTCTTTCCTGACCTGCTTTTCTGTCTGAGGCCATCCCACACAGCCTTACCATTTCCTCAGATACACTGTGATTAAAGGTCTTATATTATGCAAAACTGACTCTTGTGAGCTTTTAGCCATGTTAGAATGTTGTGTTTTATTTCATTCACACATGTTTGCGTAATCCTTTATTATTAGTCAGTCTACATCTCCAAAGCTCAAAATCCTCCGTTCCACCTTGCGATGCGATGAAACGGTTTTCATGTTAACAGCTACCTTTTGTTCAGTGGAGATCGGCAATTCCAGGGCTGAAATTATCCAAATGATTCTAGTGAAGATGTATGGAGTTTAAAAACACAGTGGAGTGCTTCCTGCGTTACCACATGACATCACAAGGTGGAACAGAGTGTTTTCTGAGAGAGAGAATTGCAGGGTAACAGCAGGGCAAAAAAATTACAGGTGCGGTTTTACTGAAGGAAAAACATTATCACATAGATCAGAAAATAGCTTAATATGTCCCTTTAAATCTTCTAAAACTGTCCCGCGTCTCTTCTGTGATGTTCCCAGGCGTACCCATCCATCAAGCCCTTAGCAGCCTGGACTAGAGACCTGTGCCAGCGTGTGGCTCAGTTTGCCTCCTGGGCTGGGACCACTGTGCCCCCCACTCTGATCTGGCTGCCCGGTTTCACCTTCCCCAACAGCTTTCTGACTGCTGTGCTGCAGTCCACCGCCCGCCAACACAACGTAAGTCAGGACATATAAACACAGGGTGCATTCATGTGACATCAGAACATTCTAAATTACCAATTGATACTTTGCAGTGCCATCACCCTAGAGGTATTCTACATGTACTTTCTCTACAGGGGAATGTTCAGCAGTTAACATAGTGACACAATACACACAATGCAAACACTGTCAAAAAGTTTTAGGATTGTCTGAAAACTCAAGAAAAAAATACTAAATGGATTTAAAACGTGTGATCAAACAAGAGTTCATAGCCCTTTTTAAGTGTTTGATTTTTAACAAAAAAGGTGAGAGTGAGAAACTCAAAAAATTGTTTATGCTAGCTAGCTTGGGACTGTAATGCATGTGTGAGGAACTTGTATAACAGCACAAATCAGCTCACCTGCTGTAGTTCCAAAAAACAGATCTTTTTGATCAGATTGTGTTAAAATAAAGCTCAAATGAAAGTCTATCAAGCCTCAGATAGAGCAGTGCTTACAGTGAGCATCACATCCACAGGGAGTGTTGATGTCATCTGCTGACATAATTTGATTTAAAAAATGCCCATCAACATTCCGTCTGTGTGGCAGAACTATGGGCAATTTAACAGACTAATGTGTATAGGGGGAGATAAAGGACACTTCAACTCGCCCTGCAAGAATTAGTGTCCTCAACACACAGATTCAGAAACATCTTATTTAAGGAGAAAAAGGTTCAGTTCAACTGTCTGATTCCAAGTTATCAGAGATAAATGTGTGTAGTCTGCAGTGTCCCTGTTCACTGGTTTTCTACTACTCTTTGATTTTCATGTTTTACAAACTAAATATTTTGCAGAGTTGTAGACTTTTATGTTTGTTAATATGCTGTAGCAGCTCCTTTGCAGATGTTATTTGAGCTTTTACAGAAGGAATTGTCATTACTTGCCACTGGCACTCATATAATGTTGCCACCACAAAAATTAGGAACCTCTATTGATTCACCATTCATGTGATGTCAGCTAAGCTAATTGGAGGCACTGCTCAGTCTGAAGCTCAAATAGACTGAGCTTTGTTTAACACAAGCTGACCATAAATAACAGGTGAGTTGATTTGTGCCCTTAAACAAGTCCTCCTCAAATACCATTACAGTCTTAAGCTAGCTAGCAAACAGTTTTCAGTTAAGTCACTCTCACCTTTTTTGTAAAAAATCAACACAAGTTGCATTCATGTGATATCAGAACACTAAATATCCAATCAATGCCTTTGGATGTACTGCTCCATCTGAAGCTCTGTTACTCATGTTAGATTTTACTTTTAAGCTTTGTTTAATACCTATACCATAGAGCAGGGGTCCCCAACCTTTTTGCACCACGGACCGGAATAATGTAGGTTTTATTTTCATGGACCGACCATCTACGTGCGGCAGATAAATTTAATTAAAATAAGTTAAGTGCATAAAAAACACATCTCACTGTACCGCTGAATCAGTAGGAGCCCTGGGCTTGTTTCTTCTTTCCTTCTTGTTCACGTTTGTTTCTTTCAAAAAACTCTAAAGGCTTATCTTTTAATCCAGGGTGCTTAGTCTCCATGTGCCAAAGCAGTTTTGAAGGTTTCATTGTCTCGTTCGCTTTTTCCCGCATATTACACAGAGCGGACTCGGCACGTGAGACTCACCTGTAGCGACAAAACCATATTTTAAGTAGGACTCCTGGTGTTGTCTGTTAAATTTAGCTTTCTTTTTCTTAGAGGTCGTAGGCTCCTCTTCTGCATCCTCAGTTGGCCTTTTCCCCTTTGTAAAAAAGCTCTCCAAAGACCTTTGTTTTTGGCTTATTGTCACTCGTTTGTGGGTCTACTTTTGGGGGACATGTCTGATGTGTTATACATGATGTGTGGTCGTGGAGGACAAGAGCAGATCTAGCACAGATATAATATACTCGACATTATATCAAATGGATTTCTGTGGCAATTTATCAGAATTTTCATTATATATCTACGAACAAGCTTATTAGTATGTCATGAGGGACAGATGAAAGTTACGTTGGAGAAGATGCGGTCGCTGATAAATTATTTATTGTTTTTGTGTGCCCTGGTAGCAAATGCGTAACGGTCCGGTACCGGTCCCCAGCCCGGTAGTTGGGGACCACTGCCTTAGAGAACTGACTTAGCAAGAATTACAACATGTGAGCTCATTTGTGCTTTTGAACAAGTTCCTCTCAAATAACATTACAGTCAAAAGCTAGCTAGCATCAGCCAACTGTTTTTCAGTCCTGTTACTCAACTTGAGACTTAAATCTTAGTTTTGTTTAACACAGTCTGACCAGAAAGAATTGATAAGTAACAGTAAAGTCAAATGCTAGCTAGCATTTGCCAACTGCTCATTTAGTGACACACATTTTTGTTAAAAATCAAACACCTAAATTTGACCTGACATTGATTTGTCCATTGCTCTCCGTGCTGACATTTTGACGGAATCAAAGTGTAATCTATTCCCTTTATTAACATGCCATTGTGTGTGACAGATCTCTGTGGACACTCTGTCCTGGGAGTTCATCGTGTCCACTGTGGAGGACAGCCACCTGCTGCAACCACCCAAGGTACAGCTACACTTTCTCACATACACAACTGGAATACAAATCAAATTGCAGGCATATTTGTAATGTTTTTGCAAATTTGTTTGCGTACAAACAATAAAAGGTGAATTATTTTATTCCATTTGAGTTCCATGTTTGACTTGTATCATCAAAATTGACATCCATTACCTGGTGCCTCTGAAGAACCTCATAGAGCTATAAGTGGGAATGATTATAGTATTAAAATAAAACAGTTTGTCATAACTAAAACAATATTTTCTGGTCAGCAGTCAAAATTGGGATTCAGTTCTCTCCAGACAAGAAAGGTGCAAAGTTGTTGCTGCCTCTTAACAAAATATGTATATCAAACATATAAACCAATATCAAACATGTTCCCTCCCGTGTGCCCTCAGGACGGAGTGTACATCCGCGGCCTGTACCTAGAGGGGGCCGGGTGGGACAAGACTAACTCGTGCCTGGTGGAGGCTGAGCCCATGCAGATGGTGTGTCCCATCCCCACCATCCACTTCAAACCTGTGGAGCGCCGCAAGAAGATGGCCAAGAGTGAGTCTGCTGATCTCCCCCAGACACGTGTGCAAACAAAGAGTTCATGTCAGGGAGTGCCACTGGAACATTTAGAGCCTTATGCTTAACAGATAACCACTCAAAGGACACATCCATTTTTGAGCTTTAAAGTGGGACTAAACTTCTGACACAACCACATTGCAAATAAAACTGCTAAACTGGGCAGTACCTAGAGAAGTAAAGGGGCAGGGGAGGGGAAGGAGGGGGGGGTTTGCAGGACTAAAGGGAAAGTGATATTTATTTACCTAGTTTGACCTAAAATTGCCATAAAAAGACTAGAAACTTCAGACAATCTTATTAAAACACCATATACTACGAGTTTAGAAGCAAAATGTTTATTTTGTGTTTAGTTCCTCTTTAATGGTAAAGCAGTTTGCACCTCAAAAACATAGCTTCAAGTTTCAGCAATCTTGGTTAGTGAAGCTGTCTCTTTCTGAATTCTCTGTGTAAGCAGAAAAATTGAAACCTAGCCTGGATCTTGATTGTTTTGAGTTCCTTGTTAGCATCAATGCAAACTTTGCTTCCGTGCAGTAAACTGGATATGTAAATACAGACCGGAACAGAAACCGCTGTGAATGTGAAGGCCCAGCCAAGATTCCTCTGTATAGAACACAACAGAATAGCTTTCCTGGATAATTCAAACCAAGTGCCCTTGTGTCCATACACTTTCACCCAACTTTTTTTGATTGTTTCAGTGCTTCAGCTGCCTTCACCTCAAAGCATCTATCTGTTAGTGCTTTGTTGGTAATTAGCTAGTGTCAGACACCTAATCCAAACATTCAAATGGAAAGTGAAAGATGAATTAGTAGGAGTAACACTTTTTCCCATACATATATTTAACACAGTGGGGAATTCCAGAGCATGTTATTTTGTTTGTGGACTGATATAGATAGTCTAAGCCATGATAACTAAATTGTTAAATATATTATATATTCTCAGAATCACCTTAAATGACGTCTACCCAGTTTGTTCCCATGTAATTGAAATTTGTCTTGCCCCACTAGATATAGTGTGTAAGCAGCTCTTGACGTCAAAATAAGTTAGTTCTACGTGCTGTCTGCATCTAATTATAAAGTGTTTTATTGTCCAAGAATCAGAAAGTGTCTGGATCCCATGCTACTTGTTAGCTTTACTGTCATAGCAAAATTCTCTGAAAGTTGTGAAAAGCACTTATAAACTCAGTATGAATTATTTGTATGCTCAGAATGCATAAAGTAAGTGAGGAATAACTTTGAATCACAGCAAACCATGTAAAAGAAGCTAGTTCTGTTTTTCATATTTTTAAGAAACCTTTATAGTTGGTTAATGACTGTGTTGTGTCCTTGTGTGCAGGCATGTACCTGTGTCCCTGTTACTACTTCCCAGTGCGCTCAGGGAAAGGCGGCCGGGCCTCGTTTGTGGTGGGAGTGGAGCTCAAGTCTGGATCTGCCCCTGCGGACCACTGGATCAAGAGAGGCACCGCCCTGCTCCTGAGCCTGGACAGCTGAACCAATACACAACCTTATATTCATTTTCATACGTCATAGGGCCACACAATAGGATTTTCTACGTTCTTCTGCTTCCTTTGACTAGTCCATTTGAAATGCAGTCAAGTGTTTATTTGTTTGTTGATATTGTTTTAATAAAATATTTGTAACATATGTGCAGCCCTGTGACTGTATATACTGTATTGCTCTATGATGTACCAAACTATGGATTTAAATTTTGTTTTAATTAATTTTAAATGTTTGAATTGGAGACTGAATCTGGACTAAATCAGGACAAAATAAGGTTTAACAAGCTCCAAATGTAATTCAGAAAATACTTGGTTTCAGACAGTTTTTGACAAGGAAGCTGCAAATGTATTAAGTTAAAATTGACAAAAAGTACAAGGAACAGTAGATAATGATATTAAAATGCCATGTTTAGTGTTTAGTTCCACTTTAATTCACATGACAGAACTTTATAGGATCCCTAGAAGAACCAGAAGTAGCCCAAGTACCACAGTTTTCAGGAAAGCACTGGACTTTGCGACTGCGCTTTGTTGGAATAGTGCTGCTGTGTTACGAAATTACTTATATTGTCTAAACTTTTCCCCCTTATTTTAAAAAATGTGACCTTTCTTAAACGGCTTGTCTAATGGCAACTGACAGTGGAATTTGGGCATTTGCAGGCCTCCACTTTGTGTGCCAATCAATAGGGAGGCGGGGCACTACTGTCCAAGACTTCCACCAAAAAAAAAAAAAAAAAAAGAAAGAAAGAAAACTGCGTGAGGCAAGCTTAGGAGAGAAGAGAACGAAGAAGCAAGAGAGAGTGTGTGCGAGCCAGGGAGGACGGAGCAAGCGAGGGGACAGCAGGAGGGAGCGACTCAAGTCCGACTCAATGGAATCAAAAACTGCGCAGTTACTTTTCACACTGCAGCCTGCTCCCGCGCAAAACGGATGGGAGTTTAATCTTTTTGCGAAATTAAAACCCCTAAGGAAAGATGAGCTGTTGGATATCTGTGGAGATCGGGGCCAGAAGCGCTGTGCAATGATTTTCTGCGCGTTCTGACTGTGCAAAACCGTGCCCATCCGTCATGCCATGCCACAACCTCTCGAGTGGGCGTTTATCTAACCATGCCGCTGCCCTGTCCATGTCTGCTTCTGCTGCTGCTACACTGAACAGAAGAGGAGAGCAGAGCGCGTACGGATGGATGTCGTAGTTTGGGAATAACGCTTCTTTTCATTTTGGGTTTGCTGCGTCATTCGTGGCACTTGCCGCACGGTACCGAGATGGAGAGCTTTGCGAATCCGGTTGTGGTGCGCCCTTTTCGGCCTCTCGCCACTTCACAAGCGCGATTCACGAGTGCGGACGTAAGGTAAGGGGAACACGTATGTGCGTATGTGACAGCAGTGGTGTCTCGATAGTGGATACATGTCAAATCTCCTTTACCTACGCGCCAACTATACGCGTGGAGCTCCGTGTCCCTTGTGCGCCCGTGATAACCTTGTCCATAAAGCAGGACGCACACAAAAATCGGGTTTAGGTTTATGTAACGTTTGCTGGATGTATTGTAAGTGCATAGCCTACAGCGCATCAAAGTTCGCATGGGCAGCATACTTAAGTTGTATACTGCAGCTCTACGTTGCTGGTTGCTTTTATGAGTAAGAAAAAACATCGTAGGTGTGGGTGATGTCATGTTTCACGGCCTGGAAGAGGGTAGTTTACGGGAAGGCAGGTCTGGTTTTAATCATGTCGCAATCGTCCCGTGCTCATCATCATCCATAAATGAGTAAAAAAGCCAATATTGCGTGGCGCTGTGTAAACGTATGGGGTGGATAAATGAACACAGCGCCATTGATTTTTGCGGTATTTTAATGAAACGAGAGAAACTGTGAAATTGAAATTGTGTCGCAGTTTCTTTGGGATTGTCATGTGGTGAAGTTGTGGCGGGTTTTCTACCGTTTCCAGGAAGAGCGTTTGAATTTTCTTCCCCGAGATTTTTTTTTTTCTGTCTCCACCCCTCTGCTGTGCACCTGTAGCTCAGCGCTTGGACACGAGAGGGCGCTGTGCCACAGTGAATGAAAGCGCGGATTCAGTAGAGTTGGAGAGATGTCGTTCAACGTCTTGATATCATAGTGTATCAATTCTATCGCTGTTATTTAAAGGCACACGGTGTAACTTTTGTGGTTAGGTCCTCTTGCTTGACTTTGTGTAAATATTACTGCTTGAATTTAGGCTAGACTGCATATTATCTTCACTATAGGGCAGGTTATTGGAGACTGGAGTAAGTTGAGCCATTGGGTAAATTCTAAAAAACTATCCTATTTTATTAGTATATGACTTTTATAAAGTAAAAGTACATCCTTAAACTGAACTAAACTTAACTGACTGATTTTAGTCACTCAACGATAATGGCATTTTCACAAAAATATAGCAATATACATATACATTATATATATGTGTATATATATATATATATATATATATATATATATATATTTATATTTGTATTTGTTTATGTGTGTATATATGTGTATGTATGTATGTATATATGTATGTGTGTGTATATATATACATACATATGTGTGTGTGAATATATTTATGTGTGTGTATATATATATATATATATATATATATATATATTATATATATATATATATATATATATATATATATATATATTGATATATATATATATATATATATATATATATATATATATATATATATATATATATATATATATATATATATATATATATATATATATATATATATATATATATATATATATATATATATATATATGGGGTCAATTTCAGTTTAGGCAAAATCAACTCAACAAATCAACTTTATCAGAAAAGCTGATCCACCCCTGCTCCCTAAAAAAACAATGGCAAGAATATCAAGGAAAATTATATTTCAAAATAAATGTGTGCTTTTATAGTTTTTACAGGTGAATTTGAAGTGTTTGGTAAACACAAGTTAATTCAAAGATTTATTTAGATTCACCCACAGAATTGTTTTTTAAAAAGACTTCTGCTAAAGCAAGGCTATTAACCATCCAGAATCACATTTCATGTTCGCACAGGTGTAAACTACAAGGTTACCAGTTTTTTAAGCAGAATAACATAAGAGATTTAGTTGTTTGTGGGAATAAATTATGGTTCTACAAAAATTGCAGCCGTTGTGATTTGCCATTCAAATTTCGATTTTACTACCGGTGGTTAGTAGTAATGCATTTTAAAAATCCAGTTCATTCCTTTACTAAGCTGTTGCCTAGAATACTAGTTTTTTTTCTGTGTTATTTTGTACATGCATTGATACTGCAATAGTGGCTCCTGCACCCATTTGAGACGGGAGCATTCTGAAAACTATTTGAAAGGTAAATCTCAAATATTTGAAATTGATCTGGGCTGGAGAAGTGGCTCTTGGACTGAACTAAATTGTGATCTTCTAATTCCTGTTGTTGTGTTTGCAGAGAGGCAGAGATGAAAGGTCAGATGTTTGAAAGACCACCAGCCCCAGATTAGAATGGTCCCCTGCTACAACATGTCAGCAGCAGTACTTCCATGGCAACAAGGTGAGTTGACTATAATGAAGAAGAGCACCCATCCATATTGTTACTTTGCAGTGACATCACACTGGGGGTGTTCTGCTTATGGCGGAATGTTCAGCAGTTACCCTGGTGACTCAATGCGCACATTAGCAAACCCTGCCAAAAAGTTTTAAGATGGTCTAAAAAATCAAGAAAAAAATAAAAAATGGATCTAAACAGCACATGTTTAGGAGCCTTCAAGGTCCTGTTTAGGCAATTTTCAACAATAAGGTGACACTGACTGAAAAACTGGTACGCCCGCTGCTCTACTTACATGGTTCTCCAATTTTATTCTCTTAATCCGTGATATGCGTAGGATTTGGCACCGTCCCACAATCATTTTGGTTCAAATGAAAAAAAAAATCCGTGTCTGTGATGTGTAGCTTTTTTTTTTTTTAGGATTCCATTTAAAGTTCACATTTGAGGATCCAGAAGGAAGCATTTTAAGACAAGTTAGTTTGTGTTGCACAACCTTTTACTTATTTCCAAATAAGAAACCAAAATGTCCAGGGAAGAGAACTGGACACATTTATGTTTTAATTTTGAAGTAATCAGGCAATTCCAGAAAATATCCAAAAACATATAAAGTTTTTGAACCTCATAGGCGTATTTGTGTCTGGAAGACTAATCAAAAACTTATATTTTAAACAATTAGTAGCAGTTACTACAAAAAAGATTTTTCAATGTCTACAAAGATCTTCTCCACTCTCCTCCTTCTGTTTGGGCCGATCTACGCCTCCTCCTCTCCCGTGCCCTCTGACCCCTCTGACCCCGGGCCCCACTCCAGTCTTTGTGTGAGGGGCCAGCTCAGGGGGGGCCTCAGAGCTGCCTTCCATCTTCCAACCTACTGCAGACAAACCAACTGAAATGACCTGTGTTGTTATATCTTAGTTGCAGTACTCAAAACCCAAATCTTGCATTTATTTATTTTTCCGATTTTCCAATATTTGCCCTTTTTTGAACATCTGCTATTGGCCATTAAAGAGGGGGTATTATGCATTTATTTATTTATTTATTTTTAGGTTTCTACCATACGTTCTCTCATCAAAAACCTACCTGCAGGGGTTTTAGATGTCATCCATACATGTTTTAGTAATTTAGCGATATGTCCTGGGCCCTATTCAAACCCTCCCCACAGTGAGCTGTAAGATTCTGTGCAGTGCTCAGCCCAAAAACCTATGTCACCCATGCTCCCACACAACAATTCTAATTAAATATACAAAAACATGATACAAAATACCCCCTTTTAAAGGCATGGGTAGATATTTTAGGGATATGTTAAGGGCAAAAAGCTGACTAAAGGCAATAATAATACAAGTTTTAAATTACACTTTAGTGCAGCATTACCTTCTGTCTGTCAGAAGGGGGCAATGCACTAAATGTGACTTATTATGGTTTGAGGGGAAATGGGGATATAGCAGAAGTCTAAAATCATTGCCATATAGATATAATTTCTCAGTCTTATACTTTTCTAATGCATAGAATAGAACAGAGTAATGACAGTAATATACATTTTTTTTTTTTGTAAGCCATGTAATTTAAGGAAAATCTAAACTCACTCTTCAGATTGAGCCCCTAAATCAGGGGTGTCAAACTCAAATTCACAGAGGGCCAAAATTAAAAACTGGGACTAAGTTGCGGGCCAAACTAAATATTTATTGATATATTTCACAACAATATCTGCATGTTTTTCAGAAGGAGTGGATTAAATTTGAGTGAGGCGACAGTTAGCAGATGCTAATAAGTGTCAACAGAAGTGTTGGGGGTCAGCGCCAACACATCTGCAACACTTTCTAGGATTTATAGTATTAGTGGTGCATGTGCTATACTGGTGTGGCAGCCGGCGGGCAGCTCTTACACATATTTGATATGGTCTCGCGGGCCAAATATAAATATATCGAGGGCCAAATTTGGCCCGCGGGCCTGTGCCTGACATGTCTGCCCTAAATCATCTCAGAGCTTATTGGCTTAAAATATCTAATTGTGATTTTTCAGACAAGCATTATGATAGCAATTAGATTTGCGATTTTTAATTATACAATTCTGTTCAAAGTTCACATTTTAAACACGCGGAGTGACAAAGACTGAAATATGAACTGACTAGTGTTGTCACAATACAAAAATTTCAAACTTGATTTCGATACTAAGCCATACACTCTACACTAGTCACTGCTAGATACTAGATTTTGATACCCTAATAATCATTTTAAAAGCTCTTTTTTAGATACTATTATTTTCTGTTGAAAATTACAGTATTATTTGTTTACCATAGAGGTTATGCAGATGACATCACAACCTTTGAAACTTTATTAGTGGGTGTCAAAGGTATATGTCAGTGGTGACATTTTCGCATGTAAAAGCTTAAACACATCTAAAATGTGAAAGGTTAATGTCAACTCTATTGTTTAGCTAAACAATAGAGACACTGTAGACTACACTCACACAATCATCATTGTCATCGTACAGACTTTGAGATCAGACATAGTCGAACTGAACCTTTCTCTCCTTAAATAAGATATTTCTGAGTCTGTGTTGAGGAAATGATAATTGTGGGGTACCTCCATGCACAAAAAATGAGGCATAAAAGGAAAAAAGGCACTTTCTGTTAAGCTACTCATAGTTCTGCCTCAGTGCCAGAATGTTGAGGAACATTATTCGAATAAAATTATGTCAACTGTGTGGTCTTACAGTAGTTGCTGATAAAACTCAAGATGAAATGTTCAAATTTGATTAAATTATGTGACTCTTTTAGTATCGATACCAAATTGAATGGGTATCCAGTTTAGATAGTAATTTTCGTAATGATTGGTGTCTTATTTTTGATGCTTTTGCCAACCCTAAGTAGGGTTCTATGAACTGACAAACTAATACAACAATCACATTTCATAACATGTTTTTACAGCTCTAAATTACAAGGTTGGCAGTTTTTTTTTTGTTTTTTTTTGCAGAGACAGAAGATTTTGTTGTTAGCGGGGGAAATGATGGCACTTAAAAAATTGCAGTCTTTGCGTTTTGCTAATTGTGTCTATTCAAATTGCAATTTTGATTTGATTGCAATTAATCTTGCAGACCTACCTGCTCTAACACCTCTTCTGTGCTATCCATGTAATGATATAAACTTACATTGCGTTACATTAGTTGCTCTTTTTTTTTCCTTTTTTCACATTTTAGTGTCAGATCAGGTAGCCATAAGATGTTAAGAAGAACAAAATTATGATTTTATTTTGAAACTCTCCTGAATGTTGTTTTCAGTATAGGGCTGGTTTACATCCATTGTCCTCCTTCAGACACGATGCTGTTACTGAGAGGAAGCTTCACTAACTGAGTTATAGGCAGTTATGTGTGTGTGTGTGTGTGTGTGTGTGTGTGTGTGTGTGTGTGTGTGTGTGTGTGTGTGTGTGTGTGTGTGTGCGTGTGCACGTCCAGGGCTGTGGCTGTAACTCAATCACATGAAGCACAGCACAACATGCTCCAGGCCTGAACATGACGGGCACCAGAGGTTTCTGCAGTTTCTACATCTCCTCTATCAGGACAGAGGAGCTAGCCTCTGTCCTGTCTCCCGTATGCTCTATACATCCTTCTTTTGTCCTACCTCCTCTGTCTTGTCTCCTACTTCTTATGTCCTTCCCTGTCTTCTACATCCTCTACCTCCTCATTCCTGTCCCCTTCTTATGTCCTACCGCCTCTTCCCGTACATCCGTTGACCTGTCTCCTGTTTCCTCTCTCCTTCCTCCTCTGTCCTGTCTCCTACCTTTTCTGACCTGTCTCCTACCACCATTGTCCCGTGTCCTCCTTCCTCTCTCCTCCCTCCTACCTTCTCTTCCTTGTCTCCTACCTCTTCTGTCCTGTCTCCTACTTACTTTGTCCCCCCACCTCCTTCGTCCCATCTCCTACCTTCTCTGTCCTGGCTCCTAGCTCCTTTACCTTCAGCCTACTCATTCCTGTTTCTTAACTCCTCCCATACTTCCTCTGTGCTGTGTCAGTTACCTCTTATGCTGTCTCTTTCTAATCTCTCCTCTTCCTCCCATTCCACCTACATCTTGTCTTCTTCATTTTGACATGCTTTGATCCTCTTCAAGAACAGAAAGGGGAAGTGAGTGAGTTAGCTGAAGATTTTTTTTGTGTATATGTAAAAAGGTAGAATTAACTCATGATTCACAAGTTTAATCTGTCTTCATCACTTCGTAGTACTTTTTTCTGCTTAAATTGTTGTTTTTACATGAACTCCCGTGCAGGTATACTCTTGAGTGCAGTTTGGGTCAGATACATAGAGGCATGTAAAGTTTTGACAGCTTTTGCCACACCCTTTTTTGAATGGCAGGACATGCCTTTTGTCGACCAAGAATTTCTTTCATTGACTATAGCCCTATTACTGACACACATTGTCTACTACATTACTATTACTTCAAGTATGTGACAAAATTTTCAATGATGGGGTTAAGATTAGACACAAACAGACAGACTTTTTATTTAAGTTTTGTTTGAGAGTATGGATTGAAATGCATTTATTTTTTGCTTGTTAAATTTTAAACTTGACATCCCTGTCCTCATTTTTGCCCCTTTACGCTCTTACTTTCCAACTCCTACATCCTCTCTTCCTTCTCTCACTCTTTTTCTGTTTCCTGTCTCCTACCTCATCTACTCTATCTGCTCCCTCCTTCCTCATACACCTTCTTTATATTATGTCCAAAAGGCTCCTTAAGGCTCCTTTTTCCTCTCATGTGTCTTGCATCCTTCCTCCTCTCTCCTGTTTCCTAAGTCCTCTCACACACCTCCTCTTCATTGTCTCCTACCTCATCCTGTTTCCTACATCCACAAGCATGCCTCTCAAATATCTTTTGCCTTCACTGGATGATGGAACTGAAAGTTGAGTCTATTGCTTTCCAGACAGATTCTATTCTTAAGTTGGGACTTGTGCATATATTCTCATAGACACATCTGACTGGCCCAAGTAGGGGCCCTACATGGAGTAGGGCTTCAAGATTAATCACAATCTAATGGAAATTGCAGTTTAAATGGATGCAATTCACAAATAACAAAGTACCATAATTTCCTCCACAAATGACAAAATTTCCTGCATTATTCTGCATGAAAACAGCTAACCCTGTACTTTAGATCTATATAAACATGTTCTGAAATGTGATTCTTCTTTTAGTTTGTCAGTTCATATTTCAGTCGATTCTTCTGGACCATAGGCTGTATATATAAATGGACATAGCTAATCCACTAGCCACTGCATTCCAAATGGGAAGTGAGCATAGGCATAGTCCACTTCTTTATGGTATGGTATGCTTTTATTTATACAGGGGCACTGCAAAATAATACGTTAACCAAGACAAAAGTCATAGGAGAGATGCTGATGCCAGGTTATAGCATGCATGCTAATTTATACTAGGGATGCACCCATCTAGCGTCTTTGTTCTGATACCGATGTTGATATGTTATTGTTGCTATGAGTCAGTGGAATAATTTGCCAAATGACATTATAGCATGCACACGTTTTCAAAAGTTTGCACAGTTTTGTGCAAACAAGTTTGTGACAAAGAAATGGCTAATATCAAAGCAAGTGTGTGTGCGTGTGTGCGTGTGTGCGTGTGTGTGTGTGTGTGAGAATAAATTGGTATAGTTGTGTATGTGTGTGTGAACTGAATGTTTTTTAGAAATGGTGTATTTGAGGGGGCGAGATGTGTTGTATTTGGTGTGTGTACCATATGTTTACCGGTCTTTCATCCATGTACACCAAACTGTTACTCTTACTTAACATCAGCCTGTCCATGGACTACAGGTGGAAATTAGTATTTATGCTATAACCTGGCACCATACAGCTTTCCTGTTGTAAGGTCAATGTAATGTTGTGCACTGTCCCTGTTTAAATAAAAGCATACCATACCATATTTTCACATTAAGTATTTGCCCATTCCCAATATCATCTAATACTAGGGCAGAGACTGAAAATATGATTTGCTTCCTTTAAATATAAATAAATATATATAAATATAATAATATGTGTTTTGTAACTTATTTATCATTTCAAGTAAGTACAGAACAGCTGTCATTACAACTTTAATATTGGGTCCTATCATAAAAACATAAATCACAAATCCAATCCCACCCGCAATGCGTGTCAGAACAATTGCAATTAGATGTATTTTTCCCAAAATCGTTCAGCCATAGTGCAGAAGTGCTCAGACAAACAAACAAACCAGGTTATCGACACTGTCAATTTTAGGAAGGAAATTTGCAGTTTTTCCTGTTTTTGCTTATTTTGTAGAGTAGGTATCTCCTCAGAAAACACTGCATTGCTAAATAGCTAAATATTCAAATTAGCAACTTACAAACGTTTGAATTAATTAATTTAGTTTTAATTGCAATACACCTCCCTTCCATACTCTTTGCTTCCATAGCCTAGATCTGATGGATGTTGTGTTGGTTTGAGCTCCTCCTGTTGTTGAGAGAATATGTTAAACTAGAGCTATACCCTGCTACTGTACGTAGCCCACATGTGCGCGCTGCTATTCCACTACCCTACCAGGCCTGTGTTGCCATGGAGAAGCTCAGATTGAAAATGCTAAGCTGAAGTGTCAGGATTGGCCAGGCAGCCGCACACAAGACTGTGATGCATACTGTATGCCGGCCAATCAGCAGTGAGCGCCTACATGCTGTTGCTAAGGGGAGTAGCTTGGACTGAAGTCAGCTGGGTTTCCTCTCTTTCCCTCACTCTCCCTGCACATGTGGTGCTTGCTCACCCACTCCACTTTGCCCTCGATGACACCGGCCCCCTCCGTCTGCGTCTCTCCCACATTTTTGCACTGGGACACGTGCGAAAGGGGAAGGAGCACATGCTGAAAACTTGTTCTGAATATTTCATGCAGATTTTTAGTGCAAGAAGCTGGGATTCTGTCTTCAGAGCATCGACCATAACTACTGCATCTTAACATCAGTATGTCAGAGTTGTCAAATGTAACCATGAATGCTCATCCTCTAGTGTTGTCAAAAGAAAGTCAAGTGTTAATCCATACTAAAACTACTATCAAAACTAGATACTCATTTGAACAGGTATTGATAGTAAAAGTCACATTCGCTTTTGGAATGATCTTAGTAAAGTAAGACTAAGTAGATACTATGATTTAATGTTGAAAATTACAGTCTATTGCATAAAGAAACACTTTTTTTTTTAAATCCCTATGGTATCAGTATTGGTATTGAGTATCAAGTAATTATTGACTGTCTATTTTTTAGCATCGAAATCGAGTTTGAAATTTTAGTATAGTGGCAACACTAATAACTACAGCAGCTTATAATCAGTATATTAGACTTGTCAAATGTAACTTTGAACTCTCATCTATGGAAGGTTGGAAAGAACGGACCGGGATGCATTCTTAAAATGTTAGTTTAATCGTACATTTTGTCCTTGTTCTCAGTTTACTTGTGTCTATATTAGGGTTGTCAAAAGTATCAAAATTCAGATACTAATTGAAACTAAAACTAGTATCAAGAATGCACCAATCCAGCTTTTTCACTACCGATTAGCGATTTCAACAGTATAGCTTTATGTATCTGCCGATTTCCGATTTCAGCCGATACCAGTACAGAGGCTGAAAACGACATTTATTTTCTTTTTAGAAAAACAAAATAAGACAAGGCCAATCCAAACATATTATGTAAGTGTTATTTATCTCAAGTAACTACAGAACAGCTTTGTATAAATAAAAGCTCTAACATGAGACTTTCTGGACTAACTATGCAACTACTACACTACATTACATAAATGTATATGCCAAACTAGGATATCGACTGACCCAATATATAGAAGCTGACATCCGATCCAGCAAGTTTTTCAGTATCTGCACCGATATCAGATACCAGTATTGAATTAGTGCTTCCCTAATCGAAACTAGATACACATTTAAGCAAGTTTCGATACTGAAAACAACTGGATAAAATTGGACCTTTCATCTTGAATTTTTCAGAACTAGTGTAATGCACATGGTATAATAAACAAATACTATTATTTTGTGTTGAAAATTCCAACATTGTCTTGATGAAAATTGGTATTGAGTGTCTATTCTCGAGATGACTGAGGGATTACGTAGATATAAGGCTGCATTGTAATATAAGAAGTACTATGATTTAATGTTTAAATCCCATTCTGTTGTCTAAATAAAGTGTTGTTTTTATTATGATTATGGTATTGGAATCAGTATTGAGATCAAGTTTATTCCTTAGTATCAAAGTAGTTTGAAATTTTGATATCACTTAATGTTATATTCTTAAAAAGTACGGTAATAGTTTATTGCCTTTCTCCTTGGTCTAAATCTTTTTGTGTCTGTTTCCTGATGTCTAGACTTGGTTTGTGCAGAGTAGGAATTGGACGATATATGATAATATCATTAATCGCGATTAAAAAAAAAAAAAAAGGGTCCGCAATTAATCGTTTGTGGCATTTTTTAAATAATCGTGATCATCGCGCACGATTATAATTGTCTTTACGGCACCAGACTGCCTCAGGTTTGTGGTTTCAATACAGTGTTTAGATGTTAGTTTTGGGGTTTGCTCACAAGGGGGCCCTCTGTCAGAGCAATGTCACTTGTTAGCGTCTGTGCATATTCTGGTGGCAGAGCCTGCTGAAAACAAGTTGCGGCTCCGAGGGCAAACACCGACAACTGACACGCACATTTACGAGACAACCATCCTGCATTGTTTGCCAAACTTGATGTCATGTTTGTCAGTAGCAGAATAAACCACACTTACTGATCAAAAACAGCATCCAATCCATCAAAAAATAAGCTCCTCTACTCCTGAGACCACAGCAATCTTCACTCTTTGCCATGAACTGTTCCGGGTCTGAGATGCCTCTAGTTTAATTTGTACAAACACCCACAGTGTCCTCAATCACGTACTGCCTTTGTTTTGTGCGTTTTGTCCGTTTCATCATGTTAAGAGCGCAAAACAACAGCGCGTAGAATGCACGCACATTACGCACGGATCCACTTGGCTTCGTTTACGCACTAGGCCTGCTCCGTCTGTTTATGGAAAACCATGGCATGTCTTACATCGCCGTGTTCCACTGCTCATTGGCTGTAAGGGGAAAACGTCACTAAACGTGTGTAATGTGATTGAAAGTTCTCCCCTGTGTAGAATCAACCAGTCACCTGTAGCACTGATTCGCTGTCTGGGGCTTCAGTAACCCACAACCCCTATCTCATTGGCCAACCTTGGTGTCAGTCAGAAGCTAACGCATGTGCGTTTAGCACTGAGAAACAAAGTTGGCGCTGTCAGAAGTTAATTATGCCTGAAATTGTCAATGCAAAAAGTGATGAAGCAGATTTCATGTTTGTAAAACATTTCCTGCTGTAGATTGGACATGGAGAATCTAACTTATTTTGTGGACATAATTTCTTGACTGGATTATATTCTCTGTACCTGTATGGAACGAATGAGACCAACTTTCAGGGTTATGTGTTATGTTAATGTTTGACAGAATCAGAGCCTCAAAGGTGAGTGAAGTCCAAATCCAAAATGTTGGCTTTTCTGTAAAAACGGCTTTCCTGACAGCACTGTGGTGACTGCAGGTGAAAATGGTTTGCAGATTTGGAAGGAGGAGCGCCGTAGCTTTCATTTGATGTGTAGATTGTTTGTGTGGGTCATGCAGAAGTACATGTACATTCCTGTAGAGTTGTTATGTAGGCCCGGGCTGTCGGAACACTAACAAGTTAAAAATTATCGTGATGATATCGTTAATCACGATTATTTTGGTCACAATAATTGTGACTCTAAATTTTAAGATATTGTCCCATCCAAAGTGCAGAGAAATGCAAGAAAGAAATGTTCAAATCATTTAAGAGGACTGTGACACTGTACAATATGACTTAAGTCTTGACTAAAACTCTTTAACCCAGTTTACTTATCTGACCTAATCTTGACATAAACCGAATAGCGTTTTACTCAAAGACACAGTTAAAAATTGTGATCCAAAGTATTGCTCGTGTGTATTCGCCCTCCTTCTCAGTGGGATAGTTTCATTTGCGAGAGCAGCATTACATCATGAGAGAATCGTCACACTTCCTGTTTCCTGGCACAGCTCCTCTCTTTGTTCACACACACGTTCCTCTTCCCCTCCCCTCCCTCTTCCTCTCATTCTCTCTCCATCTAACCTCTCTCCTCTACTTTCTCTTCTCACCCTTTCTTTTTGTCTTTACTCTTTTCTTTCCCTCACACTTCTCATCCTCTTTTTCCTTTACTTCTTCTCACCCCTCTCTCTCTCCCTTTCTTCCTTCCTTCCCCTTTTTCCTCCTTGCTCTCCTGTTTATTTTTTCTATTTCTATTCTATTTCAGTTTTTTTTTATTCTTTATCCCCGCTCCTCTTTTCTCCATATACTTTATTTTATTCTCACACATCTTATCCCACCCACTCTTGTAGCTGACAAGTGACACATAATAAATGTATAAAAGTAAAAAAAGTCTTATTCCCCCTCCTCACTCTCTCTCGCTCTCTTTTCCTCTCTCGCTCTCTTTTCCTCTCTCTCTCTCTCTTCCTCTCTCTCTCTCTCTCCATTTCCTTTCTCACCCGTTCTATCACCTCTCTGCCTTTTTCTCTCCTTTCTTTTCTTCTCACACCTCTTGTCTCCTCTTTTTTTCCCCTCCTGTCTTATGTATTCTCTTTCCTACTTTCTATCTCCTTTTTTCTTTCTCCCCCTCTCCCTCCCCTCTTTCCTAGTTTTACTTTTTTCCTAATTAGTCTTCTCATCTTCTCACCCATCTATTCCCTCTCTTCCTCTCACACCTCTCTCTCTCTCCTAGTTTCTCTTCGTACCTCTTTCTATTCCCTCTCTATGCTCCACTCACACCTCTCATCCTCTCCTCTCTTCTGCATTCTCTCCTAGTTTCTCACCCTCTTTATCCCCTTTCTTCTTTCTCTCCTCTCTCCCTTTTCCCCTCTCTAAATCTCTAAATAAATGTATTGCTAAAAGTTTCCTAGTTTCTCTTCTCCTTTTCACCCCTTTTTATTCCGTCTCTTCCTCTCACACCTCTCATCCTGTCTTTCTATCATCTTCTCACCCCTCTCTATCCCTGCTGTCCTGTTTTTTTTCTCTCCTCTCTTTTCTCCTGTTACACCTCTCATCCTCTCTTCACTGTCTCCCTTCTCTCCTCTCTTGTCTCTTTTCCTCTGACTCCTGTCTTTTTCCTTTCATGTCTCTTTTTTCCTTCCTTCTCTCTTTCTCACAGACAGAGCTGAGGTTAGGGTTAGGGTTGGTGCCACGAATAGAGGAGGGCTCACGTTTGACTGTGGCTTCACAAATAACTCTCACTCAGACTAGTGTTGGACAGAAATAGATGCGCGTATATCCCTCAGACTTTCCACTAACAAAATATCACTCGTGCCTTTAACAACCAAAACAATGTAATAGTAGTAAAAATATTTTTTTTTTTTTTCGGTTTTGTGTATCCTAACAGACTTTTTAAAGAGAGGGTATTATACAAAAATATATTTTTTTAAGCTTTGTACCATGTTATAACATTCAAAAACATTCCTGAAGAGGTTTGAGATGTCATCCATGCATGTTTGAGTATTGTGCCGGTCTCTCCCGGACCCTATTCGAACCCTCCTCAGTTGGTTGGGTGTTTGTCCACTGCTCCGAAGGTTGGCGGTTCAAATCCCGCGCTCTACATAAAACATCATTGGTTGAGTGGTTAGATCCACTGACTTGAAGGTTGGCGGTGCAATTCCAACCCTCACAATGAATGCTGTCGTTGTGTCCTTGGGCAAGACACTTAACCCACCTCGCCCCTAGTGTCTGCATACACTGGTGTATGAATGTGTTTGTGAATGGGTGACTGGTTCCTTGTTGTAAAGCGCTTTGAGTGCCTTGCTATAAAAATGTGACCATTTATCCTGTCTTTCTTTCATTCCCTCATTCTCAGTAAGATTCTGTGCAATGCTCAGCCCACGAGCGAACGCATGATACAAAACTGCACACAGCAACTTAACAAACCTGATGCGCAGTAGTTTCATTAGCAAGGTGCACATTGATTGTGTTGTGATAGTGGTGTGAGAGGGGAGTGACTTTGTGTGGGGAGCGAAGGGAAGGGAGACTCAGAGCGTCAAAAACAAAAGTGAAATCCATAAAACATGTTTATGTGTTGATTTCAGCAAATATAGTGTTTTCTAAACAATAACAGGTAAAATGGTGTTCTAAAATATGTTATGTGTTGCAGTTAATACCCCATAGAAGTAAAATGCCCCCTTTTTAAGCTATAGTCAGGGTGCTATCCGGTCACCTTGTCGTACTGCTGTCAATGGGATAAAACTAATTAAACTGTTAATGGGGAAAACATATAAGCAGCTGTAAATAAATTTGATGAATGTTTATATTTTATATCAGTGCATTTGTTGATGGAAACGTCTTGGCCTGGGAACTTCTTGCTGTGAGACAAAAGCACTAACCAATGTGCTGAAAGGGATGACGATGATATGTTGTATGGACAGAAAGGCATATAATATCCAAAATTCTTTGTGGCCTTTGTTTACTTGCACAGATGCTTGCAGAGTGGATACCAGAATTTTCTTCTTCTTCTTACAGTAGTAAGAAGTAAAAAATCACTGGTTGTTATGACCAAAAATATGTTTCTATTTATTTATTTTTTTTACTTGTATTGTGCAATCATGATATCCATTTTAACACAAATCCAGGCTGTAGACCTCTGTTAAAAAGAGCAGACACAAGCACAATGTCTTTTTATAGAGTTATAATCTATGATACTTGTGGATCATTATGTTATAATTAGCGCACTTCACAATATTGATCTAAAATGACTTGATAAAAGAAGCAAGTCCGCTGACTTCTGTGTTAGAAAACTGGTGCCCAATAAGAGCTGATGTTGCCATTAACGTCATCACAGAAAAGAGCCGTGTAGCTGAGTTTTTTTCATTTGCACCAAAATGACTACACAACACTGACAAATCCTATGTGCATCCTCGATAAAGAAAGTAAATCTGAATAAGAAAGTAAGTACAGAGCAGTGGGTGTGTACCGGTGACAGTGAAAACAGAGGTTGATCGGCAATATGGCATCTTGAAATTAAACGACTTACTTTGACTGATTTGACTTACTTTGACTGATGAAAAACATGCAGAAATCAGTCAAAGTAACACTTCAGAAGAAGAATAAAACTTTTGTCCATTTGACAGAGTTGAATTTGAGTTAATGCGTTGTCCACCAGCAATCTGACCAGAACTGAAGAAGCTGTTTGGATGAGCAGCCAAATGTCTTCACTGTTGAGAGAATTAGATTTTTCTTTTGCTATGAATCATACCTTGATGACTGAGGGATTACGCAGACACAACTTCAAAGGGTAAATGAGAAGCAGATACAACTATAATATGGTTAACAAGTGCTGAAAAGTAGATTTTGTATAATAGGTCTGCTTTAAGTTTTCATTAACAATTAGAAATGACTAGTCCTCTCTCTTCATATGAACAGGGCTTTATTGCTCAGTTCTAAATGTCCACCGTACCTCCACATGTCCCACACAGCACCTCCTCCTCATACATGTCCACACGTACTCGCCCCCTGTCCCCCACATGTCCTCCTCCCTCTGCCGCCTCTTTGTGTGGCGTGGGACAGAGTATGTGCTGTTGCTGGTTCTTGCATCATGCTGCTGCCGAGTCTCACGCCTCCATGTGTCTTCTACTGTCCTCACCTCCAGCCCAGACCGGCACAACATTTGTTCAGAGTAGGCCATGCAACTGCCACTAGAAAGCCAGCAATAAAGCATTCTGTGATCACATTTTGAGTATGTGGGAGACTGTGTTCCTTAAAAGGGCATGTTATGTAAAATCAAACTTTATGAGCTGTTAACCATGTTATAATGGTGTACCCTCATCAACAACTTACTCAGAAAACTGTACTTTTTTCACCTAGCTCCTATAACCACTTACTTTTGTGTAGGTCACTTACTTTCAGATTCAGACTCCACATCATACATGTAGGGTTAAAGCATTTTTCAACAATAGTAACACACAAATTACATTTTTCTGCTTTCTACAATGCTGAAAGTACTTAAATTAATATTCCACTATCTTAACTTTAATTGGCAGTTATTCCTTTGGTAACTCAAAATATTCTCAAATCAAAACAAAAATAAGTTTTCTATATAGATGTAAGAAAATGGATTATAAACAGAACTTCTCTTCTTGTCAACTCTTTTTATGAAACAGAAGATCCTGAGTTTGTAGTTGAATAGTCCTTTGCTATTGCCTGAACTGGCAGCACTCTGTATTTACGTGTTATTTAAGAGAAGGTCTTTGTAGGCAGGCTGTGTACTACAGATGTGTTATTATTATTATTATTATTATTATTTTTGTTTATTTGGTTGGGACAGTGCATGTTAATGAACAGACATGACATGACAGACATGAATGTAAACACGCCAGGTTATAGCCAGAGGCTAATTTCCACCCGTTGTCCCAAGGGCTGGGGTAGGTGGGTTAAGTGTCTTGCCCAAGGACACAACGACAGCATTCATCTGTGAGGGCTGGAATTGCACCGCCAACCTTCGAGTCAGTGGATCTAACCACTCAACCAATGATGTTTTATGTAGAGAGCGGGATTTGAACCGCCAACCTTCGGATCAGTGGACAAACACTCAACCTACTGAGCTACTGTCGCCCACAGGTTCTTTCTTATGGAGGCATGAGATTCTTAATTCTCTTGATATGGACAAATTTGAACTACTTGTTTATAGGTCTGTCACGATAACAAATTTTGAAGTTCGATATATTGCTACAGAGACATATTGTGATAAATGACAGTATTGAAACTACTTTATGCCACTGACACAAAATAGGGTGATCCCAGTAAACTAAATTTTAAATATACTGCATCATTATAAATAAATAGCAGATTGAACCAACATTTAGCCATGTAAGTTATTTGTTCAATCCTCTACAGCTCAAATCTTACCTTATTACATAGAAATGGCAAAAAAACATACAACAGCTCTCTATTAGAACGAAACTGGCACACAATAAATATTAAGCCCCAAGTTTGAGCTTTCATATATTGAACGATAAATCGATAAAGTGATTATCATGACAGGCCTACTTGTGTAAATTTCTATATTCTGGTAATAGTTTAAGTGATATAATATTTTCAGCAGGCTATATGACATCTTGAGGCTGTGATAAAAAGGGGTAGAAAGCATCTGAGGCATGGGATGGCTGGCAGCGCTGAATCAGAGTTGCAAAGTCTCTTCCTTTATAGCGACTTTAGGCGTCTATTTTTAGAAAGTTGCTTGTAAATTTTGACCGTCATGGGTGATGTTTTTTTGGAAGGGCTTGCTCCTGAGGCACACATCATAAAAGTATATACCCAGTAAGGCCTGGTAAATACAAGCTATTAATCAGGGCTGGATGATTTTGGGAAATCTAATTGGGATTTTCCAGACAAACATTCCGACTTCAGATTGTTTTCAAAGTTCACATTTTAATCATGCCCAAAAGGATGGACAAAAAGACTGAACCATGAACTGACAAACTAATACAAGAATCACATTTCAGAACATGTTTATACAGATCTAAACTACAGGGTTAGCAGTTTTTTCATGCAGAATAAGACAGGAATGTAATTTGCAGGCATTTGCCAATTGTGTCCATTGAAATTGTGATTTCGATTTGATTGTGATTCATCTTGCAGCTCTATTATTAATGTTTCAATGAAGCTGTTATTGGCATTAAACGGTGTTTTGTTCAGGTGGCGCACAACATTTAAAAGACCTGTACCTGATTTTGAACTTATTCTAGTTAAAAGAAATGCTCTTTAAGTCATGCTTCATATAGTAAAAATGGCTAAATAAAAAATAAATTGATACTGTAATATATAGTGTATACATGGAGAAGCTACTGACAGGGTCACCTTTTTTCTCAGGCACATTATTTTTCTCAATTTTTTTTTTCATCTTTTTTCTCAGGCACATTACTATTAAGAATTATGGGAAAACATCAGCTTGACTCTATCCCAGACACATTCTCTGTCACGGTGCATGACAAAAAAGAGATTTGAAAATATAAGGAAACAACTGCATGATTACAAGCTAGAACATGTTTCTGACTCATGATTAAAAAATCAAAATCAGGTACAAGTCCTTTAAACTAGTTGCTTATTTCTTGGGCATATATTTTTAGGCACAAGCTTGGTCGCTTCCTGCTCACTGAAAATCTGACAACCTTGTACTTAAGACACATGGTTACAGAGGGAAATTTTAAATGTCTCGTCTCTCGTGATGGACGCCTTCTACAGCTCCTCTCTGTCCTCACATCTGTCTCACAGTCTGGGTGTCATCTCAGATATCACTGATGCTTTTGGCTCCGGGCCAAATCAGCAGAGCCATTAATCAATACAGCAACGCAATTATGTAATGCAGCCATACTGATAGTGTCTTTCTCCTGAGTCTTTGCGCCTCCATTCATTCTTTATTCCCACTCATTCACATCTGCATTCATACTGTGATTTGCTTACTAGGGACTCATGTATGGGAAGCTGTTTGATTTAGCTTGAGTGCTTCTTTTACTCTGAACTTTCAAGAAAGACATCATAGAGATAACTTTTGTGGGATTATTGGTAGGGATGCACCAATACAGATATGAGTGTAGATCAAGGCTGCACAATATACAATATATCACAATCAAATGTGAAGTGGAATTTGTAAACAACAAAGTACTTTTAAAATAAGACTTTATTGTGGTTGTATCTGCTGATAGTTACAATCTATGACACCCGTGGATCATTATGGTACAGTTTGGAAATTTAGATCAATATTGTGATTTAAAAACAACTTAAAAGAAAGAAGTCCACTGACTACTTGTTAGAAAGCTCTGGTACTCAGTGGGAGCTTTTTGTTCATTTGTACCAAAATTTCTACGCAACGTTGCCGAGTCCTACATACATACAAAATTGGAGAAGAAAGTAAGTACAGATGTATACCCGTGGTGGGGAAAACGGGAGTTGATCAGCAATATGGCATCTCTTAAATAAACAGTTAAACATGCATGAATCACTCCAGATACAACTCTAAGGGGGTAAATGATGAAGGAGTTTAGCACTTCATATTTCTATTGTTTACAGTGTGCACTCATAGAATTCAGATTGTTATATATAGATTTAAATTAATTTGTTATTTTTTTTTTATTGTTATGCAGCCCTAGTCCAGATGCTAGTGCATCCCTATTTATTGGTGTTTAGCAGCCTTCAGTAAGTTCTTTAGTTGTGTTAGCAGCATGATTAGTTAACATAGTTCAGCATTCTTCAGTGGATTGGCCTGCCTTGCCTTGATCGTACCTGCACATCAATCTAAATCATCCATCATGCTTAATGGAAAAGGGATGTTTTGTTGTGTACAGAGAACATCATTTTGACCTATATAAATAATTGCTTCCTTTTGAAACTCACTAATTGCACACATTCAGCCTATGAATACATTTGCAATGAATCATTCTGCCCTAGTCTGAAAGTCTCACATTTTCATTCAGTGCACTTACAACTATAGACTATAATAGTTTGGTTAAGATTGACGCTAAATAACCCAAAGGCTGGCAGTTCAATTCCCACATCTGACATTGCTTGTTGTATCCTTGGGCAAGACTCTCAACCTAGCTTGCTTGTATTATTGTGTGATAGGGCTAAACGATTTGGGAAAAAGTGTAATTGTGATTTTTCCAATGATTGCAAATAGAGATGCAGTTCACATTTTTAATGAGAATTGACAAAAAGAAATCTGAACCAGCAAACTAATACGAGAATCACATTTGAGAAAATGTCTGTGCAGATCTAAACTACAGGGTTAGCATTTTTTATACGCAAAATTGATCCATCCATTCAAATTTGCGATTTTGATTTGATTGTGATCCCTACTGTGTGATTGCTGGGATGGATTTAAAATGAACTTAAGATAAATTCTAAAACAATTTCAAAATTCAGAATGTGCACATGTTTTATATTTTTAGTGTCCATCCCGTTTTGGACAGGTGAATACAAACAGCCCTGCGGTGCCTATAGCTGTCAGACAGCTCCTTCAGTCCCATATATAGGTGTGATACTTATACATGCATTTCTTTTCCCTGAAGGTCAAATCTATACGTTCTGCTGCTGGCCCCCTATGAGAGCAACCTGAGAGCTACTACTAGAGAGAGCTCTCCAATCCCATCTGTTTGACAGGGAGAGAGAGAGAGAGAGAAAAGAAGGAGAGAGGGAGGGGGGGCGTGCTAGACGAATGAGAACCAGGCCAGATCAGGCTGTGGAGGAGGTGGAGGTGGGGGGGCTGTTAGGGGGAGGGGCTGTTTAGAGAAAGGCAGGAGTGAAAAAAGGGACTGGGGGTTGGGCTCCGAGCTGTGTGCGAGAGTGACTGTTTGCTCTGTTCCTTCTTTTTTTTTTTTTTTGGCGTTTCTTTGTTTGAATATGAGTGACAAAAAGCAAGGCTAGAATTTCCGCGTTCAAAAGCAGCACCACAAAAGATCATTTTCCACAAACCGCTTGACGGCATAGAGGAGGACCGGCGCTGGTATAGAGGAGGGTGCCGTGTTTTAACAGAAGAAGACCACTGAGCAGACAAAGACCACTTCTACTTGATTGTCCTTGCGAGTCATTCTTTACCAACACTGAATTGGGAAGTTTTGGACACACTCATGCTTTTGACCGTGGTGTCACTCAGGAGCAGCATCGGATCTTGGATGTGCTAGGTTTCCACGAGTGAGCCGGGAGGTGGGGGCCGACTGCACTTTAAAGGGACACAACAGTACACAAAGCTGGGAAGAGCGAGGAGTTGGAATCTGCTGAGCTGGCTGCTGCCTTCCACTTCCCAAGTCCCGGGACGAGGCAAGGAGGTCCACTGAGCCCGGGGATATTTGGTAAGAGCTGTCAGCTGTTAGACCACTAGTGCATCAGACAAAAGCAAGGCAAAGTTGTTGTGTGGAGAATGTGCACTGGAGCTAGGCTAAAGCTAAAGGCTAAGCGCTGGGGACACACAAAGGGAGCTTGTGTGCTGCAGCTGGGGATGCCTTCAGGGTGTTGTGTGCAAAGTTAGCATGGTTACTAGTCACTAAGTGCAATAAGAAGCAAAAAGAAGATGGCTGGTTAGCTAACAAAAAATAATAAATCATGCAAGGTCGGCACCAGTCAGTTTTCAGTGTTGACAGTCCTCCAAACCCTTTAACCTTTTAACAAGACATATACACAATATTATTACTTGCATTTAGAATTTTGATTTGGATTTAAATAGCTTTATTTACTTTCAACCTACATTGTCACATGTTGAGAAAAATCTTAAATTCAATTCTCAGCACGTCATGTGTAAATACATTTTAACTAGTAAAAACAACTCAGTTTCAGAACAATATAGGCAATCCCTGTCATTGTAAGTAATCTTGTACATCTAGTTCTTTTATAGTGAATCTTGAGTGTAGTGCCTTATAGGAATAGTCACCTTTAACCACTTTTAATAATGTATTGTTTTAGCCTCACCACATACAACTTAATATCTCCTGAATGCATTGCAAAGACCAAGTGTATTTCAACACAGGCTCTGGTAGGGGCAGTAGAAGTGGTATTATCAGTGCTACACTGTAAAAGTAAACTTAACAAATCAACAGCAGTTTTTAGTTGGAATTTTCTTTCTTTTTTTTTTTTTTTTTACTCAAAATGTATACTGATTGATGTAAGTTTTGAATTATTTGTAGGTATTCCTATTTGTATATTTAACGCTTACTCACCAATGGAATAAAATGAAATTGTGTATATACATTACATGTTACATGTTTAATATTTGTCCCTTAAAAAAAAAGCATGTTTGGGATGTTGCACTTAATAATGAGCAGCAAGAAACGGTATCTTATTCCAATGTTTTCCTTGATAAATTTTTCCACTGTCTGTGTAAATGGTCATGTATGTTTTGTTTCATATGTGGATGTATATATTTTAGGTGTATATGTTGTGTGCACGGAGCTGTTCAGAAGCATGCATGTGCGTGAGAAAAGCTGCACTTGTGCTGGCGTGTGCCCTCAGCTCATACTGGTGTCCGGACATGACTTTGTGTTCTAATTACCCCCTCCCCCACGCTTTTGTCCACACTCTAAAAAACGTCATATCAGATAACCCGAATTCAGAATAATACACTTCCAGTGGATATAAGGCCTCCGTAGATCCAGGCATTAGTTGAAATTACTACAAAGTGCTCACCCTTTTGGTGGATTCTTGGACTCATAGTTGCTCAGTTGCAAACTTGCAGAAGCATGGCTGGAAGTCATGTGCCACTGTTTGTCTTATCATCAGCAATCATAAATTTGATGCCTTTATTAAAAGAACATTTTCTGGTTAATCATTTTTGTTTTTACTTGCATTTGTGTCATACTAGAAATAAAATAGAATAATAAACCAGAAATAAAACAAAAATAGTTGAAAATTCAAACCAAAATGACTCCAAACTAGGGCTGTACAGTTAATTTAATCATAATTGATTGAGATTCGGTCATCTTTTGAATGTCAATAACCAGCTTAAGTCTTTTTAGTGGAGAGGAATACAGCCAATCCCCTCTCAGTATAAAAGCATGTGGTTTGGAGCAGAGGACTTTTTTTTATTGGCAATTATGAAAAAGTCTGACTTGTTTATGTTCAGGAACTTAAAATTGAACGGCATTTCTATTTGTTGTTAATTATTCAAAATAAAATAAAACTGGAAACCGTGATCACTCAATTTGAGGGGAAAAAAAATTGTCCCTTTTGTTGTAACATCGCCCAACCCTACTCCAAACCATATTCCGTAGTCATTTGATCGTTTCCTTTTTTGCAGTGCAGTCAAACATTCCTGAATTGAAGGCGGTCCTAGTCCTACTGTAAGCTGATCTACTGTACGAATGTGCACGTGAGCTTAGGCTTGCACATGCGCACTCACACTTGTTACTCTTTTTACAGTGCGCCCCCACCCTTCCCTTCCCTTAGGCGTCTCTTTCTTCCTCTCTATCTATATATCTCTCTCTCTTTCTCTCTTCTTTTGCACTAGAGAGTCTTCTCACTCTAGTCTAGCGTTTCTGCACTCTCCTAATCCAATGCAGCGACCTGAGCTAAACCAAGATTAGCTCGAAGAACCGCCCATTCAAAATATGCTTTTTTTTATCAGGCTGCTTGAACTACTTAGGGTATCTTTGCCTCAGTATTTCCTATAGTAGAACCAAAAACTATATTGCTTGCACCTTGAAAATGCCTCCAAAGCTTACTTGCCAGATCAGTGGACTATTCAAAATGCCAGCTAAGGGTGCAAGGACTGCACTGAGGAGAGAAGCAGCTTGTTAGGAACCTAAAAACTATAGAAACTAGCGTCAAAGTTATATACGTAGTGAAGACAATCAACTGTCTGGTGGATGTTAAAAACACAGGAGCTTCATGAATTACAATGTAGTGCTGTTACTATACTAAAATTTCAAACTCGATTTTGATACCAAGGAATAGAATTGATACTCAATACCTATTGTGATACCATGATAATAAAAAACACTCTTTTTTTAGACAATAGAATGTGATCTTTCAACATTAAATTGTAGTACTTTCTTTATGTTTCCATGTAGCCTTATATCTGTGTAATCCTTCAGTTGTACCATAGTGGTTCATTTGCATATACTAGGGGTCTGATTCTTGTTTTGATACAGCTCAAGAGCATTCTAAAACTATTTAGGAAAGATTAATTTCTGTCCTGTGAATGTGACTTTTTTAGTATCAATATTTGGTCAAACAAGCTTTGATACTAGTGTTAGTATCGGTTAGCCTCTGATTTCCACATTACAATGTACAGATATGTAGCCTGCCAAGTTTTTTAAGATCTGTTAGATTATTGGAAAAAAAAATCTACAAAGAAAAACTAAGAATGCAAACTTGGTTAATAAAAGATGGGTGTATTGCGAGTAGAGCTTTTAAGCTAGTTGTGCAGGGGTAAGCAATGCCATCCACTTTGTTCACTCCCCAAACTGGTACTCGTTCATGAGCTTTGTAGATCTTTTATTCCTTTAATCAAAATGAACATATCCTCAAAGAGTTTCTAATAGTTTATGAATTCTTCAGTTTAATGCAAGTAATGCAACTGAAGGAAACAAATGTGGTGAGTGAGGTTTCCTTAAAAAGTAATTGTACCTTAAACTCTGTTAAACTATATTTGATCAGCTTAATAGTTTTGTTTTGGCCCTAATCCTATTGTCAATAGAAAATAATATGCAAATCTCTTGGTATATATATTACTGTGGTATTTACTCCAATTCAGTGTCACTGCATTCTAGAAGACTAGAATTTATTTCTATAAATCATTAGCAAATTCAGTTATTATGTTAGAGATATGGCGTT
The DNA here is from genome assembly GCA_019594935.1 of Periophthalmus modestus. Taxonomy (NCBI): domain Eukaryota; kingdom Metazoa; phylum Chordata; class Actinopteri; order Gobiiformes; family Gobiidae; genus Periophthalmus; species Periophthalmus modestus. Next base: position 8,367,395 of record JAIEZT010000107.1, read on the forward strand.
TTAGTTTTCTACCACTACATACCGTAACAAACAATGCATTTTAGCTCTGGTAGGGGTACTACTAATTGCTTACACATAACATCAAAGCTGTTAGCTTTTTATTGTTTTGAAAATGGTATATTCACCAAAAACATCATATTAACATGTTGGATACATTTCTGTATATGTATTTTATATATCCTGGACAGAATCGTACTGCTAACCATGAAGAGGGTTCAAACAGGGACTGGGAGAGATGACTAGATTACTCAAACATGCATGGATGACATCTAAAACCTCTTCAGGGATGTTTCTGATGAGGGAACAAAAGAAAGCTCCAAAAAGTTGATTTTGCATTATACCCCCTCTTTAAATTGTTACATCTTTGCTACGGCTGCTTTCTCAAACAATCCACATAGCCCTTCAGATCAAGTGAAGGGGCTGCTCCTGGTGCCTCTCGGACGCCCCCGCCTGGCCCGTTGTTTGGGACTTAGCCCTGGGGCAGCCCTCTCATCTAGAGTACAGAGGGAGGATGGAGGAGAGGGGTGAGACAGAGTGGGGGAGGGGCAGAGCAGAGGTGGAGGTGATGGAGGCTGCCTGGCGCCTTGCTCGCAGCTAACAACCACATCACAGCTGCAGCCTGCTGCAACATGCTAGTTCTTTTAGCATGGTTTGCCTTTAGGCTAGAAGTAGTATTATACACCATTGGTTTGACATCTGCAACTCAGATCTTTAAGACTCTGTACCTGATTTTTATTGTCTTTAAAGCGTGCTAAAACAGAACTAGTTCAATTTAAACAGTTTGCAAAGTTATTCCTCACTTTACTAACACATTCTGAGAATCTTAATTATTCACAGTGATGAGTTCAGAGGCCAGAGCCTCTGAAAGTTGTCACGATACTACCACCAACTAGCATGCCAACAGCATACCAGTGCTACGTCATGTTAGCAGCTGTTAAAAGTGCTTTATAATTGAATGCAGACAGCACACATTGGCCTTATGTTGACCTTATGAGGTTTTTTTACAATACATCTGTACTAGGCCAAAACAGATTTTACTTTGGGTACAGCCTCTTTAAGACATTTCTATCAGGAGTGACTTAAACAGTGCAAAAATTATTAGCTAAATAAATATCCTTCTGGGTCTTGAGAGGCTTGAGTGTTCTGCTGCTGTGGTGGAGGTGGAGCAGAGGGGGATTGCTAGTTAACTTTAACAAAGTGTAAGTTCTAAATAACTTGAGGTAAAGGCAGCTGACAGCGATTGGCTGACGGAGACAGGAAGTTGGAACAATGTGGAGTAAAGCTTTGTGGTTAAGATTTTGTGGTAGAAATTGAGCTCATATTCAGCTACAGTGTGTGCAATATGTAATTAACAAGTTATAAAAGAGGAAATCATTGTTGATCATTAAAACTTTAAAATGTCAATCTAAATTATTTCTTTTATGGTCAATTATTAACCAAATACGAGCCTCAATAGTGCCAATGTATTTTTTGCACACAGCTTGGTCAATCCCCACTCTTGAACTCCACATTTGTTCGTTCAACCAATGCTGTGTCAGAACAATCCACAAATTAACCTGCGTGTGTATGTAACTGTGACTGTACAACTCCCACCAAAGGCCAAAGAGCACGAGGGCAGCGGCAACACTTGTATAATGTGTGCACAGGGAAGAGGTGGTGAACCTGTATTCACTGAACACATAAGTGGGTCCAAAGTAACACATGCATTTAAACTATAGGGAAGAATTGTACAGGCAAATCAGTGAGGTGTATTAATGTAATGTAAATTTAAAGGTCCTATATCTCACAGAGTGGACTCTTGTGAGCTTTAAGCCATTAGAATGTTGTTACCTCATCAAAAACATACCTGCTTGTTTTGTTTCATTCACATATGTTTGATTAACCCTTTATTAGTCTGTCTACATCTCCAAAGCTCAAAATGCTCCGTTCCACCTCGTGATGTCATGAAGCAGTGGTTTTCAACTAAATGGCTACCTTTTACTTTTTGTTCAGTAGAGATTTCAAAACAAAGTGGAGCACTTCCATGACAACGCAAGGTGGAACAGAGTGTCTTCCATTTGACAATAGAACACAGCCTAAATGCAGGGTTTGTGTGTTTAAACATGCATGAATGAAGCAAAACACAACTCTAGGTGTGTTTTTGATGAGAAAACAACATTATAACATAGATCAGAAAATAGTGTAATATTGTCTTTAAATATGTGTATTTCTAATTGAGCATGCAGCATACATTTCTCTAAAGATGCACTGGGTAACCTTTATGGTGCAAGGTCTGCCACCTGTTTGTCTCCATGGAGATGTTTATAACTTTAATAAATAACAGCATTCAGTTGTTTGTTCTAAGCTCTGCCAGGGTTAGGAAGTTAAAAAAAACAAGATGTTAAATTGGTAAAAATAAAGTTGTAATTTAATAAACAGGATTTTAAAAGGTAAAGTAACAAAAGTGGTCTAAAATATTTATGCAAATGTATAACAAAAGAACCGAAACTAAGAAACCTGTCAGGTAAGCCTATTAAAAACAATAAAGCTATAAATCGAATCAACAAAATAACAGGAGACAAAAAACGACTAAACTAGTGTCTCAAACACACAGCTCCGAGCAGGTGTGTAGAATCTTCTTATGGCGCGGCGCGTTCTGTAATCATGAAGGAAGAGATTGCAGACCAGGTAGAGAGTTGAAAGAAGTTTATCTCATGAGATGAATGAAAGTTACAGACAGCAGGCACATGCGTAGGTGTGGGTGCATGTGTGTGAGTGTATGTGTGTCCCAGGTAGGTGTGTGTGTGAGTGTCAGTTTATGTGTTGAGTGTCCATGAGCGGCAAGTGAGTGTCCCAGCCCCAACAAGGATCCATCCAGTACTTGTACCCCAAGAAAGGTACTATCTATAGGAGGCTGGTCCTATAAGGACTTAAACTATATTTACATACTGTTGTACAAGGTTGTAAAGAGATATACCGTTAGCTGTTTACAGAAGGTAGAATATGTCACTTAAAAGATGTATTACAGTTCCTGAAAAGATGTATTACAAGGCCTCTTGTCAACCCGAACATGCATACCCGTATCATATACCCGAAGTAGCAGACTTCAGTGTAGACATCTTAAAATAAGCATGTGTGACATTCTAACTGAGAAACAAGTACACCTTAATGTTGTAACACACAGTATTCAACACAGGGTTTAAGAATGAAGTAATGAAGCAAAAATCATGCTTTCACGTTCACAGCGGGGTGGCAGGGGTGTCGAGCTTACATGCAAAGTCTACAGTGGACGAAAGCGTCAGAGCAGCGTGAATCTGGCGTTGATGCGCGTGTCTTGAGCATTCAGGCGTCGGACGCTCTGTTCGCCTTCCAAAGTGTCAGACACCAGAGTTGAAAAAAACTCTTTTGGTGTTTGACACGCAGCAGAAACGATGCTACAGTGATTTAGCAACGTCATTATCTGGAAAAAGTAGAAAGACATCAGCTATAAACTAGCGGCAACTTAATTATGCTGGCGCACCGGCTAGCATAAAGGCTAGACATGGACCCAGATACGCCGCAGCAGAGCTGATCGCCTCTGTTGATGGGTTTTATGTACACAGAACGTAACGAACGCCCTGGAGCGCCTCAAGTATTTTTCTCCGGCATGCGTCCATACCATCCACCGGAGGCGTTTGTCCTCAAATGCAATGGTATCCCGGTGTGAATGCAACATTAGGTGGTGGCTGTAGGGAAACGGTCCAATCAACAGCAAGACTTAACGTGTGTTCACACCGGGGCGTCAGGGACGTTGAGCTCACATTCAAAGTCTATGGTGGATATGCATCTTGGGCGTCCTGTGTTTTTGCGGTGCGTCTCCAAGCATCAGAGCGGCGTGAATCTGCCGTCAACGCATCTTGAGCGTCCAAACGTTGAAAAAGCTGAACTTTTTGGCGTTCAACGCGCAGCGTCAACCAATCAGAGACCACGATCCAGTGACAAACTTGCGTCATTATCCGGAACAAGTAGAAAGACAGCCACAAACTAGCTGCAACTTAATTATTCTGGGCGCACCAGCTAGCACCGCTGATGGGCTTTATGTCATAAATACGCTAAAGTCACTCTCTCAACCTGGGCTGCATCGTTCACAAAGACACAGGGAAAACAGAAGATCTAAAGGCACTCGCAGACTGCAACAGACGCTCTGGACGCCAGAGCGTCCAAGACGCGCATCGGAGGCATCTGTCCTCAAATGAAGGCATCCAACTAGAGGCATCCAGCGCGTTCTTGCAACCCCGGTGTGAACACACGTTTACACAGGCAGGATTCAATAGGGAAAGACGACAGCTTAAATCACACACAAAACATAGGGCAGCTACTAAAAAGGGGAAAGTGTCGAACACTGACATCACTAACCTAAAAGTAAAACGTCCCCAAACTAACTTTATCAAACAAAAGGCGAAAACAGGACAGCAGGACCCACCAGGTCAAACACAAAAAGGCTAACTGCAGCAACCAGAGCCCTGGATCATGCAAGACAACGGAAGTTCGCCCCAGGTGTGTGGAGGGCGAGGCAGGGTGCAGTGAGATCGAGCGAGAGAGCATATCATGGATAGACAGCCTATTTATAGTACACCTCGCCATGTGACAAAACAAGCATAAATATAAAAACATATGTGAGAGAATGGGGCAAAGGGGCGCCAGCATGTAACAGTAAGAAAATGACTAAAACATGCATTCTTACTGTGAGGGGGGCGATATTTTGTTTTAGCAACTAGCAGGATAAAGAATATGCATAAAACTTTATTGAAACGCTTAAGTGCAAAAAGACAACTGCACAAACCACACATCTCTCTTACAGGTTTGTTGTTAAAAAGGGCTGTGGGTGTGTTTTTAGTAAACTAACATTACATCATTTGGTGAAAATTACCAAAATTGGCCCAACATATTGACCCAAAAATATCTACAGAGCTTATCGGAGTTTTTTGGTTTTTTTGTTTTGTTTTTTTGTTTTCGGCAATACAATAAGATTTGAGAACTTCTATGACTCATTATAAATACAAACTAATTACTCAAGTGTTGCATTTTTCTATTCATTTATTGTAGCTGTTTATCGTCTACACTTACTTGAGCAATATATATCGCACTTAAAAATGTATAATCATGACAGGCCTAGACACAAGCACAATATGTCTTGTCTAAGGGTAGTGAACAAGGTTATTGGGAGGTGATTGGTTGAGAGGCAAAGGTAGCAGGCTGTTTGTGACTGGCTGACTGTAGTGACTGACAGGCGCCACAGTTCGATTTTTTTCTTCATGTTTGGAGAGGGAGAAAGAGCCTGTGGTGGATACTTGGCTCAAGTTTGTGAGCTGGGGTCAGGTGGGAGTGTATGTAACAGAGTATGTTTGTGTGCGCGTGTGGAGCTATAGGGGCAACGGGTGCACATTGACCTGGTGAGGGGAAACCTGAGCTCGGCCCCTCTGGCTGCAGTGGCCTAGTATAGGAGGGAGGAGGGGGAAAAAGGAAAGCGGACTGAGGGGTGTAGTGATTGATGCTGTCCTCTCTGATGGCCCAAGCACATGCATGAGTTTTATACAGGCTGTGTTTTTAAAGGGCAAAAACATAAGTTGTGTTTTTTGTTTTGTTTTTTCATTCACACACATTTAACACACAAACTCTGCATATTTAGGCTGTGTTCTCCTCTTAAACTTAAAACATTCTGTTCAACCTTGTGATGTCACAGGAAGTGCTCCATTGCGTTTTTAAACTCAATACACCTTCACTAGAATCATTTGGATAATTTCAGCGATGGAATTGCCACTAAACTACGTAGCGGTGAACTTGAAAACTTGAAAAAAGTGGAACAGAGCATTTTGAGTAATAATAAAGCTATTCAACTGTAATGTAGGACCTTTAAAGTTTATGAAACCAAATCATCACCCTGCTTTCTAAACTATGTAACCCTTGGACTCCAATGTTTTTTGCTGGGTAGAAATTTAACTACACTATGACACTAAAATTAAAACTAAATGTAAAACTGTATTTTGGTACTAAGGATCATAATGAAACACTCTTACATAGAATTTTCATGATCAAATTAAATGTATATAATTACACAAAAAAGAAAAGAAAAGTATTAAGTATGTAGTATCTTGGATCAATTATTTATAATTTTTTTTTGTAACATTAAACCACTTAGCATTGTCAGAATAATCAATACACTGATACTAATCAATACTAAAACTAAACTGGTATTGTAAACAAAATACCATTAAAATGTACACAATAGGACAATGTTTAACCTGTCCTGAATCATTTTAGAACAGTCAGAACTAGTTTAAAAAGGCATGATAGTATTAAAGAAACTATATTTTGGTTGATAATGTGATTATATTGTCTACAAGTGTAGTGTAAAATAGATTATGCCTTCTAAAGAGTACACTCTTGTTGTACTTCACAGTAATGGACTTATTGACCTACATGACTGAGGGATTGTCAAGTTCCGTGATATAGGAGGCTCTGAAGCATGACTCTAATGCCTCAAAGTAATTCACAGGGATATGATGATGTTATAACCGATATTGTAAATTGTCAATGATTGATAATGTCTCTGATTGTAAAGCTGAGTCAGTAGTTTGGTATGGATGCTTATGCAACAGCACACAGACAGATATGAGACTGCAGGTCCTGTCACACCACTCTGTTACTCATGTGACAAGTGTAAAGATACCAACATAATACATTACTGTACAGTTCTACTCACCAAAAGTACTCCATAAACCAGTATACCTCTGCTTACTTAAAGAAGACGTATTGTGCTTGTGTATGCTGTACAGTTATAGTCTATGACACCTGTGGACCATTGTTATAATTTGCACATTTTAAATTGCAATATTCATCCAAATTGACTTAATAAAAGAAACAAGTCCGCCGACTTCCACGTTAGACAAGTGGGGTGCCCAATGGGACTTGCTGTCACTGTAAACATCATCACACCAAAGAGCTGCATGGTTGTCGGCACTTCTGATGGATAGCTGCACATCACGCTAGCAGATTTTTTTTTTTTTTTTTGTACCAAAATGACTACATGACGCTGCTGAAATCCTACGTGTATTGCCAATTAAGGAAATAAAACAGTGCCGGTGGCGGTTAAAACTGGGCTGATGGGCAAAATGGAGCCTTGAGAATAAGAGATTTAAAGATTGCTCAGACATGCAGAAATTGCTCTTCGAGTGGCCACTATAACATGGTTAAAAGCTCTGAAAAGTCGATATTGCAGAATAGGTCTGCTCTAAAGGTGCACTGTGTAAGTTTGCCACCATCTTCTTGTACACATGAAGATGTTATTTCTTGACTTGAATGTTCCACAGTGTGATATTAAACTTGTCTATTTCTATGACGATAAGAATGTGGCCAGATATCTTTTGGCCTAGAACTGAACAAATGTAAGATGGAAACGTTTTTATCATACTGCGGAACATTTCAGGCAAAGTAATAAAATCTTTGTGACAAGTAGGGAATTTAGCAGATTTTGGAAAAGGGCATTCTACTATTGAAATAATTGCAGCTTTTCAGATTTGATCAGTTTGCCAACTCAAATTGCTATATAAATTCCATTGCAATTAAGTGTGCAGCCCTAATGACATGCAAAAAAATTGCTTAGTTCACCTTTTAGCTTTAAAAGCTTAGCTTTTAGTAACTATAAATGCTGTGTTCCAGTGAATTCAGTGATGGATGGGTGTTTTAGTGTAAATTTATGTAAATTGGACCTCCAGCTCTGGAACTCAGGCAACATTTCAGAACCCCAGGCTGGTTCCAAGTTCAAAAATCAAAAATCCATTTTAATCATAACTGTACATAAACTGTAATTTACAGGTCATTGTTTTTTTTTTTCGACTTGACCACCGGAACACAGAAACTTGGAGAAAACATTATTCTGTGTTCCGACCTCCAAGCATAAATGGAACGCAGCATAAGCACTTACATGCAAAAAATATACAAAAGCAATTAGTACTTTCATATCAGTCTCTATAAATATTGACCCAGCACTCCTCCATTCACACGGAGAGCCTGAGGAGATGGTTCTCGGCCTGTCTGAGTGCTCTGCAGGTGCTGGCTTGTCTCTTCATATGACTCTGTAGTTTAGTATGTAAGAGGTGCCTGTTCTCCCTGTATTAGTCTTAAACAATACAGTACATAGTTTACATGTTAGTCCAGTTTGTTTAAGGGGCTGTACCTGATTTTACTGTTCCTAAAATGAATTAGTTCTGTTTTTCATGTTTTTAACAGATTGTTCCAATACCGCACATTTTTCTTGTATTAATATCAGTGAGTAGTCAGACCAAATCACTGATCCGATACCACTTTATATTTCCAGACCCATAGAGGACCCATAGATGCAAGCACTGCCCCTGCTGACGTCTGTGGGTAATGCTACCGCTAATGCTCAGAGCTGGTTAAATGCAGACTGTGGAGGCTGACACTTAAAACACACTAATAATGACAGAACAGACATTTATGTTAACTCTTTGATACCTTCATGTAGTCTTTGGTGTGGACGCTGAACTTAGTAAAATCACTACGGAGAGTGCAGCCCAACAACTGGCTGACTTTATTTTGTTTATTCTGCGTAATTATCCATGTGCTCAGATGATAAGGTCTTTTTACAGGCCTCACTGCTGTTTTTATCCATGCTCTGTGGTAGAAAGTGACCAAGTGGAAAAGTGAAGGTGCTTAAATCACCACAACATATCAAGGCAATTATACATTTGACTCTAGAGATAGCCTTTTACTAAAGCTATCTCTAAAGAAGAGCCAGAAGAATAAATGACATTTTGAGGACTAGAGTTATTTTTTGCTCTACTGAAACAAAACTGAGAAGCCTTAATCTCCTTCACAATGTGGTATCGGACTGGTATCGGTATCTATAAGTACACTAAGGCCAAGTATCTGTATTGGATTGATTTGTTTCAAATGGTATTGAAACATTATTTTAAATGGTTTGCAGTAGTCCACAGTTATTCCTTAATTACCTTATGCATTCTGAGCATCCTTATTATTAACCGCAATGAGTTTATAAGCACTTTTTACATTTGAGAGACCAGAGCAGAGCTTTACTGTGACTGTAAAGCTAACAAAAACAACCAGCATGCTAATGTGCACTTTCTGGTTATCGGACAATTAAACACTTTCTAATTAGATACAGGCGGCTTACTTGTTTTGACCTCAAGAGCTGCTTTTATAATATATCAGTACTGTGGCAAAAATGCATTTTTCTCAAATACATCCTGTACCTGAAAAAGTCAAGTATATGACCTTCTTTGTGCTTGTGTTTTCAATATAGTTATAATCTATGACAACCATGATTCATTGTTATACTTTGCACATTTTAAGTAGTTTTTAGATCAGTATTGGGACATAATAAAAGAAATAAGTTCACTGACTCTGGCTAGCTGCACATCACGCTAGCTGAGAACAAGATAAGTACAGAGCAATGGGCATGTACCGGTGGCAATGAAAATGGGAGTTGATGGGCAAAAGAAGCGATTAAATATTGATCAAACATGCATGAAACACTCCAAATACAACTTCAGCTGAGTAAATTGTGAGGGAAAACAACTGTAACATGGTTGAAAGTCGATTTTGCAGAATAGGTCTGCTTTAAGTTTGCACGTGGTTTGGAGCAGGAGGCACATAGAGTTCCAGGCCATGGCTCCTCCATGTTTAGTGCAGGGCTCCTCTTTCACGAGCGCCTGTCTAGACTTAGTTTCAGACACACTTATGTTATGGCCTCTTATGTCTGCTACCCTGCCCTCACTCTAGGCTCTGTCTCACCTCCTCTCACTTTTATCTCCTTTTTTTTCCTTTTCATTCTTCTCCCTCTCTCTTGTCTGTGTTTCTTCCTTGCATTTCTTTGTCTGTTCTCTTTCTCCCTCCTCCTGTTTCTCCCCCTTCCCTCTCTCTTTTTTTTTTTTTCTCTCCCTCTCCCCCGCATGCTGTCTCTTCTCACTCCCTCTCTTTTGTCTCTTTTCTGTTTCTCCTTCTTCCTTCCTTCTTTCTTTCCCCCCTCCCCCCCTTGTCGTTCTCTCTTCTCTCCCTCTCTCTTCTCTCCCTGTCTGCTGTCTCATCTTTCCTCTTCCTCTCTTTTCTGCCCCATCCCTCCTCCCTCCTCCCCTTCTCTGTGTTGTTGTTGTGTGGAGGCGTTTGGGTGCTAGCCTGACCTTTCGGGCTGAGACCATGTGGTGTGCGCCTCCTGTCTGAGTGTGAGCCGGTGCCAGCGCTGCATGGGCTTGGACACATTCTCTGTTTACGAGCGGAGCGAGAGGACGGCTACTAAACCACTACTTAGGAGGGAGGGGTAAGGGGGTGGGCCAATGGGGGTGGGGAAAGGGAGGGAGTGAGAGAATGAGAGGGGAGAGAAACAAAAGAGAGGGATATAGAAAAAGAGACAGCAAATAGGGGAGAAAGAGTGAGGGAGGAGGAGGAGAGAGGGGGATCTTGAACCCCTGACTCAGCATAGTGAGTCAGGACTGTGGCAGTGGAGGTATGGTTCTCTGCTCCAGTCTGCAGGTCCACACTGGTCCACACCAATATGTTGTGCACATATACAGCAATGAATATCCAGCCTTGCATGAAATCACTTTAATTTAAAACATCAATCTAGATTTGAGTAGGTAGGTGAGGTACAATTATATATTCATAAATGTTTTAGAATATGTTTTTTTTCTTACAACAAACAACAACAATTCAGCTTGAAATTAGCATCACTACTACAAGCCATTTAATCACAATGTAATTAAGATTTGATTATTGGTACATAATCCGTTGTTTAAAGAAGGGGTATTAACCAAAATCGACTCTTTGGAGGTTTCCACCATGTACTAACTACTAACAATGTCCCCTCATCAAAAACGTGCAGGGATGACATCAAAAAACACTTCAGGCATGCTTGAATAATCTAGCGATCTCTCTCTCTCTCTACTCCTTACGATTATCAGTACAATTTTGTCCATGCTCCAACGTGTTCATTTTTCATAAATAAACAAAAGCAGGATGCAAAACAATACACTACAACTTCACAAACCTGATGCAATGTACAGTAGTTTCATTCATGTCTTCATGCCATTCCTCATTCTGTCTTTGTCAGAAATGGGTCTATTCTCTCCCTCCACCTGCTCTTTAGTAGCAGGTGCACTGACCGAGCCTCTGTTTTGGTTGTAGGAGCTGTGCTGTGTCATGGTGGAGTGCTTCCAATCCTCTCTCGGGCCACTTGTCAGGTAAGCACTGTGCAATGTTACTCTGGTCATATTAAAGGCCTGTACCTGATAGTAATTCCTTAAACCAGTCATAGCTCAGACAACATACAGTTCCTTTAGTTCCAAGTCTGTGGCAGTACTGAACATTAAAGTGTGCAAACAAATTAGTGATTGCCGTTTATCTGAAAAGTGTAGGTATCAGCCCGATTTGTAGCTAAAATATTTATTTCCAGAGCCTATACACAGACTACGGAAGTTGCTTAGGGCCTCCCCTCCTGAGGCTGATAGTTTTACATTCATGTCTGTCTGTCAGTTTACTTGTAGTTACAACAAAACAGGGCCCTGCTTTGCTTGTACACTGAAATATCACTCTCTGATTGGTTAAATGTGTTGTACAATACAGCACATCGACCCCTCCCTTCTCCACCCTCGCTCATAAACTAAGCGACAGCACAAAGACAGCTTGATGAAAGTTTACCACATGTGTGTCTGTTGTCTTGACTTTGCCTCACACCAAGAATTCAGCAACTTCAGGCTGCAGTGGGTTACTCTTAATAACAACAGAAACTTCTCCATTTTGCCTTTGTTGGGCGCCTGAATGACCCATGAACAAGCTGCAAATGCACTCACATCTTTGTGTATATTTATGAATTGTGCGCTAATTTGCGTACACGTCATGCACTTATGAATATGGTTAATCACACGCCAATTATTTGCACAGTTAATTGATGCCTTCCTGCATTTATTGAACACAAAAATAATGTGTACCTAAACTGAAACTTCATCATCACATGATTATACACTTCCATGAAACATTAGAGAGAGAAAAAGAGAGGCTTGTAATAGTCCTATAATGAGTAAATCAATATTAAAGTATAAGTTTGGAGACCAAGAGCATGTTTAGGGGACCAGAGTGGCACAGTGGCACTACCACATAAGACTTTATAACATTACATCCATAAATGTAATCACATTTTATCTAACTGGGAAATATTAATGTTAGGAAAATGGCAAAAAAAAAAAAAAAAAAGCAGTCAGCCTTTATAAATGCCTTTCTGCTTTTGCTGTCTAAATACACTAAATGTATCTGTATTGAACACATCAGATGAGGCAGAGTGGCACAGAGGTGGTGAGGGCTCCCAAATCAAATTGTGCTTAGGGCATCTGACTCTCTTTCCAGGGAAAGTTTCTTTACTTTTCTCTTTGGACTGAATTTATGTTTAGGATTATGTTCATTCTGTTCACATTTTAAGCACAAGTAGGAGAATTGGAAAAATAGACTGAAATTGGCTTAAGAACTGACAAACTAATACAAGAATCACATGTATTTCAGAACATGCTTGTACAGATCTAAACCATATGTAAGCAGTAAAAGACAAGATATTTTGTTGTTTGTGGAAGAAATTATGGTACTTCTAAAATGGCAGTCTTTGTGATTTGCTTTTGATTCTGTTAGAATTTATCTTGCAGCCCTATTTTCTATCTTGTTTAGCCCTATTTTTCTGAACTCTGATGAACCCAGCAGCCACAGTGGGAGTTCTAGACTTGTGATGGTGCAGTGAGCTGTCCAGTCTGTCCCTCTGTGTCCTCACATACTGACTCAGTCTCCATCATCTGTCTCACACCAAACTAAAGATTTAACTTCTATATGAATTTGAGCTTTGCACACAGATCTGATATTTATACTTTTACAATCATCATAGGCTTGGGCGTCAACCAGCCTGTAGACAATAGGCTATCTGTAAACTTAAAGGAGATGTGTTATGCAAACTCGACCTTTATGGGCTTCAAAATATTTGGTCTCTGGGCCATACAGTATACAGGTTCAGAAATATGATATGACGAGACATGGAATAATCAATGTATTACACATATTATTTTAAAATCTAACTTTTAAAAAAAAAACTATTACTTTTTTACATGTTTTTATTAAAACATTACCTGCACATTTGGTTTATGGAGGTACAGTATGTAACTTTTTTGGAGGTAACACATCACCTGCATAATATCTTGGAAACTTAAAGTTAAAACCATACTTTAGAACAGTTTCCATGCAGATAGCTTTGTTTTGCCATACTGTGGAGTATTATAAACAAGGAAACATTTCCATGAAAACAAGCAAGAGGCAGTCCTCCTCCAGGCCAAATAAGAGTCAAGTTGCAAGCCCCGTCACAGTAATCATGCATTTTAGAACAATAAAAACACCCCAAATGACAAAAAGTTTGCATAGCTTAACATGTAAAAAGTTATGTACTGTGGCTTTAATAATCCCAATGGTGAATATGCTAATTGCAGTACACAAAACATTTACTTTCTCTAAACAAGCAACAAAATGGTAGCACAAAGTTTTATGAAATATTGCAGAAGGTAGCCATGGCGATATAGCGACACAGAAAGCCATGCAATTGAAACTATTTTAATATTCCTATGGATGAATATTTTAATATTTTGGCACACATTTGATAAAAAAATAGACTTAAAAAGAACTTGAAGAATTGAAGAGAAAAACCAATTCCGGTCAATTGTACAACCACACCCACGAATTGGAGTAGCACCAGAGGCTGTATATGTGAATGAGTGATGATGTGGTTTGGCTGGGGCTCCTGTGGGACAGCAGCTGAGCCTCTCGTCTGTCCTGGGCTCTGAACAGCTGCAGGATCACTCTGCTCACTTTACTCACTAATGTCCCATCATCCCCTGGGACCAGACAGGAAGAGGCCAGGACGGACATGGACCAAATACACTTTTACTACACTCAGGTTGCCCTAAATTATATTGCATTTGGGTCCTTTACATTTTGATACAATATCTGGCTCACAATACAGTAATAACACTGCACACGATCAATATTTGGTGGGCTGTCATGATCATTACTATATCAACTTACCGTTCAATATATAATAGGCTTGAAAGTTATCATGGGTACTTTTTCGTTGCGATAGTGAGGAGATTTTTGCCATTTTTATGTAATAAGGTAATATTTGAGCTGTAGAGGGTTGAATATATAATTTCAATGGAAAATTATTGGTTCATTCTGCCATTTATTTGTTGCATCTCTGGCTTTTTAATGATACTGTCTATTTAAAAATGGTATAAAGTATTTTCAATATTATCATTTATTGCAATATATCAAACTTCAAAGTTTGTTAATTACTACTATTGTTTGTTGAAAAGTAGTTGTTTTAATCTTGCTTAGTATTATCTAGTTGGTATTTTTAGTATTGTGACAGTGTTATGACCAGTACAGTTAGTTCATGCTTGGACGACATTCAGATATGGCGTTATTGTGTCCGCTTCCTGGCCTGACGCAGAGTCCACACAGAGGGTTTCATAACGCTCACATAAACAGCAGACTCTTATATCATCATCAGTGTAGCATCCTCTCTCCCTCTTTCTCTCTCACACTCTCTCTCTTACTCTCTTTCTCTCTCCCTCTGTCTTTCTTTCCCTATTCCTCTGTCTCTTCCTTATTCTCCATCTCCCTTATTCTCTATCTCTCCCTCTTTCTCTTATACTCTTTTTCTTCCTTCCTTTTCAACTCTCTCTCCCTTTCTCTTTCTTTCTCTCTGTCCTACTGTTGTGCTGCTGAGCCAGACCCTTCTAAGAATAGCCTGTTTGTGAGTTTGGATTTAGAGCCATGACACACGGGTTGGCTCGTACTACAGTGCTGGTCAGAGCCAGGAGAGTGTGTGGACACGTTTCCATGGCGCTGGGGTTGTGGGAGGGTCGTTAGCTCATCGGGCGAGCTTATGTTGAATAACAAGCACGCTGGGACCACCATGAGCGAGGTTATCCGGGCCACTCAAATATCTGATTTTGTTATAAACACTGTTAATGGTCATATATTACACAAAACTGACTCTTGTGAGCTTTAAGCCATATTATAATGTTGTTACCTTATCCAAAGTATACCTGGAGTTGTGTTTTGTTTCATTCGCATGTTTGAGTAACCCTTTATTATTAGCCTGTCTACATCTCCAAAAAGCTCACAGACTCTGTTCCATCTTGTGATGTCATGAAGTGGTAGTTTTCAAGTTAGTAGCTGCTTTTTTTCCCTTTAGTTCAGTAGAGATTGGCAATTCCAGCGATGAAATTATCCAGTGATCCAAGTGAACGTGTATGAAGTTTAAAAACACAGTGGAGCACTTGTATTACCACATGACATCACAAGGTACAACAGAAGGTTTTCTATTTGAGAGAAGTTAGCCTAAATATACAGGGTGTGTGTTAAACATGTGTCAATTAAACAAACGGGAAACAACATTATAACAGATCAGAAAATACTGTAATATAGTGTGAAATTATCATATATAAGCTGTTTGTTGCTAGCTAGTTAATGTAATGCTTTTAACCATGCATTTAAGTCGTGTTGTCACAAAACTACAAATTCAATCTGACTTTAGATACTATGAAAAAGACACAATGGTTTGTCAAGTCAATATAAATTTCTATAGTTTCTGTAGTTTCAGTTTGAGCTCTCATAGTTCTGATAAACATCCAATCCATAAAAAACATTCAAAGTTATACAGTGCACCTTTTAACAACCCTACAACGTTACTTCCTCCAATAAAAAAAAAACTAAAAGTTGATGTAGTTTGAGAAATCTTGATTCAGTTACAACTAATGTCATGAGGTGGTGCCCCATGTCACACACACCTAGTCTCTTCACCATAGCTAGTCTTAGCTAAGCAATGATGATACCATGCAAAATTTTGTGGCTAAAATTACTGTAACATAGGGCACAGTTGTATGACTTGGACTTTCTGTGAGGTTTGAGAGGGCTCCAGAATTAGAGTTGGTCAAAACCACGAGAAGTTTTTAGTGAGGGCACCTGGCTTAGTTTGGATGTAGTCCTGGTTCAGGTTGGACTCCAGTCAGACTCTGTTCAGTGTATGTAAAATTTTGGCCTTGATTACATTACCTTTTAAACTAAAATACTTAGTTACCCATAGACATGACTTTCTCTCAGATAACCACCTCAGAGGGAGACAAAAGCAGCTGTAGCAGCATTGTGGAGATGTTACTCATTTCTGTAGTTGATGTGATGACATTTGAGACTGTTTAAAGGACTGATTTGTTATTTACCTCTGTTTAAATGTCTTTAATAACGCATTAAAGCACATATTTGATTCATTTATACAATATTACAAAGTAATCCCCAAGTACTGTAACTAAGTTACTGTTTTGAGGCAGTAACTAAGTAGTGCAGGATGATATATTACATTTTTAACTAGTAATAGGTGATTAATTACTTTTTCAAAGTAACTTCCCCAATACTGGATGTAATGTAGTGCTGGTATAATTTTCCGTAACGTACCCTTAACAAGGTGATGCTTAAATACAATGATATGGACTTGTATGACCTCTATAGTGGGTAGCTGTGTGTGGATCCTTCCTCATCCCAAAATAGCCCCGTGTCCGGATATAGCCGCTGCCTGCGCGCTCCTCGTCATGAGTGGAACAGAGGGAGGCAGATCTGTGCGTGAGAACCGAGCTGCACACAGACGGAGAGAGAGAGGGGCGTCGTGCGCGACGGACGGTGCCAGTACAGCACTGTCAGGGAATTCCAGCGCGGCGCGGTGACGTCACGGCGGGCCTACGTACGTGCCTCTGTTTGGTGCTGCTGCCTCTGTGCGCGAAATGTGTGCGCTGGCCCTTTAAAACAGGGGCTGAGCGAGTAGTGCAACCCGATCCGTCTGTGCGTGAGCGAGAGGGAGCCAGCCGAGGAGAGACGCACTCAGCTCGACGCTTCGACCCAGGACAACACGGAGTATTACTCCCAGCGTTTTGTTCACTAGGACTGGCTAAAACCGAAACCGATTAGGAAAGTATCCTATAGTTCGGAGTGGAATAGGCGACCGGAAAACTACCGTGATCTCTCCACCGGCTGGGTTGGATTTTCTCCGCTTACCCAGGGTGACAACACACGGATAATACACTTTAAACCTCCACACTTCTATATGGGACATGTAGGCTCGTGTTTGCCCGGACCTGAATACACGGTGAGCGCTGACTTGACTATATTTGGCCCGTAGTTTTCTTTGCTTTACTCATCTGGTGTGCTTGGTTACCGAAAACTAGATTATTTGTTTCGCATGTTAGAATATTGACATCATACAGACGCACAGACCATAACTCATAACTTACTGTCCTATTTCTCAGCTCTAAGTCTTCCAAATGTTACTGATGAAGAAGTTGCCACTGACGAATTTGGGGACTTTGTGCGTAATTGTGAAACGTCCCTTTGATCCCACGCGTAAATTTCCTCCCCCTGCTTGGTGCGTAAACCCTCCCGTGCCTTATGGCTCACTTTACCGGAGCCTTTTAATCACTGGAACACGTGGATCCATTTGTGCCTGTGCGAGACGAGCGGTGCCACAGTCACCTCGGGTAACCTCGTACGCGCTCGGCAGCTGTGGATTTTGTCTGTCTGCCTCTCTCTCCCTCTCTTTCTACGTGGAGCCTTTTCACAGCCATAATTACGCAAGGTTATAATTTGTGTATTATAAATCATAAGTTGCTCAGGTCTCGTAAACACACGCTTGGAGAGTGGGAAGGAGAGTGAGAGAGAGAGTATAGCAAAGAGGGGGAGGGCAAGGAAGAAATCGCCTGTGTAAGGAGATCTCACGGCTATTGTGTGCGCGTAGAGGATGAGTGGGGGTAGGCGCAGGGAGCACTGAGGTCGCCAGCCTTATAAAGTGAATGGATATGCGCTAGCCTAGCCTGCTCGCCTGCCTGTCTACCCCCCCAAAGTCAATTCGCATAGGCACAAAGAGCGGCTTTGAAGGGAAGTGATTTGCATCGTCTTTGGAGGGTAGGGGGGCGCATGTTTGGGTCTGACCACTGTTATGTCCACACTGAAGTCCACGGGAATTGGTAAACAGATTGTGGCGTGGTCTATCCTGCATTACAACATGGCACATTTCTTAAAACAATAACTTATTTTAACTTAACTTTCCCTTAAGTTCTAAAAACAACAATACCATTGTACTGTTTCTTTATATTTGGAGGGATTAAACGAACAAACTACATTGTAAACAATTAATTATACACAATGAGTAACGTTGTGGCAGCTTTTAAAAGTAACAGAATCGCCTACAATAGCGCTGCTGAATGCGTAATTGGCACGCGTCATTTTCGTTCCATTTAAACTCGTGGGGCTGGCTTATTGCATCACCGCTGTTCAGAGGCAGCCAAGACAAGCCCGATTGTGTCCGACTCGGCTGGCTGACTGGTTGGGTGTGTGGGGGGCGGGGGAGGGGCACGAACAGCCTACCGTCACCGAAGCGTAATACTGCCCCAGTGAACCAGCGCACGACGAGTCAGCAGAAGCCATTAAAGGCGGTGTGTGCCATGTAGGCGAGTGTGTTGTCGTGTAGGCGAGAGGAGACGTCTTCAGATGCGCGCACTTCCGCTCAGTTCACTAGAGTGTTATTGTCACACACGTGTCCTTTTGATGTCTGCGGTCGTAAAAAGTGAAAGTAGACTCGAAAGCCCCCACCCCCTCGACGTACGTAAGTGAGTGCCGGGCGTGTGTGAATGAGCGAGCGCTGCCTATTCTCCTAGGAGCGCATGGAGGAGGGGTAGAAAGAGTGATAGTCTGATGAGCAAAGGTGGGAAGTTTACATGGGGAACTTTTTCTGAAGAAATGTTTGGTTAGTTTTAAGTAAGGTTGGGGTAATAACTGGGATTTAATTTTATCAACATGGTACGATTTTAAATTTAGTTCTCGTTTATACCTGATTTAGCCACAGTTAAGTCCCTGCTTTGAACCAGTCCTGGTTTAGTCCAGGTTGAAATCTTGGTTTATTCTGGCAAATATTTGAGAATGATGTGTTTGGAACACATCGTATTTTTTACTTAACTGTGCTTGAGTAATATTCTTGATTACTAGTAATCCTCTGTGAGATACTATGTACTTTTTTTTCCAAGTTTCAATGGTGTATAAGATCCAATCCATGGGTTTCAAACGTTAAATATTAGGGCTGTTGCCATGGCAATTAAAAGTAAAACAAAATATTGTACATTTTGAATGGTCAGCTGTCCTCAAAGTGGCACCATCCAACAGAAAGGATTTTCACTTAATGCTTTTTCTTGTACTCGAGTATCTATTTGGATTACTTTTCTGAATCATATTGTCTTGAAGAAACTTGCCTGCAGTCTAACTTTTATGTAAACAAGTACTTCGACAACCTAGAGTACCCAACCAAACCTGTGCCCGGCGTAGAGCCGTGTGGGGCGGTGTGCAGATGTGTGGCAGGAGTGCACAGTGGCATCATGGGAAGTGGGTCAGTAGGCTGCCTTCAGAGTGCTGAGTCATTATCCCATGCTGAAAGCAACAGGGCTGGACAGGGCAGCACGACCCAGGGACCAAGTACATAGGTGCCAATAGGAGGGCTACTGCATTGTTATAGTGTGTTATTATTGTGTAGCTACAGTTTTTATATTAAATGTGCACTATGTAACTTAGCTGGAAGAGGGTGCTCCACATGAGTCTTTCCATGGTTTATTATTTATTGGTTTTCCTGCAAATCTTTAAAGTGTGGCATTAAACTTGTCTATTAGTGCAAAGGGGTGATGCCACCAGGCCAAATTATAGGTCAGGTCTGTGGAAAGGCAAATCTCACTCACAATAAGAATGCATGTTGTTTTTTTTTGTGTGTGTTTTTGTTTTGTTTTTTTTCTTGAGAAAATACTTGGATAAATGCAAGATAGGTAAGCTTAATGTTATACTGTAGAACATTTCAGAAATCTCTATAGGGAAAAGCAAATGCTGGGCCACCCACTCAAAAAGTTACATAGTAGACCTCTAAGTTGATCTACATTCAATTCAATTCAATTTATTTTTGTAAAGCCCAAAATCAACACAGCAGTCGCCTCTTAGGGCTGAACATGGGAGTTGAAAATCAACAATACATCATTGAACTTTGTTCAGTTATTATTATTTATTACGCACCTTTCTAGACACTCAATGTCACCCTACAACAATAAACGAATACAAAAGCATTATTATAGAACAAAGTTAAATAAATAGTTCTTGGAAATAAGAAAAAAATACAGAAAATCTAAATTCATAAAAATATACGTAAATGTATTAACACTTGTCAAAACTGCTCAAAATTCAGAATTTTTATCATTTAACTCTCTGTAGACTTTAATTTGTGCACAGTGTCCTTCTGTCTGCGGTCTCTGTGTGAAATTCATCCCTTCAGTGTCAGAGTGCCTTGTGTACACCCAGAAGGCATCGGTATGAGAGGACTGTGCAATGCAAACCTTTACTACATACTGCTACAGGCTATACAGTTGGAGTAGCTTCTACATAAGGCTCACCTATGGACAATGCAAGCAGAACACTCCAAAACATATAAGAGTATGCTATGGTTAAAGTAGACATCATTGTACCAATAAATTCATCAGCTTTTAACCCATTTCTCAACCTGTGGGCAATCGCAGCATAGCACCTGGGGCACATCTCCAGATTTCAACCCATATAGGTCAGTACTACCTGGAAGATTAGCCTAGTGTGCATGTTTTAGGTTAACGTGTGGCCTTACCTCCCTATCGACGCCTGATCTCGGAAGCTAAGCAGGGTTTGGCCTGGTTACTACGTGTCTGGGAATACCAAGTGCCGTGGTGGGGCAGAAGTGGCTCCAATGCATGCTGTCGTCATTTTCCTTATACCAGACAGTGTGGGTGAAGTGTCTTGCCTCAGTGTGGTGTGAGTGATTGGATTGGCAGCCTTGTTTTTGTCAGTCTACCCCAGGGCAGCTGTGGCTACAATAGCTGCTTACCACCACAGTCAATAGATAATGCACAAAACAATATAGCATCAGTATAGTAGTGTCTCTGGGAAAACACTATATAAGATTAAGGTATTATAAAGAGTGACACCAGAAAGTCAGGTTGTCAAAATCATCATAAATCAGATACTAATCAATGCCAAAATCAAATCAAAACTAGATACTCATTTGAGCAAGTATTGATACAAAAAAGTCACATTCATAGCGTGGAAATTAACCTTTCCTGAATATCTTTAGAATGATATTGAGCTGTATTAGAACAAGTATAAGATTTGTACATGTCCATGGAACCTACCTGGACGACTGAGGGATTGCACAAATATAAGAGAAGATAAATAAAGTACTACGATTCAATGTTGAAAACCACATTCCATTGTTTTAAAAAAGAGTTTTTTTTAATTATTATTATCATTGTGGTATCAGAATCTGTTTTGAGTTTCAAGTCTATTCCTTAGTATTGAAATAGATTTTAATTTTAGTATCATGGCAACATTACCAGAATGAAACCCACTCAAGCGTATGTAGAACATGCAAACTCCATACGGAACAGAAATTGAACTTGGTAACTTTTTGCTACAAGGCTGGAGTTCCAACCAGTTTAACACTAAACTGTGAAGTGATCATTACACATTGGTTGATGAAATAAAACAGTGATGGAATTTGCCAACTCAGCAGGGAGGAAGGGGAGAGTGCTGGAGAGTTAACCTTGGTATTTGAAGAATCAGAGCAAGGGTCCTGTAGTCTGCGTCAGAGCCATGTTCAAGTCCAAATATTGGTGTTTGTGTCTATCTGCTCTCCTCCCCTCTGACTCATGTCTCATACTCTAGTGAATACATCCCTGCTAAAACTGTTTGAGCAGTTTTATTTAGTATTGTGGTTTTGCCATGTTATATCATTACATAACTAGGATAGTCTATTTTTACTTAAGTATTTTGAGTCTCATATTTTGTTTGTTGGCTCTGACATAGAGTTGAGTCATTCTTTGGCATCTATCCGTAAGACTTTTTTTTTAAAGGGGAGCATACTTTTGGATGTAATTTATGTTTTGTTAATTAAAAGTCCATATTGTGCTATTTTCTGATTTATGTTCTACAGTAATGTTGTTTTCTAATCAAAAACATACCCGGAGTTGATTTGTTTTATTCACAGATGTTAAACAGACAAACCTGGTATATTTAAGCTATATTTAGGAGTTCTTTTAGTCTTTGAATTTTTTTGTTTTGTTTCAGACTTACTCAAAGTGGGGAGACAGTCTTCCACATTTGGGGCAGCATCCAGCTTAAATGAATGTTCAATAGCATAGCATTAAACGTAATGCATTTATTCAACTACAGGTGTTTGTTGCTCAAGAATACCGTGACAAACATGATTTTTTGTTTTTTGTTTTTTTGAGCAGGTCCACACATATTGTATCTGTAACTTTACTTTAAAGAGCTGTTTAATATTCTGCCAGAAAAAGTATGTTTTATGAAAAATCTAAGCAGGACTGCAAATTTTGGAAACATAAATTGCAAATCAAACCACAATGCTTGTCAGAAAATTATGTTTTATTTATAAGTTTACATTTTAAACGCATCCAGATTGACAAAAAGACTGAAATATGAACTGACAGACTAATACACAAATCACATTTCAGAACATGGTTGTATCGATCTAAACTACAGGGTTAGCAGGTTTTATGCAGAATAAAACTTGTTGCTTGTGGAGGAAATGATCTTTTCCACTGGCACAGTTTGCTTGGAGCCGCCTTGAAGCGGGTCTGTTTGGTGTGGGTCCCTCCTGCCCAGTTGCGGTTCCATGCTCCAGGCATGGCTCCGGGTTCAAGGGCAGGATGCTGCTCTGTGAGACACTGACATCACCCAAACATTATAAATGTTTTCTTAATAAATAAAATCTAAATCGTATGTGAATTATACTCATAATTATAAGGCAAATCAGCAATTGACAAAAAGACATTCAGTTTGCGCCACTGTGAGGTGTGGCTAAAACTAATGTAAACCCAAAACTAAACACATGTAAAATTGCCATAAGTGGAAATATGGTATCAAGTCAGTGTTTGGTGAGATATTATTTTAAGTTTATATCTACTTTTTGCAGTCTTGAGTCAGTATTCTTTTTTGTTCAATCATTGTCTTTTCTCGCTTTGCTAAAGCGATCCATACCTCGATGGCCCCCTCTGGGAGTTGTCAGACCTGGAACCTCTGGAACCCTCCAGGGTTCGCTTCCGACTACTCAAAAAGGCTGGTACGGTTCACTTTAGACAGTGGAAACACTTGCGGCCTGTATCAATCCACTCCAAAACGAAGCAATGGAAACAAGGCTTATGGTACTTCAAAAATTACAGCCTCTGTGATTTGCTAATTGCGTTCATTCCAATTGCGACTTTGATTTGATTGCAATTAATCGTGCAGCATTTAGCTTAGCTTTTCTTGTAAAGTTAGCATAAAGTTCCTTGCACTTTTCGGACTCTTCCTTTGTCTCCAGCTGAGTAGTTCAGTAGAAGCACATGCCCTAACCACCTCACCTCAGTTGACCCTGACCCCTACTTCCTGTTTCTTCTTACTACTTCCTGTGTGTGTACGTCGACTTCCTGTCCCACTCTACCCTCGATCACACACACTGTCTGTCCTCTGTGCCTCATCACGAGTTCAGTCACATGCCGAGAAGCGGCATGTGACTGAACATCTACAGGCCTGTTTCCACATAAACGGTGTGAGGGGGTGGTTTGTTAAATCGTTTGTAGGCGTTTATGGGGAATTTGACACAACCAGGGAAATTCTGACATTATGAAAAACAAATCTTTGAAATTGTGTCATTAACATGAAAGTGATGATTGCTTTAACCAAGCGTGAATGCCAGGAATTTTAGACCATTTCAGGTTTAGTCCTGGAAGTCCTAGATTAAATCCATTTAAATCTTTATACATTTTCCTGTGTATAGACCATGGTAAGATTTTCTGGTTTAGTTCTAATTCAGATAAGGTTAAGTCCTAGTCAAGACCTGCTTTCCATTTTAATCCTAGCCCTGATTTTTTTCTTCTTAATTAGTTAGTTTAAATGGTTAAGATGTGGGTAGTCTCTCTTGGGTTTGTCCTACTCTAGTGAAATTCAATATATTTTTTTTATTTCTATTTAGTAGGTCTGCAAGATTTGGGAACTAATATCCAATTCAGATTTTTGCAATTTATGTTTTCATTATAGAATTCTGTTTAAATTTCATACTTTAAATGTCCAAACAAAAACAAGAATCACATTTCAGAACATGTTTGCACAGATCGAAAATACAGGGTTAGCCGTTTTTATGCAGATTAAGACAGGAGATTTTGTTTATGGAGGAGGTTATGGTACATCTAAAATTGTGTTTAAGTATTGATTTAATCATAGTTTTGATATTGTAAAATGTTTTTAGTCTGGTTTAGGTTAATCTCCTAATCTACTGAAATTTAATAATTGTTTCTTTATTACATTATTATTTAAGGTGGCTCCAAAAATAGTATCTCCACAGTGACATAATGATGTAAGGCTGCAGATGTTGTTGGGGTAAGCCCTGTGGCGCATGACTCATGGGGGGTTTCCCTGTGAATGTGCTGAGGCAGATCATTCAAATTTTCGATCGACTAAAGGGAAACAGCAAAGTCATTTTCCTGACGTAATTGCAAGATACACCAAGTCAACTGTTTCATATATGTTTACTACAGCAACTCAAATCTAAAACATACAGAAAAAATGACTAAAACAATAGATGGATGGCAACACGTCAAATGTCCTATATTATACATAATGCCATGTTTAACCTACAGACATCATTAGGCCATGTTTTTTTTTAAGTTCATACACTCCAGTTATCCACTTATATAAATGCATCTTTGACAGGCAGTTATTGCTTTTAGCCTCATTTAAAGGGGCTGCACCCAATTTTCTGGTAACAAAGTAAAATTTCCTTCCCTATATTGTAAAAGCAGTGTCAAAATGATACTGCCGTGTGCTATCTGTATCTTATAATGAAAGTTGCATTAATAGCATGCTAGTAGTTGTTAGAAGTTCAGAGATGATAAAAATCTGCACTGGTCCCCGAAGGTTGTTAAAAGCACTTATAAACTTATTGTGGTGAATAGTTAAGATGCTAGGAATGTTTTAGGAAAATGAGGAATAATACAGAAGCACTGTAAACAGTTTAAAATGACCTAGTTCTGTTTGTCACATTTTTAGATAGTAAACATTCAGTACATTTTAACTTATTTTTATACTTGTGTGTGTTTCAGGGAGTAGGAGTTCCCAGGGAAATGGTCGGCTGCCGAAGCTGAGACCAGACACAGCTGTGAATCAGTATTGTGGTGCTACTTTTAAAGGTAAGCTCTGTAGATGTTGTAGTAATTCTGCATATTACGTCTGTCTCCTTCTCATGAGATCACAAGACTCCACCTGCTGACGTTATGAAGTGGTACCTCCTTTTCCAGGAAGTGCTCATCGTTTTCAAATCACTTTTACCAAACCCGTGATCTGTTCATTGCTCAAATTTGATTCACTACAAAGCAAGCTTTCTTTTAATAGCAAGCAGCAGAAGTGGGCACAGTTGCCAAAAATTAAATTAAAGTAAGAATTGTGTTTCTTCAAAGTAATTAACTAGAAGTAAAAAGTAGTCATCCAAGAAATTACTCAAGTAAGAGTGACTGAAAGAGTAACTGTTGGGATGTAACATCTGATTTGTAATTTAAGTTAATGTTGACTCAAGAATGAGAAAATCTAAATACTATTTGAAGGAGCAATGCAAGAAACATTATAATATATTAGTATATTAGTATATTATATCAGAAATGTACAGAGAAGTACAATTTATTAAAAAGGTTTCTTACGTAAAAGTAACAGTAGCACTACCCGGCTCTGGCTGGCAACTATTGTTTCTGCCTTTACCGCAGGTGAACTTACAACATATTTTTATTAAAAGTATAGTTTTAATTACAAACAAATTACAAATATGCAACATTGATAGTACTCTTATTACAAATCACAGATTGAAGACATGCACATATTTTACATGTACAGGAGGAGGATTATATCTAAGGTCAGTTCACATCCTCCATACATGATTAAAAAAAAAGAGAAATACTACATAATGCATACCTATACATTCCCACACCATTTCACATAAAGTTATCTGTGTTCCTATTTTGTCTGGTCCACCTCCTCATGTGTGTTCACCACAATAGTGAAGTGCCTGACTGTATTTGTGCTGTAACCATCTACCCCCACCTTTCTTTTGTGTCCTTTATCTCTCCCTTTCCTCTCCTTCCATCCGCTCTCTCCATCACGCCTGTCCTAATGAGATTAACCCACAGGCAGCACTCCCAATGATCCCATCCTGCACAGAGCTGGCCCTGCTCCAGCCTCATGCCCTCTCCTGGCTCCACACCAGCCCTGAGCATCTGCTGTGCCTGTGCTGCTGAGAGAACCTACACCTAAGCTCCAGAGACAAGCTCCCCCTACAGGATGCGCATAATACTGCACTGACACAAACAAAGAGCTTGTCCTGGACGCAGGGTTGTGTTGCTTCTCTACAAAATGCTCTGGCGTGATTCATGGAGCATGTGAGGCCTGTCTTTGTAGAGCTGACATGTCTGAGGGAGAGTTATTGGCCTTCAATTATTAATAGTTTAATTCTGCTTATTGTATATGTCTTTACTAGTCCTGTGCTAAGTCTGTGAGTAACCTGAGGCTGTTTGTCTTCCAGTTTGGTGCTGATTGCTCCGTGTTGACTGTAGTTTCTTTGGTGCTGGAGTGAGCACTCTCTCTCTGCTACAGTGGAGGGCTCTAAACATACAGCTAGTCTGGTAAGAACAACACAGTGTGTGCATTAAACTCTATATTTCAATATAACAGTGAATATATAGACCCATGACTGCATATGTTTGCCTGTAGGCTGGATGCATCACGCGGTGGAGCCGTTTGGCGGGCGTGGCACGCGGGACTCTTTCCCTCTGGACGGACTGAGCCGGGGCCCATGGGGTCCTGTAGGGGGCCGCCCCTGGCAGCCGCCTGCCAGGTACTTCCTCACACACACAGGCTAATCTTAACATCTGCTCTCTTGTCTTTGCTTTAATGGAGTTGTGCTTGTGTTCAGGTGTGCACCTGGAATGAACCAGCACCAGCTTCTTTCTCATCTACCTCCTGGTCCAATCGGACTCAACCATCACAGTAAATTCTTCAACAATGGGTGAGTTACTTGTACACAACATGAGTCCTTTATAGTTAGACTTTGAATAACATTGTGCTGTGATTGTGCAGGCCCATTCGTGGTGAGAAGATGGAGATGCCTCCTCAGATGTTGGCAGACCTTCAGAGGGAACAGAGACCTCCTCACTTGGCCCCTCCTCCTCATAGGGCTTGGGAGCACCTGGGCCCCCTGTACAACCCCCCTCTCCAGCCTCACGGGCCTTTGCCCCTGCCCAGTGAACACTCGGTGCGGCTCCACAATATGGGGATGGGCTACCCCACTGGAGGGCCTCCTCTGAACCCACATCTGCCCCCCAACAGGTCCAACCAGCCCCTCAAGGTACCCCCTTTGATTACAGATTACAAATGACTGGCTGCATATGATATGTTTGTATATGTGTGTTAATTTTGGTCCGATCTGTTGCAGTTTTCAGGTTCTCAGGAGCAGCACGGTCCCCGGGGCCCCCCATTGCCTGGTGATGACATGTGGGCTCAGGTGCACCAGGTGAGCACCTTGATTGGCTGGAACCCAGTTTCATTATGCACATAATATTTTCTAAACTCAAGGGTAAAATGTGTGGTTTCAGTATTTTGACACAAGACATTGTTCTCCCCACAGCAGCGGGGCTACCCTGGGAAGATGGTTGGCGGTCATCTGAAGAGGCCGGGTCCTCCTCTGCCGGAGCACTCGGTTATCCAGCACACTCCACTGCCAGCCTTGCACCCCAACCCCCGCCTCAATGACGACTGCCCCAGCCCCAGCAAGAGGAAGAAGGGGCTCGAGCAGGTACACACTGGACCAGCGTGTGCCCTGCTCATGTGTTTGTGGTGCTAACGTTTTCACCTCTCTTTAAGCAGCAGCAGCAGTTCTCAGGGCCTCCTCCACAGCCCTTAGCCCATTCGCTCCCTCCAAAACCAGCCTTCTGGAGTCCCCTTCACAAAGACGGCTCCTCGTGGCAGAACCACACCCCAGAACGCAAGAAGCCAGCTCCAGATATTCAGGTTGGTGTACTCTGAACCTGAGGAACAGCATACTCTCTCAGCCCTGTGAGGCACAGCAGCTGTCAGATGTGTGCTTTGAGTATGCTTTAGACAGTAGAGCATTTAGTGAACTTATGTGTCTTTGTTTACTTTTCAGGAAAGCAACAAACAGAGCCTAGGGCACTTCACCCCCAAGTCCTCCCCAGCTCCACCTGCCCACGCTAACTCCTCTCCAGGGAGCTACAGACAGGGCTATGGCTCTCAGCTGTACAAAGACAAAATGGAGCGACCACTGTATTCCATCTCCAAGCCCCCAGGCCCCCCCTGTCCATCCAGCCCCTCCCTGGAGTCTCCCAGAGGGGCACAGCCGGGTGGCTGCAGAGCTCCCTCTGCCATGGCACCCAGTCCCAGCAGAGGAGGCAGAGAGCAGTACACAGCCAGCCAGCCATCACCAGCAAACCCCCCTGTGAGCAGCAGAAGCAGCAGTGTGCCTTACAGCCACTTCCCTGTGCCCCCTCCTCTGAGCTCTGCCTCGCTCCCCCAGCAGAATCACAGTGGGGCCGCAGAGACCTGGAGGGCCCACAGGGCTTCCGCCCAGCCTCTGGTAAGTGCTTCTCCAGGCTGCAATATATACACTCGTGGTCTACTTTTATGTCAGTGCTGTTAAAGGACTGCACACAGTTCTTTCTCTAACAATGTCATTATGACATAATTACATCAGGTGGAGCCAAAAAAGGAAAATGACTCAAGCTGCCCAGTGTAAAAATGTTGTTTACAACCGATTTAATCACATATATCTTGGGCATGACAACAATAATTCAGCCAGAAAAAACACTAACATGCGCAGCCACATAATGGTATTAAAATAATCACCCACGTTTAGCTGGCCAAATCTTACCATTACATTTACACTGTGTGCATACACTCTCACGTATTTTGTCTTTAGTTATAATTTATCTCCTGTATTGTGTTTTAGGAGTGCAGCTCCTACAAGCCCACAGGACAGCTACCTCAGTGTACTCCAAACACTGTTCACCAGCGGCATCACCCGAACGCCCCTGTGCCCCCCATCACCAGCCCCCCCTCTGCTCCCCCCAGCCGTCCTCCTGTCATCACTGCTAACCCTCCCCCAAAGCAGCCCTCGTCAGCCAGCATCAGCGCTGTCACCACGGCGCCCCACAGTGGTAGCCCTGTGTACAGTAACAGCAGTTGCATAGGACGTCCCTCTTCAGGCTCCTCCACCCTGGAAACGCCGTACAACCAGGCTCATAATCAGGCGATGCGATCCCCTCCTCTGAGATCGGAGCGGTCCAACTACCCTCGGTCCGAGGCCTTGTCCCTGTTCTCCGCTGGGCCCATCAGGCATGGGGACAGCATCATTACTAGTATGTCTCCAGATCCCCCACGCAGTGCCCCCCAAACAAGCCCAAACCTGTCCAGATCAAGTGCCCCACCCGCGCCACAGTCCATCAAAGAGGCTCTAGACAAGCTTGATGCAGAGCTAGAGGGACATATGCAAGCAGAGGAACAGAGGAGAAGAGAGAGGGAGGAGGAAGAGAGGAGGAGGAGAGAGCGGGAAGAGGTAGAGAGGAGGAAGGAGCGAGAGAGGGCTGAGGAGGTCAAGAGACAGCAGGAGCAGGCGAGGAAACAGAGGGAACACCAGGAGAGGGTCAGGAGGCAGCAAGAGGAGGAGGCGAGGCGGAAGAGACAAGAGGAGGAAGAGAGGTGGAGGAGGCAGGAGGAAGAGGAGAGGTGGAGGAGGCAGGAGGAAGAGGAGAGGAGGAGGAGGCAGGAAGAAGAGGAGAGGAGGAGAAGAAAGGAGGAAGAGGAGAGGAGGAGGAGGAGACAGGAGGAGGAGAGGAGAGCCCAGCGAGAGAGAGAGGAGCAGGAGCGCAGCAAACCCAAGGAACAGCACACTATGGAGAACCTGGAGAAGCTGTTGAGAGTGAGCCCCCCGCAGGCCCCCCCGCCTCCGCCCCTGTCCACCGTACCACCCACTCCATGGCTGGGCAGCTCAGAGCGGCTGTGCCCACCCCCACTCACCCCTCAGACAGAGTATGCCCGAGAAAAACAGAGGCAGAGAGCCATGTGGAACAGCAGCAGTACACTCTATCCTCCACCTACACACAGTACCTCACACCCCTACAAGCCCCCGGCCATGCAGCCTGCCGCGGGACAAGCCAAAGACTCAGCCCCCGCCATGGCACTTAGAGATCCCCCCAAATTATACCAAGCCCCCCCACTTCCCCCACTCTCAGGCCCAGTGCACAAGGCCAGAGCCAGTGACTGTAAGAGCGCCACTCAGTTTGAAGAGGAGTCTTCAGAGATGTCCACGCTCCTGCCAGACGGCCTGGCCAACATCATGGCCATGCTGGATGAGTCCATTCAGGAGGAGGAGGAGATGTTCAAGAATGGAAAGAGCCTGGAGGACTTCTCTCCGAATGTGCAGCCTGTGAAAGGGTACCCATGTGCTCCAGACCTGCTCCCAGTGCCAAAGCACCAAGCCAACCAGGAGGACGTGAGCTCCAATCCCCACTCCAGTCCCCCTGTGCTCAGCCGCCAGGGCTCTCTGGCCTCTCCCTGCAGCCGCACATCGTCTCTGAATGAGGAGGAGGACGACTACAAACATCATCATAAAGTGAGCTCCAGAGCTCAGGACATTGGAGCGGGGAACACAGACTACCGCCACAGTGACCTGGCCAAGCTCTATGGGCTCCCGGAAGTGAAGAGTGAGGTAGACGAAGAGGAGGAAGAGGAGGACTCTCCTTCCTGCTCCCCTCCACGCCAGAGACCACACCTCCACCAGACCGGGGTCAACAGCATGTTCAAGTCTCTGGCCACAGTCCTGGAGAGCCAGAAGTACACGTACCGCGGAGGGCCGTTCGGCAGGCCTCCTCCCTCAGCTCTGCTCGGGCTTAAGTACTCATCTTCACTGTCCCTGGGCCCGGACATCTGCCGCCAACAGCAGGGTACCTCCCCAACATCAGACTCGTCCAACCCTCCTCCCAGCCCCACCGCCCCACCACAGTCCTGTTCCCCCCCACTGAAGAACTCCCCAGCACAAGACCAGCCCAAAGCACACGAGCCCATCAAACCCATCCGCCTGATCAAAGAGGAGCAGAGGTTCACCACCATTTCCCAGTCTTCTCTCTCTGAGCTGGGCAAGAGCTGTGAAGTCCTGCTCAGTCGCCAGAAGCACGACGGCTATGAGAGAACGGAGAGACACCGTAGTGAGCACAGAGAGAGGGAGAGGAAGAGGGACAAGGAGAAGCGGAAGAAGCACGGCCGCAGCAAACACCATGAGAGAAGCGAGGCCAGGCGGCACCGAGGAGATCCAGATGCCTCCTCAGGTTCCTCCTCTCACTCCAGCTCCAGCCACAGGAAACACAGCAAGAGCCACAAGGACCGAAAGGAGCGGAGAGTCCTGGGTGACCTCAACACTCAGAGCAAAGATGGGAAGATGACGGAGATGTTTGAGAAGAACCACAAAGGTTCCACTAGCAGTATCTCCAGCAGTGAGGACCACCATACAGGTTCTGAGATGGTCCCAGTAGGTTCCAATGATCTGCTGAAGCTGAAGGCGCTGTCCGACGGTCCCCCCAAAGAGCTGAAGATCCGGCTGATCAAAGTGGAGAGCGGTGACCGCGAGACCTTCATCGCCTCAGAGGTGGAGGAGAAGAGGATCCCACTGAAGGACATCAGCATCAAGAACACAGCCAGCGAAATAATTCGCTCCTGCAAGTATGTAACACTTCAAAACTATGTTCAGTTGACATGAATGTTTTGATCAGTGTTAACTTTGACAAATAATTTTATTTTAGTTTAAGTTAGAGTTTAACTTATGTTTTTCCAATGCCAATTATTTAGAAACTGGTGGCCGATATGTGAGGCCGATTGTTTTCCCCTAATTCTGTAATTTAAATTTACTACAAACTTTTGTGAGGATATCACTTTACATTCAAATAAAACTTTGTGTATACTCTTTAGGCATCATGTCAAAACTAAATCTCGACCTCGGCTTAAGATACAAAGCCGATATACATAGTGCATATAGTTTTTTGTTTTTTTATTTAAAAAAAAAAATAATTTAGAATTCTTGTTTTAGTTGGTGAAAAAGTCTTGCTATTGTAGTCAACTACATCCATAATGGTTTTAGTCAACCTGAAAATATTGTTTTAACCAGAAAAATATCTACTTGAAGTTACAGCAGAATGAATGTATGTCATTTTAGTCATAGTTTTAATACTTTTTATTTAGTTTGTTTTAAAAAAATTTAGTTGAATTAATTGACCCTTTTTTTGTTGTGTATCCAAAATTTTTGAAATTGCAGGTAAGTAAGCTTTTATGTTCTTCAAACTCGATTTTGGAGATGGTCCACTGTGGCCACTCGCTGACTCTACTGTTGCCCCCAGCACATTGTGGTTGCTATTGGGCAACTTGTCCTTTGCATTTAACCAAAAGTCTACCTAGCCTATAGCCACTGGCAGATCATTTACTTAAAATGTACTTACCAGTATAGCAATACTAAAAACTACTCAAAAGTGAAATCCTATGAAGTGCCTTTAATGAATGTACTTTATTGTTTTATATTATATAGTTGCCACTCAGCACTGACCTTTCTGTGTGTTTTGCAGAGGCGCCAAAATCAGAGGAAAGTTCAAGGAATCGTACCTTCTCCCAGCCTTCTCTATCAAACCTGACATGACCGCAGGCGGACCCATCCCACGAGAGAAGCTCAACCCCCCCACACCCAGCATCTATGTACGTCTTTTAACAGGGAATGGCTACAAATAGCACTGCAGTAATCTGGGCGCTTTTGGTAGTTTGAGAAATATCCAATTGGAAAATTCACTCTAATCGTTACTATTATTATGTTACTGATGATGTCCTTTATCCAATCACAATAGCAAACATTTTACCTTCTCCTATCGGAACTTCCTGGTTATAACCACTCAATAATCAGATGCAGACTGTATGCAGTGGTCTTATCTTGAGCTGCTTTTACAATATATCTGTAATAACTAATTTTACTCGCATGAAAAAAATCCTATAGCCTTTTAAAAACTCCAGTGATATAGGTTGATGGAAGGCCATCTGACGCACAGGGATATAGGTGGATGGGAGGACATCTGACACACATTTTATTACAGAGTTTCATGCATTTATTCCTATTCCAGTTGGAAAGTAAAAGGGACGCGTTCTCCCCCGTGCTGCTGCAGTTCTGCACGGACCCCAAGAACCCAGTAACAGTCATCAGAGGCCTGGCCGGGTCCCTGCGCCTCAGTAAGCTTATTTATATACATACTTTGAAATAATTATGCCATGCGGGTTTATGGATGGTTACATGTGCATATAATCCTATTTGGTCTCATTTTCCTTTGTGTAAACAGATTATACCAGGACTACACCAGGTCAAATCTTAGTTTAAACCTGTTTCAGTCCTGGTTGATTTTATATTTAGTCCTAAGCTTTTCAATTTTAGTCAGAAAAAATGTTACGTTGACTATGACTAAATATAATCCAAAAACGTTCCTTTTGTCTTTTTATACATTAGCAACTTGGATTCTTTTTAAAGACAATACAGCATGCATTTATTTATTGCATCTATCTCATACAGTATTTGTAGTCATCTGTCTAATCCTGTTGTGTGCGCTCCAGACCTAGGCCTGTTCTCCACAAAGTCCCTGGTGGATGCAAACTCGGACCAGTCTGTGGAGGTGAGGACACAGGTGCAGCAGCCAGCCGACGAGAACTGGGACCCCAGCGGCACCAAGCAGACCTGGCCCTGTGAGAGCAGCCGCTCCCACACCACCATTGCCAAGTACGCGCAGTACCAGGCCTCCAGCTTCCAGGAGAGTCTGCAGGTGAGGCTCACTCAACACTGCAGTCACAGGGCAGTTATAAGCTCACAAGTGATCTGTTCAGACTATGTTTACAACACCACAAATCAGACACATTTACATACTCTGCATGTATGTAGTAGAGAAAATGTAGATTAGAATTAAAAAATTCTAATTGCAATTTTAGCTCATACAAAACCGACAAAAAGTTCACATCTTCCTGTAAGATTTGGGCTACGTTTTTCAGGAGCCACTGTCTTCACTCCATTGTGATAACTATAAGCAGTGAATATACTCAAAAAGTAGAGGTTAAAATTTTGACCAAACAGGATGCAGAGAATTGCATAGATTGTGTTCAAAAATTTCCCCAGACCCTCATATTGACACTTGTGTGTTAATATCAGTTATGATGTAAGTGGGTGAATGAAATTATGAAATTCACTCTTTTCAGGCAAAAAATGTAACTGCAGTAACATGCAATTGCAATAATAGTCACAGAGTTCTGAGCACAGCAGACCTTTGATCACGCTCTGCGGATGGACTGTTAGACTGGCAACTTTTTCACCATGTCCCAGTTTGCAGCCGTGATTTGTGTTAATTTAAACCTGAGCACAGAGGCTGACAGAGTGTTCTGTTCCAGGAGGAGAAGAGCAGTTCTGATGAAGAGGAAGAAGAGGAGAAGGAGAAGAAACCCTGTGTTGACATGCTGAAGGAGAGCCCCAAGGACGGCACCAAGGAGAGCAGCAGGTAGGAGTGTAGCCAGGCACGTTCTCTTAAACCTGAGAGTATACTGCAGTATATGCAAAGTACTTCACTACTGCCTATTGAAAAGTCCTGAGTCATGATTGAGCAGATTTGCTTTATATACACATTGATCACACCTTAACACAAACTAGCTGTTCCAGGACCATAAATGCCCAACACAAGCTGCTGCTATGACACAATTGCTTGTATAGGTCATTAAAAGGATCTTACACTTGAAACCAACAGACATTACATCTCAATTAGTTAAGAAAAAAAACTATGTTGTTATATTTAATAATTCTGTAAATACGCTTTTGCTTCTCAGCTCCTGTTTTCATAATAGTTTTGTTATTTTATCACAGCAGTGAACAGAAACTTCCAGGGAAGATTATTAAATTTGGGACCAACATCGACCTGTCAGACCCTAAGAGGTGAGTTTGTGGGTCCAGTGCCTTCTGTTATGCTAGCTTCATTAGAGTAAATAAGTGTTCTAGCTTCCTTGGTAACATAAATCTTATCTTCAGTTACTATGGTTACTATCATTATTTCTTTTAGGCAGACTTTCTTTTGCATTAAGGTGTATTTATCTGTTTTATATGACATATTTTGGCTTCTGGCTGCCAGCCATCTTATACTTGCCTGAGAGCCAGGATACACATTTCTATACTTTATGAACGTGTGAGTCGAGCCACAGTTGAATCTGGGTGTGATTGACAGGTGAATTAGCCAATCAGGGACATGCATAAACTCTAAATTTGTTAGATGACCAGTGAATTTATTTGTTTTCCATGCGCCAAAACAAAGAAATTTGACTGGACGATCTTGTTTGCTTCTGGCTTTTGGTCCCTACACCCTTCAATATGCAAAAAAAAAATACAGAGATGTCATTCTGGATTTCCTTGGCAAATCTTGTACTAGCCTTCTCAGTGTAACTGAGTGTACCAGCATACACATACTAGAGTTTCCTGGTCTCATTTAGGTGGAAGGCCCAGCTGCAGGAGCTGCAGAAGCTGCCAGCCTTCATGAGGGTCTCCTCCAGTGGGAACATGCTGAGCCATGTGGGACACACCATCCTGGGCATGAACACTGTGCAGCTGTATATGAAGGTCCCAGGCAGCCGCACACCTGGTCAGTATGGAGCAGACCTGGTTTAAGTCCTGATTACACCTGATTTAGTCCTTGTATACAACTGTTTTAGCTGTGGTTACACTTGGGCATAGTTTTGTTAATTGCTCCAACCATGTGCTCCACAGGTCACCAGGAGAACAACAACTTCTGTTCTGTGAACATCAACATCGGTCCTGGGGACTGTGAGTGGTTCTCGGTGCATGAGCACTACTGGCAGGCCATCAGCGACTTCTGTGAAAAGTCAGTGCTTCCATTCGTCTTATCAAAAAATATGAATTATCACTGATTATACCTTACATTGAACTGATATCATGTGGTCAAGGTCTTTATCAATTTATACTAACATTATAAGAGCACTATGACTGTGGACGGTTGAAGCAGTCTATGCAGGAGTAATATGGAAATCCACCCCTAGTGCCATTATTACTTGCACTTAAGTTTTTGCAATTGTATGATTACTGTTGCAGGCACGGTGTAGACTACCTGACAGGCTCGTGGTGGCCCGTGCTCCAAGACCTGTATGCAGCTAACATACCGGTGTACCGCTTCATCCAGCGCCCTGGGGATCTGGTGTGGATCAATGCAGGCACAGTACACTGGGTCCAGGCTGTGGGCTGGTGCAACAACATCGCCTGGAATGTGGGCCCTCTGCACGGTACTACTCTGCCTAGAACCACTGTGTTTGAATACATATAGAGCAGTGTTGAGAAGAATGTTTTTTTTATTTAGATAAATGCATTTTAATGCAGGTATTGTGATACATGATCAGATACTGTATTCTAAAAATAATAAAGAGCAGAAACACATCAGCCTAAATTACATGATCTTCATGTATTCAGGTGTAGAGGTTTTCAGAACAGGTTATCAAATTTTATAGGTTATGTATTGACATAATTTTATTTAAAACATGTCCCTCAACATTGCAGTGGCACTGAAGCAGAACTATGGGCAGCTCAGGAGACAGCAATTGTTTCTTTACTTCTATGGACAAAAATAAGGCTTAAAAGGACTGTTTTGCCCTCACAATAATCATTTCCTCCACACACAGACTCAGAAACATGTTGTTTAAGGAGAGAAAGGTTCAGTACAACTGTGTCGGATCCCAAAGTCT
Source organism: Periophthalmus modestus (assembly GCA_019594935.1). NCBI lineage: Eukaryota > Metazoa > Chordata > Actinopteri > Gobiiformes > Gobiidae > Periophthalmus > Periophthalmus modestus. The sequence continues at coordinate 8,404,421 of JAIEZT010000107.1, forward strand.
GTATCAGTGATGAATGTGGGCATAGCCTTCAATATTCCTGTTTAGTTAACTGTTCACTGGTTTTCTACTGTTTACTTGATTTTCTTACTTGAAATCAGGTACAAGCTAAATATTGTGCAGAGCTGTAGAATTTGATATTTATTATCAGCTCTTTCACAATTTAGATTTTAGCATTTTGAGCTCTTACAGGAGAAAATGTCATTACTCATTACTCGTATACCTTTGTCACTCGCTAATAGAGTGACGAAGGTTGTGATGTCATCTGCATAATCTTGATATTCTCAGTGAGCATTTACAATATATGTAGTCTACTTACTGTACTTCCCAGCACTGCTCATATGTCATTGTAAATTATATAATAGAACTAACTAGTTGAAAATAATCGTTTTTTGTGTCTCCCTCCATCTGTGGTGTTGAGTGTAACCCTTGCCTGTGTTCTCTTGCAGGATACCAGTACCAGTTGGCTCTGGAGAGGTTTGAGTGGAATGAAGTGAAGAAGGTCAAATCTATTGTCCCCATGATCCACGTGTCCTGGAACGTGGCCCGCAGCCTCAAGATCACCGACCCTGACACTTACAAGATGATCAAGTAAGGCTCTGCTGTTAACAACCTCTGGAAACTCCTCAATACCTGTCTGACCCTTGTCCTTCTTAAACACTTGTCGTCCTTAGGGATGGGACAATAATATAATTTATCATCATGAAAGGGGTAGACAATAATCATTGGTTGTGCATTTTATATAATCGTGATAATCACCACTTAAGTACAAAACTATAAAAATTTAACAAACAGGGAACTCATGAATATATTAATAATTATACTTTAAATATTATGAACACACAGCTAATTTAATTGTGATATGATCCATTAGTTGCAATTATTTTGGCTTGCAATTATTTCAATATCGACCCATGCCTCTTTGTGCACCTGTCTGACTCATGTCACGTGTCCTTTGTGTGCACAGACACTGCCTGCTGCAGTCCATGAAGCACATTCAGATCCTGAGGGACCAGCTGGTGGCCGAGGGAAAGAAGATCTCGTACCAGAGCCGTGTGAAGGACGAGCCGGCCTACTACTGCAACGAGTGTGATGTGAGTATCTGATTAAGCACTGGGCTTTCTTAAACACATGTGCCTGATTTGGGTGGGAAACCCCAAATCAGCTGTTTCCAAGGGATGTTTGAATCAGGCCCATATGGGACTGTAAAGCTGTTTAGTTACTGTGTATCATACCAGTAAAGCTGGAATGAGATTTTCACATCAAGAGTTTTTAATCAATACATCATTCTACTAGCGAAGTCTGAGCAATAGCTTGAATTAACTTATAACATAGGTAGGGATGGGACAAGATCTTGTGCCAAAAGATCTCACAAGATAAAATCCCACACATTCAGAAAATGATCTAGTGAAATTTGACGGTAGTTACAAAAAGCACATTAAAATAAATACAAATTTGTGAGGCCAAAATTGTGAACTGAACCACACCCATTTTTAATCAGATATTATATCAAAATATTGTCTTGTCCCATCCATAACTGGACGTTTTATTTATTCTTGCTCTCTTTTCTGTGTGCATGTTTCAGGTGGAGGTGTTTAACTTGCTTTTTGTGACCAGTGAGAACAGCAGCAGAAAGACTTACATGGTGCACTGTGAGGACTGTGCGAGGCGCATGAGCCCAGGCCTGGGCTCTGTGGTGGTGCTGGAGCAGTACCGCATGGAAGAGCTCATGGCTGTCTATGACGCCTTCAGCCTGGTGAGGCCATCTCCAGGGCTGAGCGAAACAGACTGAGTTAGCAGATATCAACTATATATAGTTTAGAGTTTGGACTTGACTGAAATTTCAACATGACTACATTTAAGTGTTTTATTTTCCAAATTTCCATTCAATAATCCATAATTTTAAAATTTCAAATGTTCTAACCTGAGATCAGTCTTGAGTCTAACTTGTAACTGTGCTCATCTCTGCAGGCTGCCCCCTCCAGGTGACCGCACCTCACTGCACCTCTGCCAAAACCAAAACACACCCACAGTTTCAATACTACTTGCGGGACTCTCCGGTCAGACACTTGTGCTAATCATTACTGTTTACAAAACATTACTACGCCACCATCTCATCCAGGTTACCCTAGAATGGTGCTCAGACCTCCAGCCAGCCGCAGATCAAACCAGGACTGGACTCATTTGTACCCATTGTTTTTTTTCTAATTCTGAGGTGCTGTTTTGTAATTTATTGAGTTTTTTATGATAGATTAGCTTAGATATATACCACATTGGCCTTGTAACGTCTATTTATGAGAGAGAAAAGGAAGAATACTACTAGATATGAACCTTTTTAACGCATTAAGACTTTTTTTGAACAATTTGGATTTCTTCAGAACATACGGGTTGGAGCGACTGCTTTTTCTGTGTTGTAAATGTTTTTTATAAATGTTATTTTTTGTCTTGAATGCTCTCCTGGTGTTACCTTGGAGCTGTTCCTCTTTTGTACATTTTTATTTAAATGTTTCTTCTATTTATTGGAAATATGATTTTGTTCTAGGGTTTGTGAGTTCTCGTAATGGTCGGTGAAAGAGGCTGCTGATTTTTTTTTTTTTTTTTGGTGCTGGCCTCTCCACTCCTGCCTTTTTCTAAATATATATATATGAATCTCTATCTTGAATATTAATGCCACCTTTCCTGTAGACTATAGGCACACTGCTAACATAGACTGAGGAATGCTGTTGTATGCTTATGAAAAACTTCACTTTTTTCCAAAGGGTTACTTGTAATTTTCTATGATGTAGGGGGCTTTTAGGTGAAATTGTAATTTTTTTTTGTTAACAGAATTCATGGTGCTAAACATTTTTTGGACTTTTGTTTTATGTTCTCATTGAAATAAGAATTCTATTTTTCCTGCTGCAATATCCCCTTTCCTTTGTGTGCTCATTATTTATAGCTGCACTGTTGGAGATTCCACGTGGACACCACACACCAAACTGAGCCAGACATGTCTTAAACACTTGTGAAATTGTGTGATTCTTAATAAACGCTCTTTGACAGTGATCAGTTTATTCATATTGTTTTACCATCACTCATTCCATTACATTTATGAAGGCCAGTGTGAGGATGTGATCACAGCTATGCCTGGTTTATCATAAGGGGGTACTGGAGCCCTGTAACTGGAGGAGTTAGGACAGATACGGGTTTTTTTCATGGTTATTGCCTTTTGCTGATATGTAGAGCATGTTTTTATAAGACCAGTGTAGTCACATTGTGTGTAGTTATGTCTTCACATAAAAATATTCCAAGCTTTATGTTTACTCTTTATGCAGCTGGTCAGTCAAAACAAAATATTGGTCTGTGCTGGAGATGCTGATACACTGTGTTAAAGGCAGAGAGTAAAAATAATGGAGATTGTAACAGTTTCCTGTAACATGGTAGTGAAAATTAAGAGTAAGAACAATCAAATCAAAATGTCCATTTGAACCGACGAAACCGTGGGGTAGCGATGCAATTGCCTAAGGCCCCATCTTGCAATAGGATTCTCTTCAGCAACACGTCTGAAAATGTAACAGTAGTTATGATAAACACGGTTTCATCTTAAATGTAAATTGCTAAAGCCAAAAGTAGCCTTTCTATTATCACTTTTTTTGTATTAGGGGCCTCAAACCACCTCTTGCCTGGAGCCCCTCTGCTGTCTGGCTATACACAGAGGTTAGACACAAATACAATCAATACTTTACCTACTTGCTAATTTATTTGTTGTATTTTATTTTTTTCAAAAGAGGCATTATGCTTAAAATGCATATATACAGACAGAATAATGAATCAATTAACATTATAAAAACTTAGAAAAAACTTTATTCACAATATGTTAAGTTTGAAAATCAAGTTCTCCAGTCGAACCATTGTGCTCTCACCCTGAGTTTGAACACATACCAACGCGTCTAAGCTGCCCTCCCCCACACTGCTCAAGTCTCCAAAGCACGACTTATCAGGCCCTCCACCCTTAACCCCCCCTGCCCCCCTCCCACCCCTGTAGTACCCTCTCCTCCCCTCACCCCTTCACCAGGCCTGTGGATCAGAACAGGAATGCATGAGATGGGCTGTGGAAGAGGAGGAGGACCACGTGGGCAGATAAGCGTCAGTGGGTGGAGAGACCAGTGATGGTTAAGGAGGGAGAGAGTGCATCTAAAACTTGGGGGGCAAGTCCAAATAGTTCACCATAAAACTGGGAACGGAGCAACAGCAGGAAAAGTGTGAGCAAAAGTTTTCAACGGTTCACTGACAAACAGATAGCAGACCGTCAAAACATCTCCAATATAGAGAGAATCTTCAAGAGCAGCCTGAGGAGCACCCAAGAAGTCACCCATCTTGCCATCCTGGAGGGAGAGGAGCACCCTATGGAGCACCCAGACACTGTGAGTACGGCAGGGTACTTTCCTGGGGGAACAGAGGAGGGGAAACTAGTTGTTGCAGCTGCTTTGTTTGAGACAATAGAAATATGGGACAACTAGTCTGGCAGAACATGTGAGCAAGTGGGCAACAGCATGGCCATGAAATAACTGAAGTAAAATCTAACTGAAATTGCAAATTACAAAGGGTCCAATTCTTTACCCAATATAACTAAATGTCCCCATGTCTCCATTGGGTCTTGTTCTGTGTAAAAGCTGCTAATTCTGTAAGGTAGACCTCTACAAACATGATATAAAATGCATGGGATTGTTGGATTAGTTAAGCAGTTCAGATTCTCTCAAATGTGAGTGGTCTTGGACAGGTTTAAAATGTGAACAGAACAGAGTCTCAATCATGGATCTATTTGTCAAAATAATTGCAACATAACATGACGAAATTAAGGCACCACTTTTCACTGGAAATTTGCAAAAATAAATAATTTTGAATGCATTTTCTTGTAGGGAGGGCCAATACGGTTTTGAGACGAAACAACATCATTTATTGGCCACAGCAGTACGTCAAATATCAAATATTTGTTGATATGAATATTTCACTTTTGAAATCCATAGTAAGACCCAAAAATATATATTAACGTAATGTAAAGATCACAAATGAACTATTCACCTTTGTAAAAATAATAACTAAATATTTCACTAGCATATAAATAATTTGTTACATGTTTGTGCAAAAACATATAGCATATATACACATATATTAACACTTTCATTTCCATGTTGACTCATTACTCTATTAAAAAAAGGGCACACCGTGAATGGGGAAGCACCCAAAAAATGTATTATTGAATATCGATATTAATATCAGTCGATAGAGGAATCTATATCTATACAGGTTGATACTGATGCTGGAACCAATATATCACCCATTACTAATTGCAAACATACAGCCTGCACTTTTCTCTTTCCCTTGTAACTATCAAGTCAGTTTAAAAAGGCACATCAAAATTAATCTGAGGACAAACTGGGGGACTGACATGTGGGCACACAGAGAATGAGAGACTATTTATTTCTCAACAGATATGCAATTGTTTTGGGAGTGTTTAGTACACTAAAAATTTCTTCAATTGCAGCTCTACTATATTGGGCCGACACAAAGTTAGCACTATCCCTTGAAATGCTTTTAGTGTTCCACTGTGTTTACTTTTGCATTTGATTTCAACTTATTAAAAAAAAAGTATTTAAGTGCTTTGTGTTGTTGCAAATTTATGAATTTTATGAAATGTAGAGAATTAAATAGCTGAGGGAACAAAAAGACAACTTAGCTGGAATATGGACTACTTAATTTCACTGCAGGCTGAGCTGTAATGACAACTGCGGACAACTTATTGAAGGGATCCACTCCAATATTTGTTTTGTTTACTGGCAAATTGGGGTGAGCAGTATTGACAAATCGTAAAGGGCTCATATTACGCAATTTTCTGATCTGTTATAATGTTGTTTCCTCATCAAAAACATATAAAACAACTCTTTAAGCATAAACAAAATTCACATACGTACCAAAGTAAAGCAAAGATCATGTATCAAATGTAGGGCAATGCAGGATAACTAAACATGCAGAGATCAATCTAAAGATGATAATGATAAAAGACCACCATTATAACATGGTTAAAAGCTAAATTCATATTTTTTTACATAAAATTACCCTTGAAGTCAGTACTTCCTTTTTTTTTTTTTTTTCACTGATCAAAGTCGGGGTGAGATTCGGTCAGGCGCAGAGGAACACCCAGGAGTCCACAGTTAAACCACTGATGAAGAGCCTGGATCAGAGGCCTTCCTGTTGGACAAATGCAGATGGTCATCACACAGTTTCCTGACCAATAGCGCTGACCTCCACATAAACTCCTGATAAGACCCATGGTTTTCAAAACAAGTTTGAAAATAATCATTGAAAATGTCAGCACGCTATGTGATGTTTACTTCAACCAGTCAACAGACCCATGTCTTAGTGAATTATTTTAGCCCAGTGTGGTACAGTGGTTAAGGCTCGTCACACAGTAAGATGGCCTCTGGTACCATTCCACAAAAAAATAAAAAATAAAAATACAATCCTCCACCACCTTGGTATTCATGACCATAAATCTAGCGCAGGATCTAAAAGGTGGGTTGAAGTGAGATGAGTCAAATGAAGATTTAAGTGTCTTTCTAACTCTAACCCTCCCAACATTTGTAACCACACCCGTCTTTGTACAGTTCACGATGAGTGTGAGCGGGACCCTGGAGAAGGGAGCACACCACCAGGCAGTGGACTTGTCTGAGGAGCTGCCCCCACACCATCAACCATATCACCACCACAGTCCCCCTCAACCCCTGCACCCTGTGGGGGTGGACAGGGAGAGCCCACGGGTGGTAGTGCCTCCCCCATATTCTGCAGCAGACAGCGGGGGTAGCGAGGGCCCATTGGAGCTCCGGGGCTCTCTGGATTGCTGGGCCTGCTCTGTGCTGGTCACAGCTCAGAACCTGCTCATTGCGGCCATCAACGCCTGCCTGGCCGCCCTGGTGTTCGGCTTCATTCTCACCCCTGCAGTGGTTATGGTGCTCTTCGGCTTCCTCTGCCACTCCACAGTAAGTACAGGCCTGGGAGGGAGGGTCTTTTCAGTAGACAATACCAGTGATCACCAGTCACAAAAAAGGCTGGCACTCTTCTGAGTCTCTATTAGTCCCTCTCTATCACCCCTGCTAACCCCATAGTTACAATATGGTTAAACTAGATTTCGTGTAGCTGGATTATACTTTATGCATTTTATTTGCTAAATGAGCTCTTCCAAACTCAGACATTTCACCCATGACAACAATTTAGCAAAAAACAGAATTATCATCCTGGGCACTGTGACCTGAATAGTCCCAGGTGTGCGCGGTCTGCCTCATGTGACCACAGCTTACACAGGGATTATGTCTTGCTCTGCTCGTGGAGCTTTCATCTCTGCTTCTGGACTTCAGAGGTCTCTAGTCTGCAGCATCAGGCTGAGGACAAGCACTGCATTTTGCACTAAAGCTGCTTTTCAAATGAGTAACTTAAAGCAGTCAGCAGAGGAGTCCACTAAAGTTCTGAAAGAAGCGAATGGAGCATTGTAACTCGCACTGTCTCGTCTCGATTCTAAGATTAGTTTAGCAGTTTCATTTCAGTCCAACAAATGTGGATTTTCTGAGGGAGTTTAAACTGTGCTCTGTAAACTGACTCAATCCAAAAGATTCACTTTGCTGATTAGATGCATAACACGAAAATCAGGAATCAAGGTGGATGAAAAAGAGAAATAGTTTATTTGTGTTGCTGTTGTGGCCAATTTATATTTGCACATATTAAGGTCATGATTTTAAAAGTTCATGCAATGACCAGAATTTTGAGTTGTAGTAAAACTGACAAAACCCTTCACATTTCAGTGTAAACATCTCAAAAAGGAATGCTCTTGAATACAATTTGTTGCACATTTGTGTCTCCACATAAGTTGTGAAAGAAGCTAATGGAGTTCTGCATCTCGCATTGACATGTCTTTTCCTGAAACCTCAAAAGTGACCAAAATAAAACCCTAGATCATTCCTGATATATTCCCAGAGGTCACTGATGTGGACCTCTCTAATCCAGAGAACAGGTAGGTCACACAGCCTTCTGCCGTGTAACCTCCCTGGCACCTGCTCCGAGTTAGACATTGAATGATAGATATATTTGTTCTCTAGCACAGTTAAAGCTCTTTAAATAGTGATAGAACACTACAACCTGTGTAATAAAACTACTGTGCACGCACATTAAAAAGACATCATCGCTGTCATTGATTAATCAACACCTCTCGATTATGCGATTATTTGTAAATATCAACTGTAATCAACAACTTCCATGTATTGCCCAGTCCTATCTTGTTCCTCACATATGCGTTTGCTGTCCCCAGGTGCGGCCCCACGACTCGGCCCCGTACTGCTCGGAGTTGCTCACAGATGGGGGCTGCGTGGCTCTTCTGGTGGTAGGCTTTCTCCTCATGACCCCTCTCCTAGTGCTGGCCCTTGCTGCGTACTGCCGTCTGGCCCGACACCTCCAGCTGGGGCTCTGCTTCATCCCCTACAGCCGCGCAGTCTACAAGAACCTACCCGCTGCACACCACCGCGGCCTGGGCCCCTGCTGTGGGGGCCGCCCAGGGCCCCAGGTCGCTAAGGCTAAAGTGTGGGTGTGAAACACTACAAACATCTGAGGTCACATGGCAACAAAAGGTCACATACGAGTTCAGATGAATTTGGAATATTCATTTTGAAGATGTTGTTAAAATGCAATCCTTTCTATTTGACATTGATAATGTAAACCTGCTTAAAAAAAAAAGTACCCCAACTAATGTATCAGTTTAAAAACAAATTATACAGTTAATTATCCTTCTATCCAGTTTATTTCGTTGTGGTTAAAAGTGGGCAATACATCAAGTTATCAATAATATTATGAATGTTACATCTGGATGCCCTGGTATACAGTTTATAATAAAAAGAAAATGTGGAAAATTGTACTTTCACATTTGTTACATTATGATTTATAATAATTGTGATACACTCCATAAAAAATGCTCTGAGTCATGATAATGCTAGTATAATACCTAGAGCTTGTACACTGGGTCAGGTATTAAAGGCACATATTCACAAAGAATTTGAGCTCCTTTTTTACAATTTTTTTTTCATATCAACTTCGAACTCTGGACTGACAACTTATATGAAATATACATCTCACAGGACTTCACTTAAATGATAAAACCAAAATCAAGGAAATATGCTTTTGTTTCATAATTTCAACATCCAAAAAACCTTTGCAAAAACCCAGTATTTACGTATAGCCAAACAGTGTTTTTCCTTCATAATTCCACATTTTTTATTCAAATTTTCTCAAAAAAATCATTCAAAACAGTTTAGCTTCAGAATGATCTTTGATGAAATTATTGAATGTTTAGAGCCAGCTGACAGGTAATCAACAGAAGACCAGCTCATATTTGGGGCCATGTAAGTCAAGTAGGCTTTATCTAATGCAGGATCAGAACCAACACAGGAATCAAATATCACTCTGAATTGTGTGTTTTTAGTTGTTCTAAAGCTCCAGTCTCATATTTAAAACAGAGCCAGGGCCTCCTACAGAGACATATACCTCCATAAGACAACAGTCCTCTGACAGAGCCCTGGGCCTGTGCTGTTCAGTGCAGTGAAGAACACTGACATCTGTGCATCCAGTGACCACTAAAAGTGCACAAGGGATCCATTTTGTTCATGTAATGAGAGATAAACTATGTATAATTATGCATTTATAATTTGAAAATTAAACTTTCACATGATCAACTTCTTAGGTTGAAAACAAAAGCCCCAAGTTACACTAATAATGGACTGTGTTTCTCATTTTGTAAAAATTCTATCCAAATACAAAACCATGTTTTATGATACAAATCTCTTCAATAATCTCAGTTATCCTTCAAAACAGAGTTTAGTTTACAATCTTGAAATGAAATGATTGAATGAGTAGGGATGGGACGATGTTAAAATATAGACTCACGATTATCGTGACCAAAATAATCACGAAAATTATTCATTTGTAAACGTTCCGACGGCCCGGGCCTACTTTACAACTCTACAGGAATGTACATGTACTTCTGCATCACCCAGCGCTCGTGGTCAATTTTCACCTGGAATCACCACAGTGCTGACAGGAAAGACGGTTTTTACAGAAAAGCCAAAAATGCGGATTTGGACTTCACTCACCTTTAAGGCTCTGGTTCTGTCAAACATCAACATATTCCACAAAGTTAGTCTCATTCGTTTGGCCTACGTCCAGAGAATATAATCCAGTCAAGAAATTATGTCCACAAAATAAATTAGATCCTCCATGTCCAATCTGCTGCAGTAAAGTATTCCACACGCAAAATCTGGCCCGTCACTTTTTGGCATTTCTTTGGTCGATTTTAGGCATAATAAACTTAAGACAGCGCCGACTTTGGCCGTGTCTCAATTCACCAAAAATTCACCAAAGTGCCCTTAAGTCGGGCGGATACTTCGACCTGCACGAATCAGTGCTACAGATGACTGAAAGTTTACGCCCCACTCTCCCCCGTGTAGAATTAACCAATCACATCACACACGTTTAGTGACGTTTTCGCCTTACAGCCGATGAGCAGCGGAGCACGTGTGACATGCCAAGCTTTTCCGTAAACAGACGGACCTTACCGAGTAAACGAAGCGTGCGTAATTCGCGTGCATTCTAGGCGCTGTTTTGCTTCTAAACATGACGAAACGGACAAAACGGACAAAACAAAGGAAGTACGCGATCGAGGACACTGTGGATGTTTGTACAAGTTAAATTAGAGGCATCTCTGACTCAGAGCGGTTCGTATCAAAGAGTGAAGACAGCTGTGGACTTATTTTTGGATGGATTGGATGCTGTTTTCGATCGGTGAGCGTGGTTTATTCTGCTATTGACATGATTGTAGGTAAATTTATATTGTGTGTGTGTCTGTAAAATGCTGTTAACTAACTACACACAACACAATCTACATTCAATAGTTTATGTCACTTACGATGAATTTTTTCAGCTCAAGTTTGTCAAACAATGCAGGATGGTTGTCTCGTAAATGCGTGTGCAAGATGCTCGTGTTTTGCTCTCGGACCCGCAACTTTTTTTCGGCAGACTCCACCAGAACAGACACAGACGCAATAAGTGTCATAGCTATGACAGAGGCCCCGCTTGTGAGCAAACACCAAAACTAACATCTAAACGTTGTATTGAAACCAGAAACATGAGGCAGTCTGGTGACTGTAAGACGATTATAATCGTACGTGATGATCACGATTATGAAAAAATGCCACAAACGATTAATCGAGGATCGTTTTTATCGTGATTAACATTATTATCGTATATTGTCACATCCCTAGTTCAGAGCAGCTTGACTCTACAGGTAAACAGCAGAAGACCAGCCTGTATTTGGGGCCATGCAAGTCTATGGACAGTGAAACTAGGCTTTGTCCAACACAGGATTAGGAGTAACGCATTTTATAATAAAATATCACTCTAGTTGTTCTAAAGCTCCAGTCACATAGAAAGACACCTTAACCTAACCCCAAGGAGAGTGGATTTTTTGTTTAGTCTGCGTTGCCTCCACTGACATGAAATCCTCAGCCGGCAAAGTGGAGGAGGAGTCCTCTGCAGAATGGCGCCAACCAAAGCAGAGGAAGCACTGGTCATGTCTGTCTTCAGGTAGAACACTGCAGCTCCCTGAAGGACAGAAGATACATTTTTAGGACACTGCCAATACACAGGTTAGCCTCAGGATGAAAAATTCTGTTTCCATCTTAGTCCCAATAAAGCTGTAGTTAAACTTTATTTAATTATCAGTAGATGGCAGACACGAAACCCCTTCTCCTGGCCTATGCTGAGGCTCACCGGCCACATCAGGGCTTTTTTTGTGAATAGTAGTAACAGGAAAGCATTTAGATTGGTGCCATGAGTTGCGGGAACAGTTGTTGTATACCTCCCAATAGACTCCACTACAGATTTGTGTGTGTGTGTGTATAAATATATATATATATATATTATATATATATATAATTTGCAATGACAATGTGGCCAAGATGCAGCATGAAACAGCACAAGCAGAGTACAAATAAAACATTTGCAGATTTAAAGATGCAAAAGCAAGTGCACTGACCCTGTAAAAAATCTCCTAAACATGGATTAAGTCAACAGAATATCTGAGTTTCTAGATCCACTAACATCTTTCAAGAGCTTTATGTCTAAAAACAAACAAATGAAATAAGTGATTATGGATAATAACATTTCAGGTGCACTAAACGAAACACTTAACTGGCTGAGAGTCTACTAAGTAACTAAAAATATTACTTTTACAATAATATCAGGGGAGAGCGCGAACGCAGTCCCCCACTACCAGAAATTATGCAGTCGAGATTCCCACATTTGGGGAATTCGCAGGGGTCAGCACAACCGGAGTGCAATGGCTGAGCCTCGCCCTGGGTGAACCACCTTCATGATCATGGTATCTCCCCTGCCAGGTAAGTATGAGTTGTACATGCACCGGCACATGGAGTCTTGCAGAGACATGCTGTCCTCTGTCAGAGTGTAGTACATGTCCCCCACTATGTCCCATACAAACTAAATATTAAAGGACAATATAACCACTGCTCTGTGGGACTGTAGGAAACAAGCACCCTCAATGTGGACATTATTTAGAAATGATTCAGAAATGTTAGCAGCACAGCATTACCCATGATGCTTTGCTAGCCCGTGTGCTGTTGCTAAGGCTACTTCCTGTTGAGAGTTATCCCTGTGTTAAGTTTTTAAAAGTCACAGCTACTTTTGGTTCTACATTAGAACAGACAATCCACGCGTTCATTGTGAGGGGAGAGAAAAAAGAGGCTTCAGAACTAGCCTGAGGACCACAAACTTTACTTTATTCATCCTGTAAGAGCAGACAAAGACAGGAAGTCCCTCCCCCAACTCCGTCCCACTAGAAACAACCAATATGAATCCTTCTCCCTGTGTGCTTACTAGAATAGTACTACTACTATAAAAATACATTTATGCAATATGGCGTCTTATATCTGTATATTGTTTAAGATTATACTAAAAACATTTTTAACTTATTTTTTATTCAAAACAGTTTACACAGTGGCGCCATCTGGTGCTAAAGGCTTGTTACTGCACGAGTAATTGGAAGTGTTTGAGCAATTACCAACCAACAGGAACTACACTAAATTGTGTCTCATTCTCATTTTTCATGCCAATAGGCCAATTTGTAGCCAACCAGTCCTCCACTGTCAAAGGTCATCAAGATTAAAAATAAAGAGCGTTTAAAATGCCATTCATTATGGCTTATATAGCAGAGTTCATTATGGACACTCCCCATTTCACAAAACTGACAGGAAGCAAATGTGAAACGTTGGGGTTGCCCCCGGCAAACACATTATAAATCCATTTTAGATACATATTGTGGTTAACAACACACAAAATGTAAAATATTACCTCAATATATTATAATGGGGGACTTCAAACCAAGTCCAGCACAATATAACAGATAATCATACATTTTATTCTTATATTAATTTCCACCAAATTTATCAGGGGAGAGCGCGAACGCAGTCCCCCACTACCACAAATTATGCAGTCGAGATTCCCACATTTGGGGAATTCGCAGGGGTCAGCACAACCGGAGTGCAATGGCTGAGCCTCGCCCTGGGTGAACCACCTTCATGATCATGGTATCTCCCCTGCCAGGTAAGTATGAGTTGTACATGCACCGGCACATAGGGTCTTGCACTGACATGCTGTCCTCTGTCAGAGTGTAGCACATGTCCTCCACTATGTCCTACACATACTACACTACAGACATGTAGTCTCTGCAGGCACTACTGCACAGTACTAGTATACAACACAAATGCTCTCAAATGTGGACATTATTAAGAAATTATTCAGAAATGTTAGAAGCACAGTATTACCCATAATGCCTTGCTAGCCAGTGTGCTATTGCCAAGGCTACTTCCTGTTGGGGGTTATCCCCGTGTTAAAAGTGTTTAAAAGTTGCAGCTGTTTTTGGTTCTACATTAGAACAGACAATTCAAGCATTCACTGTGAAAAAGTGAAAAAGAAAGTGAAAAGAGAGGCTTCAGAACAAGCCTGAGGACCACAAACTTTATTCATTCTGTAAGAGCAGACAAAGACAGGAAGTCCGTCCTCCAACTCCACCCCAAGGAAACAACTAAGGGAATAATGGATCCCACAACAGCCACACCAGACAATCTCAAACTCTCCTTCTATGTAATACTGCATCTCATCTCCTCATAATACAATAGTAACATAAGAGGCTGTACATTATGCTCAGCTTTAATCATATTTGACTGTCAAGTGAACTATAAAAAATGTTTAGGACTCTTAAATGTTTTTATAGTTCACAAAGCACATCAGTGCAGTGCTTGTATTTATAGATAATAGTATATTAATGCTGCTAAGTGGTGCTGTCGATTATTTGCTTGTGTATGCACTGTTACTCATTGTAATTGACAAACAAATTTAGCGACTGAATAGAGCTGGTTCAGAGAGAGCTTTTAAAAGAGGTACAGCGTGTCCATATTTGTCAAAGTGCAGCTGTGGTAAAAGTAAGACAAAACTCACTGTTATGCTAAAAGTGGCCTGTCAGTAGTTAGTGCGGAGCACAGTCTGCAAAGACAAAATGGTAAATATTAGTCAGGTTCTTATCCAAATAAATTATATTGGAATTATACCTATTATACCTAAAAAGAGCCACTCAAATAAGTATTTGAAGATCAAAAACTAGGCTATAGTACAAAAATTCTATGAAATTAATTAGATTTACCACTATAATTGAACCTCTGTAAAAATAATGTCTGATATCAGTACTCGGTGAGTGCTCGAAGTACTCATACTCACATATCCCACATAGTAATAAGAAACTCCCACATAGTAAAATTAAAAATTAGCTCAAAAACATTCATTGCAGTGGTCCCTCACTATAGCACGGTTCACATTTCGCGGATTTTTTATGTGTGTAATTTTGCATGCTTTTTTATTTATTTTGTTTTTTTTACAGTGTATAAAGGCACGTGTTCTGCGTCCTGATTGGCTAAAGGAGGTGCCATGTCGCATGTACAGTACAGAATGAGTTCAGCCAAATTTACCAAAATGTTCGATGCTGCAGCATGACTCTGAAACACTGGGGCGTCAAGAACGCTTTGGACGCCTTTGCATTTGAGGACAAACGCCTCCAGAGCGTCAACAATCGTCTGTTGCGGTCTGCGAGTGCCTTTGGATATTTAGTTTTCCCTGTGTCTTTGTGAACGCTGCAGACCAGGTGGAGAGAGTGACTTTAGTGCATAGGTGTCAAACTCTGGCCCGCAGTGTAAATTGCGAGGCAATTTCAAATTAATATTAGAGCTGGCCCGCCGTTATTATACGGTGGCAGCGCTGTAACACTGCATTCACCGCTTATACTACAAATCCCATAATGCTCTGCTGTTGTTTTGACGCGTCAATTAGGACAGAGGCAGACACGCCCCCTCCTCTGTGTCAGTAGCGTCTATGGCACATGTGTCAGACACAGACCGCAGGCCGCAGCAGGCCAGCAGTCCGCAGGTGTTTTACACGCACCAATACTACCATTTCCCACAATGTAGTAAGGGAAATGGGTAATGACAAGAATATGGACATGGAACAAAGGCTACAGAAGGTGGAAGAATTAAAACGAGGTCTTAAATCTGCCTGAGCGTGACAGAGGAGTTTTTGGCGTTACGTCCTATGCGTGGCACAACAGGACATGATCCGTATGAAGAGGTGTCAAGATGTGTAAATGAGATGGAGCTGCCTCGGGAAAAACCTGTGGGTTTGACAACAGACAGAGCACCTGCGATGTGTGGACACAGAAGTGGACTGGTGGACACGGGAGTGGACTGGTGGACACGGGAGTGGACTGGTGGCGAGGACACGGGAGAAGATCAGGAGGGAAACGTCACAGGTGAGCTGACAGCTTCTCATTGTATCATACACCAGGAGTCGATGGCCGTGTCCAAATTTGCCCTAAAATGTGCTGTTCGCATGGCGCATTTAAGTCGGGCAGGTACTACGACCCGCACCTCGAACAGTACATCGAGCGGTGCATTTGGTGAATTGGGACACGGCAGTTGTGTGGTAAAGCCTTGAAAATTCCATCACGCGCGCAGTTAACTTTATCAGAGCCATATGTTTAAATTATCGCCAGTTCAAAACATTTCTGAGCGAGTTAAACGGAGCATGGTGATTTGACCTGTCACACTGAGGTGTGATGGCTAGAGCTGGCCCGCCAGTATTATACGGTGGCAGCACTGTAACACCGCATTCACCGCTTATACTACAAATCCCATAAAATACAGTTAATTTATTGCACAGCCGATCCAATTGTGTTATGCAAGTGTTATCCATCCTTCAAATAACTACAGACCCCCCGTAAAAAAAAGTTCAAACATTATGAGACATTCTAGGCCAAAATCAGCCTGTAAATCAGGCATGCCCAAACTGTGGCCCAGGGGCCAGATGCAGCCCTAAGACCAATTTTTCTTGGCTCTCAACCTTCCAGGTGAATTGGCCAATATTACATTAAACAGTACTTTTTACTCTATACTTCTGAAAATCTACTTTAACAAGCCTGTATCAAATATTTAATGTGTCCCACTGAGACTGAACCACTAGATCTTTATTCCTGCCTTCATCCTAACTTGTAAAAAAATGCAGATTTTAAGTATTCACCATATTGGCGACCAGTCTATGCCCTCAATTGGCCCTCAGCTTTGTCTGTGTTTTTATATGTGGCCCTTAGTGACAAAAGTTTGGACACCCTTGCTGTAAATCGTCTTATTATACCCAATTAAAGCTTAATAACAATATTGGCCAGTAATCAAGGGCATGGCAGTTAGAGGTAAGATCTTAAGCCCGAGCCCGACCCGAACCCGACCCGAAATTCGGGTCGGGTTCGGGCCTAAAATGTCAATCATTGCTTCGGGTCGGGTCGGGCTTTTCTCTTGCTGACTTTTTTCTTAAATAAATATATGTTTATAAAAATGTATACTAAAACGATGTGTGGATACTAAACTAAGGAATACTTATTTTAAAATAAATCATTTGGATAAAACAGAGAAGGCGCTGTAATGGAATTGCTATTTAACTACTAAACAGGAGCCGCAGAGCCAGAGCTCTGCGCACGTGAACGCCGCCCTCTTAATAATCTTCCCCTCCGCAAGTCCGCATCTATTTTGACCTGGTATCCCCAATATGGAGGAGCAAGAAGTTAAGGATAAACTAAAGACAGGAGAACTGAAAAGACAAACATGCACAGGTAAGAGTGAGGTGTGGAAAAGCTTCAAATTGATCGTTGAAAATGCTACAGAAACTTAAGTTGGCTTCGCTGAATGTGTCAATGTGGCGCTTTGCTTTCATACGAGAGCAAAAAGACTGGCACCTCGATGCTGAGCAGCATTTAAACAGCTGGACTGGCAAAATTGATCAAACATCTATATTATCATTTGTTTCAAAAAACGCCCCTCGTCGCGCTAAGCAGGCCATCACAGACAAGTGCGTGGACTTGTTATCATAAATCACCCCCCCCCCCCCTCCTCCTCCTCCCGAGTCCTCACAAATAAAATATGAAATTTCGGGTTTGCTTCGGGCTCGGGCCTGCAAATCAAGTTAATTGGTCGGGCTCGGGCCGGGTCGGGCTTTAATACCCGCGGGCCGGGTCGGGCTGGATTTTTTAGGCCCAATCTTACCTCTAATGGCAGTGTCACTCTAAAACTCCTCTGTTTAGTCGTTCAAAATGAATCAATTCAGTTTTTCACATCAGTAAAAATCTGATACAGTACATTTTAAAATATTGCTTTTCTTTATAGAGCATCGATGTTCAGATATAAACATGCAGTTGCAATGCCCTATTGGCACCAAATATTACCTGAACTCTTGCAGGGTATGTGAGCTATAGTTTCTCTGACATTAGCTAAAGAGCTTGTGCATTAGCATGACAACATATTGGGCAAGTGCTATACAGTAACATCAGCATTTTTTTAGGGTTTGTCTGCAGAAAAATAAGCCAAGTTAACATTTGTGCTCAAATTGACTACTTGAGCAAAAACTATTTAATATTTGATACACGAGTTTAACCACAAAAAAGAGCATGAACACAGTCCTCCACTACTACAAATTCAAAGAATTCAAAGGAGTCAGCACAGTGCAATGGCTGAGCATGCCATTTTACATGAATAAACATTGTAGTCTTGGGCACTTTAGGCTCACTGTACATTGCCTTGCAAGATCTTTATGACCATTTGTGAAGAGGCTATTTACATTTTCCCCACACCCATTTGCTTTGTTCTTCAGGTAATGTTCCCGCTGGGGTAAGCCTATTTAATTTAGGGGCAAGTACCTGTTCTACTTCCTCTCTTTTCATCTCTTCTATACTTCTTCTTTGGAAAGGCTCTGCAGGACAGTCTTATAGATGTCAGAATACCTTTCAGTATGAGGCACTGTGGGCCTTCTTCCCCAGGTAAGTTGTACTCTTTCTCTCACCAACAAGTTTCCCAAAAAAAGAGTGCAGTACATGTCCTCCACTCTGTCCTACAACAATACACTACAGAAACAGTACAGTAAATATAACTAAAAGCTTTAGGTAATTTATATATAAAATCCAAGAGTTCACATTGAACAGTGTAAAAGGAGCTGCTTCAACAAACACCCGAGTTCCACAAACTATCATTCATTCAGCAGAAGCAGACAAAGATAGTAAGTCCAACCTCCAACTCCACTCCCAGGAAACAATTAGGAGAACAATGGATCCTCACTATATCCACACTCATCTTTAGTCTTGGACATTGGTTTGCTTTGAGTTTTGTTTTTGTTTTCATTATCAAACAAATAGTATATTTGATTTAATTATGCATTTCAAGAACGGCTGGGAGAAATGGCCAAAAAAAAAAAAATCTACTTTTTTTTTGCACACACTCAACGATTACGACTTTAATTGACGTCAGAGTCGTCTTTTAAACAGGGAGAAGCTCTTTAGATTCTCATTCTTATCCTTTTAAACTAGCTTCAATTACATTTGTATAGATATGTCATCTAATTTTAATAGTTTAAATAAGAATGCAGTTTTTACAATGTCACTTGCTTAACTGTACAATAACCCTGCTTTGCAAGTAAAGTCAGGAGTAATTCTGTTTTACAATAACCTTCGATTTCACAATTTGGCAAATTTTCAAATTCTCGATTTTTAAAAATATTAATTAATCAAATTAATTTGATTAATTGCCAAATCCTACTTACAAGTATGTCTAATAAAAAAATAAAAATAAATTAAGGGTTCGCTTTGTAGTGGTATGGTCCCAAAGTGTTTCCACTGTCTTAAGTGAACTGTACAGGCCTGTTTTTTGATGTTTTTTTCAAAAGTGAAAAGTACTTTTGTGAACTTTACATCAACTGTACAACAATTTGTGGGACCTCCAGTACATTTTTAACATAGTGATATTATTATCTGCAGTACCTGCTCCTCAGTAGGTCCAGAAGAGTCTCCATGAAGGCACAAAACCAGAGGAAAGGTCCAGCTAATGTGGTTCCTGGTCATTTTTCTAGATAAAAACAAATACATGTGACTTATCTTCATTTCGTGAACTTAAACAAGCTAAAATGCTATTGCTATTAATTGCTATTAATTGAACAGGTATTTTTAAGGACAAAACTATCTCCAAAATATGGGATATGAGATCGAGACAAGATATCATTTATAGTACCGGTAAATACATTGTGCACTCCAGTTCACAATTTTGTCCTTACATTTTTTTTTATTTGACATTCTCCTCATATGTGCACAATCTTGTGCCAGTTTTATCTGTTGAGATCTTGTGGCACAAGATTATGTCTCACATTCCTAGTTTTTATCTTTCTTATGCTTAATCATTTGTGGAATAGTAATATATATATATTTGTATTAGTGACAGAGTTCACAGTATTATATTGTCACTTAATATGAGGAAACAGCAAACTTAGGCTAGTGACTGAAAGACAACACAGAGACATGACAAAGATCTGGAACATAATGCTATTCCAGCCAAGAACGCATTAATTTAATACCTAATGTAACAATTTAACTCTTTCCTTTAAAAAACTTTAATATTTTTTCTTTAACAATTAATCAGGGGAGAGCGCGAACGCAGTCCCCCACTACCAGAAATTATGCAGTCGAGATTCCCACATTTGGGGAATTCGCAGGGGTCAGCACAACCGGAGTGCAATGGCTGAGCCTCGCCCTGGGTGAACCACCTTCATGATCATGGTATCTCCCCTGCCAGGTAAGTATGAGTTGTACATGCACCGGCACATGGAGTCTTGCAGAGACATGCTGTCCTCTGTCAGAGTGTAGTACATGTCCCCCACTATGTCCCATACAAACTAAATATTAAAGGACAATATAACCACTGCTCTGTGGGACTGTAGGAAACAAGCACCCTCAATGTGGACATTATTTAGAAATGATTCAGAAATGTTAGCAGCACAGCATTACCCATGATGCTTTGCTAGCCCGTGTGCCGTTGCTAAGGCTACTTCCTGTTGGGAACTATCCCCGTGTTAAGTTTTTAAAAGTCACAGCTACTTTTGGTTCTACATGAGAACAGACAATCCAAGCGTTCATAGTGAAGGGAGAGAAAAAAAGAGGCTTCAGAAAAAGCCTGAGGACCACAAACTTTACTTTATTCATCCTGCAAGAGCAGACAAAGACAGGAAGTCCCTCCTCCAACTCTGTCCCACTAGAAACACACACAAGGAAGACACTTCCCAATGCTTAGCTGCTAAAAGAAGGGTGTATACAAGATACTGCATGCTTTAAAATGTTTAAATTAAAAAATTAGCATGCATGTTCACAAATACGTTAAAATAAACCCCAGTGTCTTTGATTATAGATTTTTGTTACTCTGGCGCCCGCTGGAGCGGCACCCTGGGTACATTTATGTCACACAAGTGAGAAAAGCTTTATGCTGACAACATAAAATTATTTGAACATTTTCTGTCTATACTTTGACAATGCCAGATTTTATGCATTGTTTAAAGTTTTGTACTTCAAATTATAAATCAGATGTTACATCGACGTTTATAGAGTATTAGCTAATACATAATGACATATATAAGTATTAATCTCAAGTGAATAATTACGTAAAATGTTGGCAGAGCTTCAAATCATATAATATTGTATAAAATGTAAACTATGTGACAGTAATAAATAATAATAAAATGTGTGACACTAGGACAGCATGGATGAAACAAAGAGCAGCTACTGAAAAAAACACCAAGAATAGAATGAAATTTAAACTGAGCAAGTTTCAAAATCAGATACAATAGAGAGTTTTATATTTGAAAGTTAACAAGGGTCAGTGTAAATCAGAAAGTCGCATAGGTCAAATTAATTCGCTTAATCCCGGCGTTGGATTCGCCTAGAGTTAACTTATAGCTAAATCACTCGCCTTTGACGCACAGGTCGCTGTTCAGTGGGAGCAGCACCGTCTGCAGGCTATGGATTGTCCACGTGCGCGCTAGGATAGAAACAGCGGCCTTCCCGAAACATGCAAGCCTTTTAGCATGAACTCTACTATTTGTGCTCAGCAACAAGAAAACAAATTACATCAATCCCACACTTTGCATGTCCTGTTTCAACAATTACCGACATGTTTGCATTATGTTTAATTTCTATATGGTCTGTAACTCACCAAAATGGAGGCGTCGTCCATGTTCAGCTCAGCACGCGTGTCTCCGTGGCTCAGCTACTTCCGTCGTTTTTTGGTCTTGTAAATTATTCCCTCACTTCTTACGACGAAATAAACAAATGCCCTCTTTGTGTATGGCAAAATCTGTTTTTCGGTTGTCATTCGACGGTTAAACAATCGTAATAAAATGCGTTTTTTACTTGAAATGGTAACTCGGGGCCTGCTTAAGCGGGAGTGAACGTGACCTGAACAGCAGAAGTGGTTCAGCCAATGTCACCCGACGGGCGTGTCATTAGTAAAATACATGCGCGTGGAAAGTAGACGTGTATATCTTTAAGTGAAATAGTTCTAGTAAATAGATATTTTGAGAGTGCGGGAGATTTGATTATTTTAATATTTTATGCTAGTGCTTAGTTTTGAGCCTTTGATAACCGCTGTTAGCTTCTCTACAACAAAGAAAATGATTCAGATCAGAATCAGATCAGAAGAGTTTTATTGCCATTGTAAATGAGCACAGCTCACTTGCGGCCCTCAGACCAATTTTTATTGGACTTCAGGCCTTCAGTTGAACTGGCCCAATTGATCAAAATCAGTACTTTTTACAGCAAATTTGAGCAATGCTACCAATATAACGTAAATAACATCACATTGCATTGCCAGACAGACCTAATATCAATATTTCAAGCCTTATTTAAAGTATGAAATGCACCCATCTGAATAATCTACTGTATTGACCACTGGCCCTCTGTGTCGAATATTTTTTTAAGATATGGCCCTCAGTGAAAAGAGTTTGGGCACCCTGCCGTAGACATAAGGACAAACTAACACACAAGCATGACGCCTGCAGGCGTCATGTGGCTCAGAGTAACAGAAATAATGAAATTTGCCCATTGCACGTGAAAACAATCCCCTTACTCTTACTCTTACTACTTGGTGTCCTTGTTTAACAGCATATAGCATTATGGCAGGAAAACATAGCCTATTGGTCTTAATCAGTCTGAGTGCACTGTCCTCATAGCATATCTGTGTGAAAGACTTTTACTTTTTACTCTAAAACTTTACAGGTACGTCAAAACTTTTACTAAAGTAGATTTATATGTGATACTATTACTTGAGTAAATGTTTTGGTCCTGTATTTGTACTTTTCCTTATGTAACTTTTTTCACCACTGTATAGAGGTGTGAGGACCCCTTCCTTAGCTAAATGCCTGTATCCTGCAAGTATAATTGCCACTCACTCTCCACTAGTGTCCATCATTAGTTGTTAATCACTTGGCATGCGCATTTGCTCCAAGGAGTTAAGCCACAGATTAGGCAAAGTCACACTGCTCCTTCCAGCACAAGGCAAGGAGCAGATATCACAGCTCCTCCTCCTGTGGTTCTCCTGTTCTTCTGTCTCCTCTGCTCTTGTCTCCTCTCCTTCTGTCTCCTCTTTTCCTCCCAGGAGCCTCACCCTTCAGAGTCAGCATGTCCACGGGAGAGAGAACCCAGTCAACTACATCTGTGGAATCAGCTGCAGCATCAGACAGGTGACTAAAACAAAGAGGGAGGGTGAAGTTTTTTTCAAATGTTGCCAGGTACCATGAGTTAGGCCCACTCAAGTAAGCAATGTGACTGACCGTAGAAAACACTAATAGTGGCAAAACTGTCATTGTGGTCTTCACTGCCATGAATCTTGTATGTGCGTTGGTGATGGTGCAGATAGCCAGCCTCACTTCTCTCAATCTGCCCTGGGGCAGCTGTGGCTACAGAAGTATCTTACCACTACTGAGTATGGAATGAATAATGCATCGTCCCCTCTAAACTACTAAAAAAACGTATAATCATAGACAAGACTAAATTTGACCTTTCATAAACTGTCTATAAATAACCTTGAACTATCAGAACTAGTAAAAGAACTAGTATAAGACAACTTGGCAACATGATGTGGACCTATTCTGCAGTATTGAAATCAAGTTTGAAACTTTAGTACCATGACAACAGACAGCACTACTGCAGGGATGCAAAATAGAACATTAAACCTATTTAGAGTCTTCGCATCCTAGAATCTTTGCACCCTAGAACGTTTACACCCTAGAATGTTTGCACTTTTGAATATTTACAGCATATAATGAATGTTTCCACCCTAGACTGTTTATACCCTAAAATATTTGCACAATAGAATGTTTACACCCTAGAATGTTCACACTCTAGAATATTTGCAGAAGAATGAGACCTAATGCAGCCTTGATGTTTATCTTTACCATTTTTAGTACCCCTAAAGACTCCCCTGCCGGCTCTGTCTCAGAGACGCCCAAAAAGAAGAAGAAGAAGTCCAAGAAGAACACAGAGAGCATGAACAAAGTCTACATGTCTGTGCTCAACAGTGTCTTCGGAGCTGTGAGTTACACATGGTGTAGACAAATGTTCGATTAGTACTGTTGTATGCCTTAGCAAGACATGTCACCCAGAGACAACAGGACTGGACAAGTTTTAATTAATGTACCGATTGGCGATGGATTATTGGCATATTTTCGTCTTGGGTTTAATTGGATGCATTTTAACGATGGGGTATTATGCAAAATGGAGTTTTTGGAACTTTCTTATGCTCTCACACGGCTCATGCTCTCACACCATTTTTCATAAATATACAAAAGCATGACACAAAACAATACAATAGCACTCTGAATGGGGAGTAAGACTTAGTAAGAGCACCTGCCTGACTTCATGGAGATTTGATTTGCTTTGTGGACCCCAAAATATGAATGGATTAATTTTTTAAGCTAGACTCACTTGCAATTTTAAATGAAATTTTTTCACCCCCATCTTCTGTATTTTTTACTATTTAATTACAAAAACATATTCAGCCCTAATTTCAGTAATAGGCTGAGTCATTTCTGTGACTTGAAATTACCTAGTACCTAGTTCCGTTGTTGTCGTCAGGAGAGCAGCCCTAATCCCAGCTCCCACAGCACTAAACAGGCTTACTGCCACTGAGCATTATGGTGATCTATCTCAACACGGAGTTTACTAGGTTGTTGTAAACTTTCATTCATATACATTACATTATTACTGGCACCACAAACCCACTGTTGTTTTTTGTAAAGTCACCTGGCAGCTATCAAAAGCTAAGTCAATCATAATTAATTTATTCCGACACAGAAGATGTTAAGCTTTGTACTAGTTTTTGTTTCATGTCGCTAGGCCCAGTAATTACGAAAATATTAGCCATAAACCAGGCCAACAAAACATAATTTTAACAGTAAAACAACCAATTCCACAATAGAATTCGCATCTCATCATCGCCATTTCAATTACACGTTACATACAGGGATACAGGAGGATGAAAGAGCATTTGACACACAGGGATACAGAAGGATGGGTGGCCATCTGTCACACTGGGATATACACTGCCTGGCCAAAAAAAGTCGGCACAAAAAAAAAAGTCACACAATCTAATATTTCATTGGACTGCTTTTAGCTTTGATTATGGACTGCCTTTAGCTTTGACTGTGGCATTGTTTCAATAAGCTTCTGCAATGTCACAAGATTTATTTCCATCCAGTGTTGCATTTATTTTTCACCAAGATCTTGCATTGATGATGGCAGAGTCTGACTGCTGCACAAAGCCTTCTCCAGCACATCCCAAAGATTCTCAATGGGGTTAAAGTCTGGACTCTGTGGGGGCCAATCCATGTGTGAAAATGATGTCTGATGCTCCCCGAACCACTCATTCATAATTTGAGTGCGATGAATCCTGGCATTGTCATCTTGGAATATGCTCATGCCATCAGGGAAGAAAAAATCCATTGATGGAATAACCTGGTCATTCAGTATATTCAGGTGAGCAGGTCAGCTGACCTCATTCTTTCATTCTGACCTCAATCGTCCATGCCATAATTTTCCATAGGAAGCTCGTACCTACACTACTGTTCAAAAGTTTGGGGTCACTTAGAAATCTCTTTATTTTTTGAAAGAAAAGCACAGTTTTTTCAATGAATATAACTTTAAACTAATCAGAAATACACTCTATACATTGTTAATGTGGTAAATCACTGTTCTAGCTGCAAATGTCTGTTTTTTGGTGCAATATCTACATAGGTGTATAGAGGCCCATTTCCAGCAACTATCACTCCAGTGTTCTAATGGTACAATGTGTTTGCTCATTGTGTCAGAGGCTAATGGGTGATTAGAAAACCCTTGTGCAATCATGTTAGCACAGTTTAGCTGGTTATAGAAGCTATAAAAGTAGCATCAGTAGTATCTGGAGCATCACATTTGTGGGGTTTATTAAAAGCTTAAAATGGCCAGAAAAAGAGAACTTTCATGTAAAACTCGACAGTCTGTTCTTGTTCTTAGAAATGAAGGCTATTCCATATGAGAAATTGCCAAGAAACTGAAGATTTCCTACAATGGTGTGTACTACTCTCTTCAGAGAACAGCACAAACAGGCTCTAACCAGAGTAGAAAGAAAAGTCCATAGCACAACTGAGCACGAAGATAAGTACATTAGAGTCTCTAGTTTGAGAAATAGACCCAGCTTCATTGAATAGTACCTGCAAAACGCCATTGTCAACATCTACAGTGAAGAGGCGACTCCGGGATGCTGACCTTTATCCTACAACAGGACAATGACCCAAAGCACACCTCCAAATTGTGCAAGAATTATTTAAAGAAGAAGCAGGAGGCTGGTATTCTATCTGTAATGGAGTGTCCAGCGCAGTCACCAGATCTAAAACCCATTGAGCTGTCGTGGGAGCAGCTTAACCGTATGGTACGCACGAAGTGCCCATCCAGCCAACCAGTCCCAACTTGTGGGACGGGCTTCTAGAAGTGTGGGGTGAAATGTCTCCACATTACCTCAACAAATTAACAGCCAAAATGCCAAAGGTCTGCAATGCTGTAATTGCTGCAAATGGAGGATTCTTTGACTAAAGCAAAGTTTGAAGGAAAAAAATATTATTTCAAATAAATATCATTATTTCTAACCTTGTCAATGTCTTAACTATATTTTCTATTCATTTTACAACTCATGTGGTAAACAAAAGTATGACTTTTCATGGAAAACACAAAATTGTCTGGGTGACCCCAAACATTTGAACGGTAGTGTATTTGCTTAGTTAAATCCAGGTGGCGACTTTTTTTTTGTTAAACGTTAGAAGGGCATTTGACACACAGGGATATTTTTGGATGGGCAGGGCATCTGACACACAGGGATTAGAGGAGGAATGCATTGATGCACAGGAATATAGGAGGATGGAGGGCACCTGGCACACAACCTAAAGAGTTAAGACATCCCTTTTTTTCTTACAGGAGAGGGAACTGGCACAGGCAGAGCTGGATGGTAAGACAATGTTCATTGTAATTACTATATCTGATTTAGTCCCAGTTTAAAAATGGTTTAACCAGTCTAAGGTTTAGTAATGACCAAGTTTAGTCTTTGCACTAGTTTATTAGCAGTTTAGACTTGATGTGTTACTAGACTGTTTTATTCTATTGCAGATAAGGAATAAACCTGGTGTTTTAGATCTGAATTGGACTAAGGCAAATAACCTTTGGTTTAGCCCTGGACTTTCTCACATCTGTACCTTGTATAGTAGCCTAACCCATCCTCTCCCTCTCAGAGCTGCAGCAGGCCTTCAAAGAGTTCGATTACGATCAAGACGGATACCTGAACTACAAGGATGTGGCCGAGTGCATGAGGACCATGGGCTACATGCCCACAGAGATGGAGCTGCTGGAGATAGTCCAGCAGATCAAGATGAGAAGTCAGTGCCACACAGCACATATTTAATGTACATGTCTAGTGTAAACACTAGATGAAAACAGAAGTTAAAGAGACTGTATGTAAAATATTGTCTATTTTATATCCCAATGGCATGATGTGTCTCCAGATATGAGGTAAACATGTTCAAATCAAATATAGCTTTTACTGATAACAATTCTAATGCTGATTTATTAATTACAAAAGCATTAGACATGATAGTGCAGACATGATGCTTATGTTATAATCTGGTGTTTTCATTCTCAAGATAATTATCCAGTTAGAAAGCAGAATGAGCCTCTCATTTGGGTTGCCAGTTTCAATGCTGAAGTCCAGTTGGTTCTCTCTGATGTGAGTCATCTCTATCAAAACCCCAACACCTGCAGTCAGGTCACTGACCAGTGCTAATGTCTGCAGGTTAAGGCACTGGCGGTCCAGGTTCTGTCGCACAGGCTACAGTTAATTTAAATTACATCTGCCAGTTTTTTTTTTTGCCAACTAACATCACACAGCGTAGTTACTTTTTAACAGGAAGAGATTATTAATTAAAGAACAGAAAGCTCAAAATGACCGAAAATGCATTTAATACTCATAATTTAGCCCAGTTAATGGAGTTTACATTTGTTTACATTAGCAACTAGGACCAATATGGCAGCAGCTGGCAAAAAAAGTCTTAATGAGAAGTTTAGATCATTTAGCTCTACTTACTTAAATCCAGAGTTAGCCCTGTTCTTAATATTGTCCCATTTTGGACAAAATGCAGCAGAGTTATTGAATATTTCTTTTCTAGTCATATTCATGTAGTTCCTCTCTTTGTATGTGCAGTGGGGGGCCTGATGGACTTTGAGGACTTTGTGGAGCTGATGGGGCCCAGGATGATGGGGGAGACGGCAGACATGTTGGGTCTGAAGGAGCTGCAGTCTGCTTTTGTACAGGTGAAACTACTACACATACTACACAATGATGTATTTAAAGATGTCTGACGTAGATTGGAGTAGCTTTGACTGTTGTTTCAATTTATAAAGGAAGTGTTCACGATTGTCCTGGTTTGAGCCCAGTTTAGTCCTGTCTTTGGTCTTTGGTTTTGTCCTGGGTTACACCTGGTCCAGTTTATTGACGATGTGTAATGCAAAAGTATGTGTTGGTAGAGTGTTTGTCTTCTGATTTTGTTGGCAGTTTGGATCCTCATCCCTCAGATCTGTGTTCACTGGTGTTTGAGTGTGTGTGTGTGTGTGTGTGTGTGTGTGTGTGTGTGTGTGTGTGTGTGTGTGTGTGTGTGTGTGTGTGTGTGTGTGTGTGTGTGTGTGTGTGTGTGTGTGTGTGTGTGTGTGTGTGAAGGAGGGAGTGGCTTCTTAAGGTAAAGTAAAACATGTTTGCCAATAGGGCTGAACAATTTGATGAAAATATCTAATGTGATTGTGTTTGAACAGAATCCTATTATTAAAACATAAATTGCAAATTTAGTCTCAAAGTTCACAATTTAAACATGTCCAAAAGAATAGACTAAAAGACTGAAATCTGAATTGAAAAACTAATACAAGAATCACGTTTCAGACCATGTCTGTACAAATGTACAGATGTTAGCAGTTTTTATGCAGAATATGATAAGGTTTTGTTTTTGAAGGAAATTATTGTTTTTCAAAAATTGCAGCCTTTGTGATTTACTAACTGCGTCCATTCAAATTGTGATATCGATTTGATTGCGATGAATCTTGCAGGCCTTTTTGCCAAAAGTGTATTGACTTTAAAAAAACATGGAGGAGCTTCAGGACAAATCTATCGTCTTGTAAATTAGAATACAGTGTCAAATTGAATAGTATGACTACTCTTGTTACATGATTTTTGTGTAATTTTTCAAACCTAAAATGTAAATTGCTGTAAATAGCTTTTAAATTAATGCTACTTAAAGTCACATTATTTACATATTTTGCCAATAAATAGACAAAAATAAAAGCATGTTTTTTCATTTGTTTATTACACTGACAAACATGTGTCTTTACCCTGAGCCTCCTGGAGGAGGCCAAATAAGAGGTTGTTTCCAAAGAAATGTTGTTCCTATTATTATTAATATTTAATATTTAATATGTTCCTTTGACTTTAATATTCCACACCATGGCATAAAATCTATCTATCTTCACGGAGAATGTTCTGAAGTATGTTTTTTTTTTCTTTCTATATACATGGAATCACACAGGTGACATGCAACCTCCAGAAAGTTCCATACTGTACTGTTGAGAGGGCATAAATCGTATCTGTTGTTTTCCAGTTTGACTTGGATGAAGGTGCGGAATGGGGGGAAATATGGGGGATATGAGGACATCCCACAAGCAGGAATATAGGAGGCCATCTGACACATAAATCCTATATGTTTTTGTATAGTTTGACTTGGATGGAGATGGGAACATAAACCAGGATGAAATGAAGGAGGCAGTGAAGAGCTTGCTGGGAGAAAAACTGAAGAAGGGCGAGCTAGAGGAGATTCTCAAGGAGCTGGATGTCAACGCCGACGGCAACATCGACTTTGAAGGTCAGACGATTAATTAATATAATAAAGATGTAAAGTCTGCCATGTGCTTGTCTCCTTGGAGATGTTATTCCATTGAATGGAATATTCCACACTGTATGGCAAGCATGCAGCGGCTCACGGAGGCAAAAACTCGGGATTGGGAGGAGTTCGGGGAGGCCATGGAGGAGGACTATCAGACGGCCTCAAAGAGATTCTGGTAAACCACCCGACACCTTAGGAAAAGGAGGCAGTGCTTCACCAACACTGTTTATAGTCCAGGCAGAGAGCTGCTGACCTTGACTGGGGATGTTGTTGGACGGTTGAGGATCTCCTCAATCCCACTGTCACGTTTTCCGGGAAGGAAACAAAGACTGGGGACGGAGGCGGACTCGTCCAACACCCTGGTTGAAGTCACTGAGATAGTTGGCAAGCTCCGCGGTGGCAAGGCTCTGGGAATGGATGAGATCTGTCTTGAGTACCTTAAGTCTTAAGACAGTGCCTTTGGAAAGGCAGACCAGGGTGGTGGTCTCTCTGTTTAAGAAGGGGCATCAGAGGGTCTGTTCCAATTACAGAGGAATCACACTCCTCAGCCTTCCCAGTAAGATCTATTCCAGGGTACTAGAGAGGAGAATCTGACTGATAGTCGAACCTCGGATTCAGGAGGAGCAATGTGTTTTTTCATCCCGGTCGTGGATTTCTTTTCATATTGTGGCATCATACATGCTACAACTGGACCAGCTCTATACTCTGCATTGGGTCCTCGAAGGTTCATGGGAGTTTGCCCAATCCGTTCACATGTGTTTGTAGATCTGGAGAAGGCATTCGGCTGTGTCCCTCGTGGTATCCTTTGGAGGGTGCTCCGGAAATATGGGGCCTAGGGCCCTTTGCTAAGGGGTGTCCGGTCCCTGTATAACCGGAGCAGGAGCTGTGTTCGCATTGGCGGCAGTTCACACTGTTGGACTCCACCAGGGCTGCCCTTTGCCACTGGTTCTGGTCATTGTATTTATAGACAGAATTTCTAGCTGCAGCCAGGGGCCGGAGGGAGTTTGGTCTGGTTTGGGAACCACAGGATCTCATCTCTGCTGTTTGCAGATGTCCTGATGGCTTCATTAGGGCAGGACCTGCCACAGGCACTGGGGCGGTTTGCAGCTGAGTGTGAAGTGGCTGGGATGAGAATCACCTCCTCCAAATCTGAGGCCATGGTTCTTGACCAGAAAAAGGTGGGTTGCCCGCTTTGTGTTAAAGGTGACTCACCACCCATCTCGGGGTCTTATTCGCGAGTGAGGGAAGGATGCCGCATGAGATTGACAGGCAGATCGGTGCAACATCTGCAGTGATGCAGTTGCTGTATCGGAGCAGAGCCGAAAGGCAAAGCTCTCGATTTACTAGTCAATATACGTTCCTATCCTCACCTATGGTCATGAGCTTTGGGTAACGACCGAAAGGACAAGATTGCAGATACAAGCGGCCGAAATGGGTTTACTCCACTGGTCGGCTGGGTGCTCCCTTAGAGATAGAGTGAGGAGCTCGGTCACACGGGGGTAGCTCGGAGTAGAACCACTGCTCCTCCACGTTGAGAAGAGCCAGCTGAGGTGGCTGGGGCATCTGTCCGAATGCCTCCTGGACACCTCCCTAGGAAGGTGTTCCGGACATGTCCCACCGGGAGGAGGCCCAGGGGAAGACCCAGGACACGCTGGAGGGACTACGTATCAGCTGGCCTGGGAACGCCTTGGGGTCCTACCGGAGGAGCTTGAGGACGTGACTGGGGTTAGGGAAACCTGGGAGTTCCTGCTTAGATTGCTGCCCCTGTGACCCAGCCCCGGATAAGCGGAGGAAAATGGATGGAGTATGGCATTTTACTTAGTATGGCTATTTATGTAGGCCACATAGAAACGTACACCGCTAAGTCAAGGTACAGTCAGTACCAGTACAGTCAGATCTATGGAGAAGCGATCCCACTCACACTAAGAATGTTTTTTGAGGTACAGTATGTGTTTAGCAATGAAAACACCTGTAATCGAATAAATGAAAAATAGATAAGATGTAATGCCATACTGTGGAACAACTGGGAAACACAACATCACCATGGAGATAAGCAGGTGGCCAAACCACTACCGGAAAAGTTACATAGTGCACCTTTAATATGATTAAAATGATGCACTGCCTGTGTAACTACTGTCTTTATATTGACATATACTTTATGTATGTTGGCAGAGTTTGTCATGATGCTGTCCATTCGCTAACAGCAAATGGCTAATGGCTAACAACTGGACGACATGAACGCCCCAGGTCACCTTAGGAAGCAGAGGAGTGAATGCGGAGAGAAGCCTAGTAGCTACATTTACAGACTGCATGTGCCTAACTGTAATACCTGTATGAAGTTACGAGTGTTAGATTACAATATACTTGCTATTATATCCTTCTAAACAGAAACTTCAACAGTAAACAAAGAATAAACATTGCTGTTTTAATAAGTAAACTGCCTGCTATTGTTATGTCTGTGTGTGTTGGGTCATTAAGCTGTCTTGTTTTGGGACGATAGTGACTCAGTGGTTGGCCAGTCCAAGCACTCCAAGCACTCCAAGCACTCCAAGCACTCCAAGCACTGAAAGCACTCCAAGCACTGGTGGACACCGCCTTCAGCCTGTTGTTGTGTTCTTGGGCAAGACTGTTCACCCACTGCCAAGAATAAATATAGTGTGTACATTAGTGTTTAGGTGTGGCTATAGGTCTTTAGTTACCAAAATGTGTATTAGTCAACTAATCTTTTTATTTAGATCATAAGCATTTATGGACAACAGTAGAAAGGAGAGAGTGAGCTAGCTGAAGGTTTGGTATTTTTTTGGTATTTATATGTTAAAAGGCAAATTAAACTAATGATGTCTTTATATAAAAACATTGTTTTGTAGTACTTTTTTCTGCATAAATAGTTGCTTTTGCATGAACTCCTGTGCAGGTACATAATAGTTTTGAGAGTTTTTGCCATGCCCCTTTTTTAGTTGACTAATCGATCAGCAGGAATCAGCAAGTCTGTAGTCAACCACAAATTTCTTTAATCGAATACAGCAATAATTGTGTAATTGTGATTACATTTTAAATCACAGGAGTTATTAAGTACAGCCTCCCGATCGTCCCTATACACATTTGTCTCAGGTCTGTCTCTGCTCCTTTCTACACCAACAAACTCACCTAATGCCAGTGCATATCCTGCTCTGATTGGCCAGATTTCATATAATAATATACATTTTAAAACAACTCAATTAATTTCAATCAAGTTTTCTATAAAGGACTGATCTAAAATGTTGCTAAAATTGTGATAAAAAGTAGTACTAGTACTAGTAATGTGCACTTTGAGTAGTATTTTCCATGTGTCAATTTTATTTTTACTTTGAAAATTTTGGCAGCAGTACCTTTAGGCCTACTTCTAATGTAGAATTTTTTTTGCCATATAACTGTACTTGTACTTGAGTACAGATTAAGACTACTGCTTACACCTCTGCTAACTGACCTCTTTTTGAAAAATGGGGAAAGTGGAGAAAAGTGGGAAAAGAATTTGACTTCTGGTACCAGATGTTCCGGCCGCTGTTGAGCTCCAATGCATGATGCCCATTCCTGATAGGACAATTATTAGACAATATTCAGAATGTAGTATAATGAATACCTTTGATTGCCACAACTAAAAAAAAAACTAAACAAAGTGATGATTTCAGTAGAGTTTATTCAAAAAGAACATGATACCTCCAGTTAAATAAAATAGAATAAAGTTAGTTGGTTAGCTCAGTCTGTAATAAATAATATTGTTTGAACAGCTGTAACCAATTACAGGGCAGCATATGAAGTCAGGCTTGTAAACTTATGTGTAGTGGTTTATTTGAACTGAAATTCAGTTATGTCACATTGGTCACACTGCATGCACACAGATTTAAGAATGTTTTAACACATTTTTATGTTTTATCATAGTAAAGGCCCTGTACCTGTTTTTTCCATTTATTTGAGCAAATTTGTCTTGGCCCAGTACAGGTATATTGTATATGCAGCTCTTGAGGTCAAAATAAGCCTCCTACTTTCTGCATCTAATTATGAAGCATTTAATTGTCTGTTAATCAATAAATGCATGTTGGCATGCTAGTTGTCGTTAGCTTTACTGTCTGTGTGAAAAGTGCTTATAAACACATCATGGTGAATATTTAGGATGATTGGAATGCATAAGGTTAGTGAGAAATAACTTTGGACCACTGCAAACATTTAAAATTATTTAGTTCTGCTTTTCATGTTTTTAAGATAGCTAAAGTCAGGTACAGTGCCTTTAAGTTCATGTTAGAGCTTATTTTCTCTCCAGTTAAAATTCACACCACAATATCCTCTGAAAGTTTCATATTAAATCCAAACATAGTACTGTAAAACCTCCCATGTATATTTTGCCTCTCTATTTCAATAAAAAAAAAGCATCCTAAATATTAGGCGCTCAGAGAAACATGTCAAATGCACTTATTTAGTCCTTCACTCATCTGACCTGCACATTTTCACTGAGAATATGAAGCAAATAACAGTCCCTCTTATAAATATTATTTTTATACATTTTTGGAGTGAAATTTTTTTTTCCCATATTACAGAGTTTAGGCATTACTGTCATACACTTATCTATCTCCATGAAGACAAGCAGACACCAGGCCAAGTCACAGGTCAGATCTTTGGAGAGGCAATCCCGCTCACAGTAAGAATGTGCATAGGTATTTTTGAGCAATAAAACACCTGCAACTGAATAAATGCAAGATAGGTTAAGTTTTATACGATAATTTGGAACATTTTGGGCCAAGCAATAATATCTCCATGAGAGAGACAACAATTCAACAATATTAAATAATTGTGCTTGCACCACTCCTTCAGATATGCTTTAATTGTCCTAATTTTTGTGTCAGTTATTTGAAAACATCAGATTATGTGCATTTTTTATGTTTTATCTATTCATTTAAGGTTAAGGTTAGGGTACAGTTAATTGACCCATCCTTAAATGTCTCTGGGGCACCTTATCAAGAGCAATGGGACCCATCTCCATGATCTTACTAGACTAGTTACTAGTCTTGATCAGAACTAACTTAGTTGGAGGATTTGACCTACTGTGCGTGTTTTAGGTTGATGGGGGAAACCGCCCGGAAGAAACCCATCCAAATGTGGGGAGAATATGCAAACTCTGCACAGAAAGGCAACCTGGGAATCGAACCCAGAACCTTCTTGCTGTGAGGTATGAGCTAGCCACATCATCTTCAAATTATAAATCAGATGTTACATCCAGACAGTTATGTTTACTTGAGTAGTAATTTCCCCATATAAACTATCAGCCAAAAGTTTGGACACACCCTCTAATTCAATGTATTTTTTTTAATGTTTACTATTTTCTCCATTTTAGATACATACTCAACACATCAAATACAAGATTATGAAGATATATGGAATTATGTAAGAAAAAAAAGTTAATTAACTCAACAATTTAAAAAACAACAACAACATATATTTCATATTCAAATCTTCCAAGTATCCACCCTTTGCTTTGTCGACAGTGCTGTAAACCCTTGGCCTTCTCTCAGTGATCTTTATGATGAAGTCTCTCTTCACAAGTGTGCCTTGTGAAGGTCAAGAAATGCCAAATGTGCAAAGCAAAAGGTGGCTATTTTAAAAAATCTAAAACAAGTTTTGAGTTATTTTGACCACATTTTTATTTACTACATTTCATGTGTGTCATTTATAGTTTTGATGCCTTCACTGAGACTACAATGTGAATAATCACAAAAACAAAGAAGAAACATACAGTAAATGGAAAAGTGTGTCCAAACTTTTGCCTGGTAGTGTACTTTTTCACTCCTTGGTAATTTCTAGGACCAATACTTTGTAGGCCTACTTGTACCTACTACTATTTTGAAGTAATATTACTCTTAATTGAATAACATTTTTGCCTACTCTACCACCTTTGTAATAGTCCAAAGGCCCATCCCTTTCTTCTTCTTCATAAGTAAAAATCCTACATCTCGTTGCTGATCTCCTCAGTGAACTCAGCCATGATGTCGTGTACCCACACATCCCGGTCCTCCTGGGATGTGTCCACCAGATACACACTGAGCCTGCGCTCCCAGGGCTCTGAGGCGTCCTGCACAGCCTCCAGCTGAGCCACCAAAGCCTTCTTTTCCACGTGGTTCCTGAACACCATGGATGCCTCCTCAGACCACTGCCGTTGCTTTACCCCTAAGAGGAGACAGTACAGAGGAAGAGAGAGCACAAGTAAGAGTTCATTTATAATTCACTTTCATATGTAAACAGATCTATGTGTTCTGTCACTTCATTTATTGCTTGTTTGCGGCTACTGTCATCACCATTTTCTAGGAGGTGACTGCCGGTGCTACTCTGTCTGAAGTTCTATGAGACTTTAATCTGAGCTTTATTTTAAAACAATCTGAACAGAAAGAACTGGTTTCATTGGCGCTGCAACAGGTGAGATGATTTGTACGGTACAGTCACACATAAAATTACAGTCACAAGCTAGCTAGCACTGGCCAGCAGTTTTTAAGCTAATCACTCTCACCTGTTTTTGTTTAAAATCGAACAGCTAAACAAGACCAATCATATGTATGTATGTATGCATGTATGTCTGTCTGTCTGTCTGTCTGTCTGTCTGTCTGTCTGTCTGTCTGTCTGTCTGTCTGTCTGTCTGTCTATCTATCTATATCTATCTATCTATCTATCTATCTATCTATCTATCTATCTATCTATCTATCTATCTATCTATCTATCTATCTATCTATCTATCTATCTATCTATCTACCTATCTACCTATCTATCTATATCTATAAAACACACCCTAAAAATTATATCACCAGCCACCACACCTATCTTAAAACTTTTTTTAGCACTGTTTGCTAATGAGTGCATTGTTTGGTTGGGTTGTTTGGATGGCTTGTTTGGGTGGGTTCATTAATTTGTGGGGTCTGACCTGCCAGCTGTGCAGTGAGAGCTTGGAAGGGCAGTCTTCTGAAGTCCTGCACCAGAGGCTGGAGCTGTGTGCTGCTGACCAGCTCGTGTCTGCCATAGTCCAGTTCATAGAC
The DNA here is from genome assembly GCA_019594935.1 of Periophthalmus modestus. Lineage (NCBI taxonomy): Eukaryota > Metazoa > Chordata > Actinopteri > Gobiiformes > Gobiidae > Periophthalmus > Periophthalmus modestus. Next base: position 8,441,458 of record JAIEZT010000107.1, read on the forward strand.
GGACACCAGGCCAGTGGTCAACACTCCCTTCACCAGCACGCGGTACCAGCTGAAACAACACACATTTCATATTATAATTTATCCTGATAAATGTGTTTTCTATTGCTCTATTACCATTGTTACTGTTTAAAAAAATATCATTAGGCCCGTCATGATAATTACCATATTTTCTGAACTATAAGTCACACTTTTTTTCATAGTTTGTCCAGGGGTGTGACTTATACACAGATGCGACTTATATGTGAAATTATTCAAGTATTTAATTTCACATCTTCATTACTGTCACACTGACAACTGCACAAGGGCACTTTAGGCTTGTTTACCAGTATGGCACGGCGCTTCGTCTACTTCCGGAGCAGGCGGAGTTGTTCATAAGCGACACCGAAGATGAAGAATTCAATGGAATTAGTGATTTGGAGTGAGATCGAGAGTTAACTTGTTAGCTTGTTTTTTATGTTTTAGTTATCTGATTAACTGTTAATATCTTACATTAACACACCAAACACATTTTCAGTTCACTGTCTATACCTCATGTATTTGAATAAATATGTCTTATGCAACGGTTAATTATACATGTTACAGTTAACTTGTTTGACCACTAAATGGTGCTGGTGTGCTTGTAATATCTGTAAGAAAATTTACTTGACTTGTTTTCTTTTGCACATTTCATATTTAATTTCCCCTTATTTATTTCCCCTTCATTTGTAAGACCATAAAGGTGATATTTTTTTCATTTGTAAATGTTTTGTAAATGTTTAGTTCATCATAAGTCTAGTTTAAGGTCACGAAAACTACTTCCTGTTTTCCAGTTCAACTTTTTACCCTAATGTGAAGTCTTACCCGACAGAGCTACGGAGTGACGTATAGTTCAGAAAATATGGAACCATATTGGTTTTTCAAGAAATATATGAAAGCTGGAACAATATATTTAATGTGTGTACAATTTCTTTGCAATCGTGGGAGGTGAATTTGACAATTTTTTTTATGTAATAAGGTAAGATTTGTGTTAAATAAATAATTTCTTTGGATAATTATTGGTTCCTTCTGCTATTTATTTGTTACAGCTCATGCCGTTTAGTGATACAATTTATTTAAAAACTTGTTCACTGGAATTATCTTGGTTTGTGTCAGTGGCATAAAGTAGTTTCAATCATTGTAGGGTGGAAATTAGATGGTGTAATCCCTCATTTGTCCAAGAGTGGTCTAAGGTAGAAAAGACTTCAGAGAGAGTGCCCAGATGACTACTTCTTAAATAACTTTTCTACTATAATAGAAATAGTTAAGTTTTCAAATGCAGATGTCTTGTCCTGGTTTATAAATAATTCTATATGTTTTTAATTCATATTTTAAAAGCATTTACAGCATTTCTTTTTCAAATGATTGAACAGTTCAATATTATTGAATATTATTAACCCCCACACTAAATAAAATCTAACCAATCACAGTACAGCTTTGCAGAACAACTTCTTATGAAGTGAGTTATGCTACTTGTTGTCAACTTTGGCGGCACACACGAGTCCCTTGTGCACACGCGGCTGCTGGGGCTCGTTCTGGGGCTGGGTCTGGTTCTCGGTTTGATTGTAGTAGAGGATCATCTCTCCCATCAGCACTACCAGCTTGTACATGTCTCTCCACGGCTGCAGCACAAAGTGTCCTGGGTGACAAGCCACAGACACGTACACATCCAGGTTCTGTCCTGTATGGATAGAAAACAATAGGCTTTGTTCTTGTAAGAACTTACAGGAGTATTTTAAATGACAGCATATCTCGTTTCACTTGTGTTGAGCTCTTAAAGGATATATATGTATTTATGATTTAAATTCCACAAGCAAGACCCAACTGTGTCCCCAGATACAGCTTTTATGTAGAGTTTATTTATGAATAATGATTGTAATGCTGATTTATTCCTAATTACAAAAATACTGGACATTGGACTTTGTAAAAACTAAGAGCATATATTTGCATACATACATATGGATACATGTATTTTCTTTAAACAAATTGTAATTTTCTCTGATGCTTCAACTGTTGTTTTGAGGCAAACTGCATATAGTTGATGTCATGTTGATGAAAGATTAAAGATTTTTTTCAATGAAAGTTTTGTATTTTTGACATGAACCAGAAAAGGCTTTACATTTAGGTTTATTATTTCTTGCCATTGTCTTAAACCATATATCTGTTGCGTCTGAAAGACTTGTGATTATCTCTCTATAATTACATTGTTACATCTCTTTAAAAAGGAGATATTTTACTTCTATGGGGTATTAAGAGCTGACACATAATATATTTAGACCACCAGCTTTTAGTGTTTTGAAAATATAGCAATATTAGCTGAAAACATTATATTAACATGTTTACCATGTTTAATCATCGTGCATCCCACCAATGAAACTATTGCACATTGCATCAAGTTTGTGAAGTTGTAATGTACTGTTTTGTATCCAGATTTTGTATATTTATGGAGAATGGCCATGCGGGAGCATGGATGACGTTAGCTTGTGCCCATGCGGGAGCATGGATGACGTTAGCTTGTGGCCATGCGGGAGCATGGATGACGTTAGCTTGTGGGCTTAGAATTGGACAGAATCTTACAGTTATCCGTAACAAGGGTTTGAATAGGGTCCAGGAGAGATCACTAAATTATTCAAACATGCATGAATGACATCTAAAACCTCTTCAGGCATGTTTTTGATGAGGGAACATTATAACAGGGTAGACAAGTCTATTTTGCATAATGCCCCCTCTTTAATGATTAATTGTAAAATCCACCCCACCAAAGTACAAATAGAATGGTGACCTTTGGCTGTACCTGTTGGGGGCAGATCTACCAGCGGGGGCAGAGGTGGACAGTCTGGTGTATCAGGAGGAGAGGGAGTCTCTTTGGCAGCAGACAGCCTTCTGAGCTGGGGCTTCTCTGGAGTACACAGGGCTGCAGTACCATTGGCGTCCTCCAGGGGGCTGGGAGTCTTTGGTGAAGGGGCTGACATCTTGTTTGAGCTGTGAAGATAGCGCAGCACTGGTTAAAGAGGAGCTATTATGCAAAATATATATATTTTTTGCTTTCTACCATGTTATATCATTGTTCCCTCATAAAAACATGGTGTTTCCTTTGCAATACTGAGCACACAAACCTACATCATCCATGCTCCCACATGACAATTCTCCATAAAAGCATGATACAAAATTGTACACACCAACTTCACAAACCTGATGCAATGTGGAGTAGTTTCATTAGCGGGATCCTTGCTGATTGTGTTGTCATAGCACTCTGAAGGGGTAGTAACTTAGAGTGGGGGAGCAAAAGGAGTGGGACTCGGAGCGCCAAAAAAACGAAAGTGAAACTTATGTTTTCAGCAAATATAGTATTTTCAAAACAATAATAGATAACATAGTGATCTAAATATGTTATCTGTTAGCACTTAATACCCTACAAAAGTAAAAGACTCCCTCTATAAGTTCATATTATAGCCTGTCTAGTGCAATGTTTAGGCCAGTATCCTCTTGAAACACCACTGAGCATGCATTGTTTCCCAAAAGCAGAGACAGACCTATGGCTGGTGAGGATGACATCTGGTTGCTTTCTGAAGAGCTGGGAGTGCGCCATCTGGTGGTTGAGGCTGCGTGTTGCTTCGTGGAAGTTTTTGTCTGTAAACAAGTGGATATGGACACAACTCTTGGTTTCATCCACTTTGGCTACCTGAAAAAAAATTGAGAAATAGGTTACAGAATTTGATGACATCATAATCTCATATGCAAGGAGAGCAGGAGCCAATATAACTCTATGGGTGAGTCACAGTTTTTGAAAGAAATATCTACACTTAAGGTTCAACATTTGTGAATCATATCATATATTTGTTTGGGACTGGTTCCACAAACTTGTTGTATTAATCTTGACAAATTTAAAAAAGGCATATTGTGCTTGTATCTGCTATATACACTGCTCAAAAATATTAGAGGAACATTCTTTTATCAGAGTATAGCAACCTATCAGTGAAACTTGTGGGATATTGATATGGTCAGTTAAAAAGCATAAGGGGTTGTTAATCAGTTTCAGCTGCTTTGTTGTTAATAAAATAAAAAACAGGTGCACAAAGAGCACACATAGAGGGGCAACAGTAAGACAGCCCCCAAAACAGGAATGGTTTTCCAGGTTGATGGTATTTTTCCCTCCTCATCTCTTCCGGCAGATTTTTTACTGACTTTTTCCTTTGGCTTAGATCAACATTACTGATAGCATGGTGCGGTACCTGGACGCTGCAGAGGTTGCACAAGTGGTCTTCCAGGATGACACATCAATACGTGCCGTTGCAAGAAGGTTTGCTGTGTCTCCCAACACAATCTCCAGAGCATGGACTAGATTCCAAGAGACAGGTATTTACTCCAGGAGAGCTGGGCAGGGTTGTAGAAGGTCCTCAAACCCTCGGCAGGATTGGTATCTGCTCCTTTGTGCAAGGAGGAACAGGATGAGTACTGCCAGAGCCCTACAGAATGACCTCCAGCGGGCCACTGGTGTGAATGTTTCTGACTAAACAATGAGAAACAGACTCCATGAGGGTGGCCTGAGGGCCCAATTTCATATAGTGGCCCCTGTGCACACTGCCCAGCACCGTAGAGCTCGATTGGCATTTGCCATAGACCACCAGAATTGGCAAGTGCGCCACTGGCGTCCTGTGCTCTTCACCGATGAGAGTAAGTTTAACCTGAACACGTGACAGACGTGAAAGGGTCTGGAGGTGTCGCGGAGAACGTTATGCTGCCTGCAAGTTCAGTGAGCATGACCGATTTGGCGGTGAGTCAGTGATGGTCTGAGGAGGCATATCTCTGGAAAGACGCACAGACCTCTACAGGTTAGATAATGGCACCCTGACTGCCATTAGGTATAGGGATGAAATCCTTGGACCTATTGTCAGACCCTATGCTGGTGCAGTGGGACCTGGGTTCCTCCTACTGCACGGCAGTGCCTGACCTCATGTGGCCAGAGTATGCAGGCAGATCCTGAAGGATGAAGGTATTGATACCATAAACTGGCCCTCACGTTCATCTGACCTGAACCCAATAGAACACCTCTGGGACAGGATGTTTCGGTCCATCCGTGCCACCAGGTTGCTCCTCAAACTGTCCAGTAGCTCAGTGATGTCCTGGTCCAAATGGGAGGAGATCCCCCAAGACACCATCCGTCGCCTCATTAGGAGCACACCCCGTCTTTGTCAGGCATGCATACAAGCACGTGGGGGCCACACTAACTACTGACTAAAATGAGTATCATTTTGAGTTGCTATAATGACATTTTGGCAAAAGAGACCCACCTGCTGCATATTTTTTTCAGTTTCATTTTTGGGGTGACTTTAGTTTAACCCATCTGTAGGGAGATCATTTTCATTTACATAAAATCATGTGGCATCCTTTTGTTACTAATAAATTATTTTTTCATTATCAGTAAAGAAATTCTAGATTACTTTTTCCTTCATTTAGATCTAATGTGTTTTCAAAGTGTTCCTCAAAATTTTTTGAGCAGTGTAGTTATAATCTATTGTGTTCATTAAGTCATCATTATAATATGGACCATTCAAATCTCAATATTCATCTAAAATAACTTAATAAAACAAACACTGGCCCGATGGATAGCTGCAAATCACGCAAGCGAGTAGCGGATTTTTTTTTTTTTCATTTGTAAAATGACTATGCAACATTGCCGAATCCTTTGCATGTCACCAATTAAGAAAATAAAATGGAAGAAGAAAGTAAGTACATCACAGTGAGCATATGCCAGTGGCGATGGAAACGAGAGTAGATTGGAGGAAGATTACTAAAACATGTATGAATCATGCTAAATACAGTTTCAGAGGGTAAACAACTATAACATGGTTAAAAACTTTGAAAAAGTGATTTTGCAGAATAGGTCTGCTTTACAGACCGTTGTAATTGTTTTATCTGAAGCCTATGGGTCACAGGTTGAGTTTCAATGAACATTTTACTTTGTATTTTATTAATTGTAAATGTTGTATGTTTTCACTGTGTACTCAGGACTCCCTTGAAAATGAGATGCAATCTCAATGGGACTTCTTGATAAAATAAAATAAACAAAATTGTAAAATAAAGTTGTTGTTTTTTTTAACAGACATTGCGTCTTTTGAACAATTACACCACTTTCTGAAGCTACTGAAAAATATTAACCATAAACCAGGTCAACAAATCTGCAATCTGACAATTAAAGGCGCTGTACCCAATCTTTACAGTCTTAAAAATGTGAAAAACAGAAATAGTTCATTTTAAACAGTTTGCAAAGTTATTCATCACTTACCTTATGCAATCTGAGAGATGAAGATGCATTTTGCCCAAATACATGGAAAAAAATCGGGTACAAGGCCTTTAAACAGACCACCACAGAATTCTGACCTGGCCTCTAGCTCAATTTTAATCTGTCCATGGATAGTCCACAATCCAGGTAAGGCATCTAACACAGGGGGACATTTCAGAGCTTATTTATATTTATACTACAGTGGTTTAAACTACAAGGTTAGAAGATTTAACAAAGAATATGACTCCATGGAGACACAGGGAGGACATCTGATGCACAGGAACATTTCAGAACATGTTTGTAGAGGTCACAAACAGTACAGCAGTACCTTGATGCTACAGTCATTGAGGTGCAGCACTCTCTCTCGGAGCCAATGCACGGCCTCTGGAGTCCAGGAGCCCAGGCTAACCACCAAGTCGGCCAAGCAACACTTCACAGCCTGAGCAGAGAATAATCACAGAATAATTACTATCTATCTAATATGCAAAATACACAAATGTCAAGTTATTATTCACGGTTTACAGTGACATCATGCTAGGGGGGGTTGGGGGGGTATACAATATTGAAGACATGATTCTATGTCTTTAATATTGTATTATACTGTAATGTCTACATGTAATATAACAATAATATACATCTTGTTAGTTGTGTCGCTCATACAGTTTCATAATTTTCCTCTTGGATATTT